>CM070826.1:35120795-35415795 GCA_036326025.1 Chrosomus eos | reverse complement strand
CTCCAATCCTATCATTTTCATGAAGTATTTTGCATGAGAAAAGAAGAGTTAACAAAGAGCTGAAAAAAAAAACTAAATAGAAATAAAAAAAAATAGAGAAAAAGAACATGAGAAACATCTATTCATCAGTTACATTGTACAAAATTAAAGTCCTTACAAATTGAAGACGTTCTACTTGCTTTCTTATTTAGTGAAGATGTAATTGTATCAAGACGCATTTTAACTCTTTCAAAAACACAGGAAATATTGGTTTTAATTAAATTTATAATAAAGCAAGCATTGTTTTGTACATGATTGTAAGACACTTGAGAAGCACATGACAAACAGGAAGGATAACAAAGAGCATGAATTACAAAATAAAAGACATGAACACAAACAAAACCCAAAACCAACCGTGACATTGCAATATATTTACTGTTTTAAAGCATAAAATTACCATCATATTCAGAGATTCAGAAAACAATACTACAGTCATATTTTATACATTTATTTTATGTATGTGACCATGGACTACAAAACTAGTCACATGGGTCAATTTTTTGCAATTGAGATGTATACGTCGTCTGAAAGCTGAATAAATAAGCTTTCCATTTATTCATGGTTTGTTAGGATAGAACAACATTTGGCCGAGATACAATTATTTGAAAATCTGAGGATGCAAAAAAATTTAAACATTGAGAAAATTTAAAGTTGTCCATTTATGTTCACGATTGTGCAGCATTCACTCACAAAAACAAATGTTTTATATTTTTACGGTAGGAAATTTACAAAATATCTTCATGGAACATGATCTTTACTTAATATCCTAATAATTTTTGGCATAAAAGAAAAATCTATAATTTTGACCCATACAATGTATTGTTGGCTATTGCCACAAATATACCCGAGCGACTTAAGACTGGTTTTGTGATTCAGGGTCACACACAACACACACACACACACACACACACACACAACACACACACACACACAACACACACACACACACACACACAACACACACACACACACACAATATATATATATATATATATTATATATATATATATATAATATAATTTCAATTTTGATAACCAATATGATGGCTGATATAACAGCTTTGTTCAATATCAAATGCATCCCTAATTTGTATTTATTTCTCTATATAATTATAATTGTATAACGCTGTTATAAATAGTACCGGGTGTTCTTGTTTGGCTGCTCATTGGCATTTAGAGGAAACTATATTCATAGATAAAAGAAAGCTTTGGCAGAAACCAGCAGCACCTGTAAGTAACTCATTTCTATTTCAAAGCCTGAAGCTCTGCGCTGGGTAATTGTGATGTTTGCTTGAATGACAGTTGTCTCTTTTGAAGCAGCATGTCTCTGTGCCTTTATAGAGGGACAGCTGGCCTTTAATCTGAGACGAGCACAGATCCTATCACAGCGCAGACTCCGCCTGTCTCTCAATTACACCCGAATGCAGACGCAGCTTGTCCGTAGGAACCGCACAAGTGAATGTGGCTTTGCTGCTAATCTAAGGTTTTAGGAGGGTTAATTCAACCTAGAATATTTCCCCAAAACTTTTAAGTTCTAGAAGTTTGTGTGTCAGCATTTTGTTGTCAGTTGACGTTGTTGAAAGTTTATGGAAGGACTGTTAATGTGACCCGGGACTAATGGAGACCAGCATATACACTCACCTAAAGGATTATTAGGAACACCTGTTCAATTTCTCATTAATCCAATTATCTAATCAACCAATCACATGACAGTTGCTTCAATGCATTTAGGGATGTGGTCCTGGTCAAGACAATCTCCTGAACTCCAAACTGAATGTCAGAATGGGAAAGAAAGGAGATTTAAGCAATTTTGAGCGTGGCATGGTTGTTGGTGCCAGTCGGGCCAGTCTGAGTATTTCACAATCTGCTCAGCTACTGGGATTTTCATGCACAAACATTTCTAGGGTTTACAAAGAATGGTGTAAAAAGCAGTGTTGTGCCTGAACGCGTTCAATGAACGATAGTTCATGAACTCGTTCATATTTTGGGCGAACGTGAACTGAACGTACTGAATTACTGCCTGATGAACGTTACTGTGAACGCGTTCATTCTGGTGTCTGTGAACGCACGCTCTCTCAGTTTAACTTCGTTCAATAGGGTGCCAGATTTCTATAAAGCCTTCCAGGCGAAAACGCCTTAATATGTAGCGAAACAAACACCCAATCTGGCAACATCAGCCACCAGTGCCGCACGCACCGCCGCATGCGTCATCAAAACAAAAAGCAGCATGTAGTCGACAAAGCAGCGAGCGAGGCGTCGTATGATCATTTAAACGAGTTTTATGACAAGGTCGGTGAGGATGGTAAAATCTTACATTTCTGTGCAAACTTTGCCAGTCGATAAAATAATTGCTGTCTGTGGTTGTATATGGGCTGTGGCAATAAAAAAAAAGAAGCTCGCAGCAACATATGGACTATGAACTAGAAAAAAAGAACTATGAACTAGTTCATTTTTTGAAGTATGAACTATGAACTGAACTAGTTCATTTTAAAATGTGTGAACTGAACTTTGAACTAGTTCATGTAGAAAATGAACTTTCCCAACACTGGTAAAAAGGGAAAAACATCCAGTATGCGTCAGTCCTGTGGGCGAAAATGCCTTGTTGATGCTAGAGGTCAGAGGAGAATGGGCCGACTGATTCAAGCTGATAGAAGAGCAACTTTGACTGAAATAACCACTCGTTACAACCGTATGCAGCAAAGCATTTGTGAAGCCACAACACGCACAACCTTGAGGCGGATGGGCTACAACAGCAGAAGACCCCACCGGGTACCACTCATCTCCACTACAGGAAAAAGAGGCTACAATTTGCAAGAGCTCACCAAAATCGGACAGTTGAAGACTGGAAAAATGTTGCCTGGTCTGATGAGTCTCGATTTCTGTTGAGACATTCAGATGGTAGAGTCAGAATTTGGCGTAATCAGAATGAGAATATGGATCCATCATGCCTTGTTACCACTGTGCAGGCGGGTGGTGGTGGTGTAATGGTGTGAGGGATGTTTTCTTGGCACACTTTAGGCCCCTTAGTGCCAATTGGGCATCGTTTAACCATGTCCATCCATTTATGGCCGCCATGTACCCATCCTCTGATGGCTACTTCCAGCAGGATAATGCACCATGTCACAAAGCTCGAATCATTTTAAATTGGTTTCTTGAACATGACAGTGAGTTCACTGTACTAAAATGGCCCCCACAGTCACCAGATCTCAACCCAATAGAGCATCTTTGGGATGTGGTGGAACGGGAGCTTCGTGCCCTGGATGTGCATCCCACAAATCTCCATCAAATGCAAGATGCTATCCTATCAATATGGGCCAACATTTCTAAAGAATGCTTTCAGCACCTTGTTGAATCAATGCCACGTAGAATTAAGGCAGTTCTGAAAGCGAAAGGCGGTCAAACACAGTATTAGTATGGTGTTCCTAATAATCCTTTAGGCGAGTGTATAAATGTAAATATACTTAACATAATATAACATAACATAAATATACGTTATTTCGATGGTCCAGTTTAGACATTCTACCAACTATATCAACTAACTCTCATTAGACTATTAGTAGACTGTTAGGTTAGGGTTCGGGTTAGTAGAATAAGTTGACATGCAAATGTACTTTGTGATATTTTCTAAATATTAATAAAAAAACTATTGCGAAATGACGTTTCCATTATCCGATGTTATGCGACTAAAGCATATTATTTTTCTGCTTCAAGGTCTTGATACAGTATGACATTTTTTCGTTGTTTAGAATCCAGTATTTCTGTAATAGCCTACGTTTGTCTTTCATGAGTTTAATGAAGAACTTATTGTCCAAACATATCGCGCCTTTTTAAAAGAATGATCGACTGTTACGTACACCAGGTGATCTGTAAATGCGTTAAAAAAATGTTTCCATTGCTGTTTTGCTAAATATTCCTTTTTTCAAATTGCCTGGAAAATCCCGTCATGCGAACGTAAAATGTTTTTTTGCGATAATATACGGGAGTTTTTGACATGTTTCCATTGGGCGTATTTTCGATTCGCAATTTCAATTAATGCAATTTGAAGGTTAATGGAAACTCAGCTATTGTTTATTGTACAAAAGTAAACAAAACTGAAATACAATAAGACACACCATAAACATGGAATTACAATAAGATTGAATCACTTTGTTCCAAAACGTTGTTGCCGGATGATAAATCCCTCTACTTCTCATTTATTTTCTGAGGCTTTCAATTTGATTGAGTTGGATTATTTGATGCCATCATGTGGGCTTACTACTGAAGAATTAACTTCATCGTTCTTTTCAACTTGCCATAGCATTTTGGATACTGTCGCCCCTTTCAGGACGGTTCGAGATAAATGTAGAGTTCAACCATGGCTGAACTCTACTACTAGAGCCATAAGGCTGGAATGCAGAAGGGCTGAACGCCGCTGGAAGAAGGATAAGTTGCAGATCTCACTAGATATTCTACGCTATAATTTGTCTAAATATCAAAAGTGTGTGAGACTGGAGAAATCCAAGTACTTATCGAATATAATTAGTACTAACTCCCTTAAGCCAGCTGTACTGTTTAGTACCATCAATGCTGTTTTGAACACTCCCCAAGCTGCTTGTTTTGAACCTTCTGCCGAACTGTGTGAACAATTTTTAAACTTTTTTATTGATAAGATTTACGCAATTAGATCGAATATATCATCTTCTCTGATGTTTCAACCTATTATTTTTGAGCGTTCTGCTGTCTTAAATCAGTTCGTGCCGTTGTCTCTTGTCTCATTGAGGGAGAATTTTGTTAAAATGAAATTATCTACATGTCACACAGACATTGTTCCTCCACGACTTTTAAATGATTCATTTGACGCAATTAGCTCTTCGGTTCTTGCTATTATTAATAGTAGCCTGGCTACGGGAGTTGTACCCAAATCTTTTAAACACTCAGTGGTGGAACTGTTTATTAAGAAAATTAATCTGGATCTTTCAGTCTTTGCAAATTTTAGACCCATCTCTAGACTTTCGTTCTTGTCTAATTTACTCGAAACGGTTGTTTTTGAACAGTTGAATGTATTTTTAAGTTTACTTGGTATCCACAAAGATTTTCAGTCTGGTTTTAAGTCATTGCATAGTACAGAAACTGCACTGTTGAGGGTTTCAAATGATTTGTTACTTACCACTGACTCAGGGAACTGTGCGATTTTATTATTATTGGACCTTTCAGCTGCATTTGATACCTTAGACCAGGGGTAGGCAAGCTCGGTCCTAGAGAGCCGCTGTCCTGCAGAATTTAGTTCCAACCCTAATCAAACACACCTGAACAAGCTAATCAATGTCTTCAGGATTACTAAGGCTTTAGGCAGGTGAGGATTTTTTTCAGTGTTGGACCCAAACTCTGCAGGACAGCGGCTCTCTAGGACCGAACTTGCCTACCCCCGCCTTAGACCATAAGACTTTAATCTTACGTTTAGAAGAATGTGTTGGTATTGAGGGTACTGCGTTGGCATGGTTTAAGTCGTATTTGTCTGAAAGAACTTTTGCAGTTCGCCTTGGAGAATTTGTCTCCTTGTCTCACGTCTGGGGTCCCCCAGGGCTCCATTTTGGGGCCTATGTTGTTCGCTTTGTATTTATGTATGCCCCTGGGTCATATCTTTAGGAAATTTGGAATCTCGTTTCATGTCTATGCGGATGACACCCAAATTTATCTGCCGTTGAAAAGAAAAGACACTTGCGCTTTAGCACCTTTACTCCAGTGTCTCGAGGAAATTAAAGCTTGGATGGCACAGAATTATTTATGTTTTAATGAAAACAAAACAGAGGTTATGCTTTTTACTCCCGGTGGTACTTACGAATCACTAAACTTTGATCTTGGTGAGTTGAATCCACTAGTGAAATACACTTATGTCAAAAATCTAGGTTTCACTATGGATTGTGTTTTTAAATTGGATAAACAGATTAACATGGTAGTTAGATCGAGCTTTTTCCAATTGAGACAACTCACCAAGGTGAAATCATTTCTGTCTTCTAGAGACTTTCAAAGACTTCTTCATATTTGTATCTCATCGCGTCTAGATTATTGTAATGGCCTCTATATAGGCATTAGTCAGGCCTCTCTCTCTAGACGGCAGAGGGTCCAGAACGCTGCGGCTCGCTTGTTGACAGGTACACGAAAGCGCGAACATATCACACCTGTTCTTTCCTCTCTTAACTGGTTGCCAGTCTATTTTATTTTATTTGCATCATGGCCTTGCTCCTAAGTATATGTCAGATTTGATTAGGCAATACGCTCCGTCAAGAGCGCTTAGATCCGCTGACCATTAGGGCTGGGTAAAAATATCGATTCATCAATGCATTGCAATTATTTGTTTCTCAATTCAATATCGATTCATCAAATCCTATGAATCGATTCAGCCCACCGGCCAGTGGCGGCGCTGTGGGCAACACTCTAGTGAGAGCGTTCAGACGCTGTTTTTATCATGGAGAATGTTTAAATACCACGCGCGCTGACACGGAGAAAAGCCTTGTTTATACTCGACGCGTCCGTTTCTTTTACTGTCTATAATCCGCACGAGCCTCATTTCGCTAGGCTGTGTGCAAGGCTTTTTTTGTAACAGCACGCGCGGCGCCGCGTCCGAGGATGAACGACTTCAAGCCGAATCTTCCCGAGCTGTACGTCACCGCACCAACACGCAGTTTGCGCGTCTAAATTGCAGTTCATTGCAAAGTTTTTTTGTTAATGTTTTGTTTACTGTGTGTGATTCATTTAACGGAAAGCACATTCACTTCTAGTTGTCTTGCTGTTCATTTTAAATAAACATAGAGCAAGTTGCTAATCAGTGTCTGCTCGTTTATTCAAACTAAGTTGTCCTATATAACAGACGAACATCGCAACGTTAAAAAATACCTACATGTGCACTAGTTTGATAAAAAATGCTTCAGAGTTAACATGGTTCTCTGATCAGCTGGTCAGTGTTATTTATTGTGTTGACAAATATCTATGGCTGCACTTTGTTTTATGAGTATGCACATTTTGTGCTTCTGTTTACATTTCTTTTATAACTTGAATGTATAGGAAGAAAGAAATATACTTTCTACTACTTACAGTTACATGCACTTTATAGGTGTTAATAAAGCACCTGTTTGTTACAGTTGTGGTTTGTATTTAACACATGTACAATATTGTACAGTTTGTTCTGCTAAATAAACCATGACAGGAAACATGCTGGGGTCAATTTGTACTTAACATTGGTAATACTGCACGCATTATTTTAAAATATACCCAGGTACTTAATTACTTGTGTATTTACTTATTATTGAATCGATATCGAAGCTAATAAATCAATATCGAATCGAATCGAAATCGAATCGAATCGAAGCCTCAAGAATCGAAATCGAATCGAATTGTGAAATTCCTAACAATACCCAGCCCTACTGACCATGTGCTTTTAGTTGTCCCACGGGTGAAACTAAAAAGCAGGGGTGAAAGAGCATTTGCAGTAGCAGGACCGAAGCTCTGGAATAGTTTGCCCCTGCACATCAGACAGGCTCAAACCCTTTCTATTTTTAAATTGAATCTAAAAACTTACTACTACAGTTTGGCATTTGACGCTATGTGAGAGTTATGTGTTTTAATTGTTTTTTGTCTTTTATTCCTTTTATTTTAGTCATGTTGGTTGTTTGCATTATTGGTAAAGGATATATGTGTACAGCACTTTGTTAAACACTTGTTGTTATTAAAAAGTGCTATATAAATAAACTTTGACTTTGAATCCCTTTACATTAGTTGCGTTGGGTATCATTAACTAACAGTGAACAATAATTTTATAGCCTGTTTATCTATGTTAAAGTGTTAGTTCACCCAAAAATGAGATTCTGTCATCATTTACTCGCCTACATGTTGTTCCAAACCTGTTTAATTTTTTTTCTTCTGCTGAACACAAAAGAAGATATTTTGAAGAATGTTGGTAATCTAACAGTTGGACCCCATTGACTTTCATAGTATGAAAAAAATACTATGGAAGTCACTGGTTGTGTGTGTTAGCTTGAGTTTGACTTTAGTTTTCACTGTGTCTAGATCTGTGTTTGTTAGTTACTATGATTACTCAAAGGTTAATTAGTGTTTGCATCGGATGTTCATTAGTTTGTTTCAGCACTCTAAAAGTGGCTGGGCTAAAAACAACCAATTTGGCAACCCAGCGATGGGTAAATATTGGACAGAACACATGCTGGGTTATGCAATGTAATGGGCTACACATTTTAACCCAGCAGGTTGGGTTATTCTTGGGTTTGGGTTATTCCCAAATTCTTCTTTTTTGACTAAATGCTGGGCTAATTTTACCTAATTAATGGTTATTTTCATTTCCTTGCAGCAAATGCTATTTATATATTTAGGGTATATATCAGTAAGTTTTCTCTTATGACAGAAGACAAAATGGCAGTTACAAATCTAGTTTAATCAAGTTTGGTAAACCAGCCAGCGCCGCCGCTCCCACCACGCGCATCACGCGCTCTGCGTAGGGCACCAAGTGCTGAGGGGGCACCAAAAATAGCCTAATGAAAAATCAATCATCAAACTTCTTGTTATAATCAGATTCAGCGCGTTCTTCATCTTCAATCCGCAGCGGCGCCGAGCAGAGCAGAGCACGTCAGAAACAGAGGACAGGGTGTGTGTGTGTGTGTGTTCATCTTAGCCTCATTGATCTGTCACTGCTCGTCAATGTCAGAATATTTGAGATGACCAGTCAAATCAAAGTAGTAGGCGGGCTTTATGATCACAGACACTGAGCGCGAATTTTAACAGTACAACTCGACACTTCAGTGTACGGTCAAGTGCGAGATAAGATGTAAGTAGCTAAACTTAACTTTATATATTTGACAGTTTTTTAGGTCATAAATGTTAAACTAATGACAAAAAATAATTAGGCAAACTATTATAGTTTTGTCTATTTTCGCCATTTTGAACTGAAAATAGGCCTAGGCTATTTAAATAGCTAAATAGTTTAGGCTTCTGTCATTGTGAGGGGACAAGAAACATGAACAAAGCCTTTTTCATTTCATCATGTTAGGCACAGGATTAATAATGAATGTGTACATATTGAGAATAAAATACAAATTGTAGCCTTCAGTATTAGTAAATTTAAAAAGCCAACTTTAGGAGGGGAAGAGACAGGGCAAGATAAAAACACAGAGAAAAAGAGTGTGATGCTGATGAGGAGAGAAAAATAATCAGCTGCCCACTGACATGGTTTTAAAGCTGTTGTTATCGATTTTTTTTTTTTTTTTTTTTTGCCTTCACAACATCTTAAAATGCACATCTGTAGTTCAGAGAAATCCAAAATTTTCTCGGGGAAACCCCGAACCCCCCTAACTAACCTGCCTCAAATTCGGGACCACAGTGATTATAAAACCATGCCATTGCATGGTAATGAAACTATTTTTGGCATCATAAAGGAATTATGCTTAGGGCACCAAAATGGCTAGCAGCGGCACTGAAACCAGCAGTGGGTTACTTACTATAACCCAGCAGGCTGTGTAGTTTATGAGGGTGTGCATCATTTCTACTGTCAGTGAAATTTAACCCAGCAGTGGGTTACACACACAACTACCCAACAGTTTGAAAATAACTCAACAAAATGACCCAACATGCAGAACCCAGCATTCTGGATAAAAAAATAATCCAGCAAATTTTAGAGTGGGTGTATTTAAGCTCTGTGTTGATGTCTGTTGTCATCACGTTTAGCTTAGTTGATTCTGTTCCTGTAATAGTTTTTTGAGTTCTTGGGCCCTATTTTAACGATGTAAGCGCATGGTCTAAAGCGCTAAACTGAACGCTTCTCTAGCGAGGAAACGGATCTGCTCGTGCGTGAGATTAAAGCGCAAGCAGACCATCTACGGGACAAGCCAGGTTCCACCATATATTTATTTACACAATAATAATCTTTTACATTGTAATCCTTTTATTTTGGTTTGTGTGCTGCTGGGCGTCCCTTTGTGTGTAATAAGCAGAGTGTACGCGTGTTGTGGACCCGCCTATAGCCGCACATTACTAACGCGCTCTTTAAATAACAAAAAAAAATTTGCGCAGTTGACTTTAGACCAGGGGCTCGTTCTTCGTACGTCGCTAACTCAGTTAGCTGGATTTGATAGACCTTATTCAGAGCACCGCCATGACAGGTATGAAAGTGAGGCTGTGAGGGATAGACTTACCGTGTTTCCAATGGCATCCGTTGTAAAAAGCTGAATAAAGCTCCTAGATTACTTACAATTTTCCACAGCTTATATTGTCGAGAGTTTTTTGTCAACTGAAATTTCTTGGAAAGATATTTTTTCCAGTGTTTCATGAGCAGAACAATCCAAAAACACATTAAATAACAATACAGCCCATTGAAAAGATGCATGTCTATCCCCCACAGCCTCGCTTTCATTCTCAATAAAAATCAAAGATGGCGCTGTCGTGAATAAGGCGTATTGTTGGCGATTTGGCATGATCTTGGATCGTTTGGTTCTTCGAAGCTCTTCCTAGACTTGCTGTCATAGCAACAGGTGCGCTAGCTTGAACCTACTCGCGAGCAGGCTTATTTCATGTAAACAGGATTAGATCGCGGCTTCATAAGCAGAGCTGATACGGGAAGTCTTTTAACGCAGCGCGATAGTGTACTTTTTGAGATATTTTTTTTTCTCATGACTCGTGAGTATGTCGTTACATCATTAATTTGTTGGAAACGCACAAATGTTCGACTCGTCGGAGTCGGGCTTTAATAACAGCACAAATAAACAGCATATAGAGATTCTTTGCGAGTGGCTCTTTCCTTTACATTGGAGATGCGGAGAACTTGGTGATAAGTAATGTCTGTCGTGCCATTCGCAAAGTTTACCTGCCTCTTAAGCAGGTTTTAGGGCATTTCCAAGCCACTTTAGACCCAATTGGTTGTATAGCAGTTTTTCAACGCAGGTAGGCCTAACGTTACATTATAATTTTTAATGTCGATCATGTAATCGTTAGCATGATGATTATGACTTTCAGTACAATATAGGCCTATTCCTCAGGCTTCCCTAATGTGATTGGTGCCATAGACTGCACATGTTTCCCATCAAGGCCACAATGAAGGGGATTTTGTGAACTGAAAGGGGGATCACAATGTAAATGTGCTGCCAAGTTACTATTACAATTCTTAATATTCCAGATTAGTAGCCTAATATTACATCTAATGGTAAAAAAAGGCAGTTGACAGACTAAAATCTCTTAGATGGTGTGTGACTGTTCCATATCACAAATGTGGAAGCACAGCGATTCAAATTTATGCACATATTTGAACGTGGTAAGGAAAATATTAATATCAAGCTCAATGTATTACTGTACACTCCAGTTACAATGCAGCTCTAGGACAAGAGCACACAATGCAATGAACTTTGGCCAACTAAAGGGAGATTTCAGTGTCTGAAAAGCCTGAGGGTTGCACCTGACAGGACCTGTGACATTGCATGTGTCATATTACACAACCACCATCAGAAAAAAAATATAAAACATTACATTAAATGTTTAATAAAAGACGAGACAAATTTGCTTAGTTCTTTGAGTTTTATTTCAATTGTTCTTTGTAAAGAAAAGCCAGTGATCAAGTCATATTTTGCCTGCAATAAGAGATACTATGCAAGGTCAGCAATAGTTCTCTGTGTGAAATAATATATTAGCACTTACTCTGAATTTCATTTGAAGCAACTATATCTCTAGTGCCAGTCTTTTTCTTTAAGTTGTCAAGTCCCCCCCCCCCCCCCCCCCCCCCCCCCCCCAAGAAAAAAATACTCTATATTGTATATATACTCTATATTGGGGGGGGCTTGGGTTAAACCTGTCAACACAAGCCTTATGCAACAAAAATGACAAGGAAAAGTACAACACTGCCCACCTCTGCATCACTGCTTTGTGCAGACTCTTCTGTAGATGTGGACTCCTGCAACTCATATTGCATTCAGAAATAATAGGTAACTCAAGTGTAAATTAAGTAAAGTTATTTATGCACTTAAAGATACCTGAGAGGGTTTCTTCACTGTCCTGTGCATTGGGGGAAAAATGGGCATTATAAAGTGTTGTACTTTCTTCCCTTTTGATGTAAAGTTATGAAAAGTCTTACTGCACATGCTTCAGCCACTTGCTTGGGAACACATAAAAGTGTTGGTGTATTGTTTAAAACTGCACAAAAGAGGAAAACACAATTACATTACAATGAAGTACACTGGGGGAAATGTGATCAATAACTCATTTCTACATTTTTTTTTACATTAACTATGTTTCACAGTCACACATGTAGACTTTCACAAGTCAAAGCAATTCATTACAAGGTTTAACAGCTGATATGACTGGACAGCCATTGGGCTTACTTAATTTAATGCAGCAACAAATTATTTTACAGTGTACTAGGATCATTTAAAGCTCATTTACCAGCAGAGAAGGTTACTGGTCCTGGCCTCTGGCTGTGGGTCTGAGGAAGAGCTGAACCCAGGGATGCCCTCCACAATGGGTCACATTTAACCCAAGGGCCAGCTCTTCTGCCTGGGTATAATGTGGGGGTTCAAGACCACCACCTGTTTGTTTTTCTTTTCTTTTTATTTCTCAGCCTTTTTCATGGTTGCTTTTATAAACAGGTAAACATTTATTAACAGTGCCTTTTTAAAAGAGATTAGTATAAGTACAAATTACTATTATGTAGAATAATAATACTTCACTTTTACTTGTTCCTATGTTCTAGTAGTGGGTGGTGACTCTGACATTACAATGAACAAAGTTATTAATTATTTCGAAATTATTCAAATATAAAAAATATACTGTAATAAGTGATAAAAACATCTAACTACAAACTTAATTTGTCTGCTACTTTTTGCCAGCCCTCTCTCCTGGCTTTTGCACACGTTAAGGTGTTCCCTGGCGTTTTAATTAAGTTTTCAAATTCAGCATATCCTTCGAGCAATAACTCTTGCTCTTCTGTGGAGAAAAAAAACTGAGCGCGCTCTTTGGCCACGGTGAGCAGCCAATAGCAGCGTAGCTGATCAATGTTTCTACTATCGATACATATCCCCTTTTAACCCAGCGCATGAACGCGCAGTTATCTCAGATAATTCAATCCAGCGATACTAATCATAAACAACAGGTGTGTTCGAAGAACCCAATTAGCCGGATCATGATTAGCCCGATGATATTATCTTGGATGTCTCATTTGATCTCGGATGTTTTAAGCAACGTACGAAGAACGAGCCCCAGGTTTCAGTTGGTCAGTTGCTCCTCAAAATAGCAACACACCATCAATGCGCCCATGGGTGCACAAAATGCATTTGCGCAGGATGTGAAAATGATAACCGCGTCGGGCTGAAACTAGCAAAACACACTTGCCTGGTGCTGCATTGCGCCGGGTGTATGATAGGGGCCATTGTGTAAATAAAGTCTAGCTGCTGCATTTAGATCCTTTTCATTCATCTTTATTTTCAACAAGCTGTGACAAATGGGGTCGATCAACTGTTTGGTTTCTGAAAATATCTTCTTTTTTGTTCAGCAAATTAAATAAATCCATAGAGGTTTGAAACAACTTGAGGGTGAGTAAATGAAGACAGAATTTTCCAAATGTTCATATACATTTTTAAAATGTCAATTTCTATGCATAAACAAGTTACAGTAAAGAACATTTAACATTGTTACAAATCTATTTCAAATAATTATTTTGTACTTTCTATTTATCAAAGAATCCTGAAAACAATATCATGGTTTCCGCAAAAATATTAAGCAGCACAACTGTTTTTAACGTTGATAATAATCAGAAATGTTTCCTGATCATCAAATCATCATCATATTATAGTGATTTCTGAAGGATCATGTGACACTGAAGACTGATGCTGAAAATACAGCTTTGATCACAGGAATAAATTTCAGTTTACAATATATTCACATAAAAAACAAGCTATGTTAAATTGTAATAATATACTTCTCAACAATACTATATTTTTCAATGTAGCCTTGGTGAACATAAAAGACTCAAAACCATTAAAAGATCTGGTGAAGCCCAAACTTTTGAACACTAGTGACGGTAATGACTGTCCCCGATGAATGACGTCACTGGGTCACTGATGCTACTTTTGTCCGGGGCTTTGATTATCTGTGATGGAGAGCAGGTGTGTCAGATCCCACCGGCTCATCAGCGCACATGGCCGTCACCCAGAGCAACGCTCACAGGTGCTCAGATCACTGCCATATAGCACACACTTCCTTTTACTGCCCAATCTGAAGTTCAGCCTCAGTGCGAAAGAGCATCTGTGTGTCTCGTTCAGTCTGATCATCTGTTCTGCGGAAGACACAAATTGTACTGAATACGCACTTGAAGTGTACTTCAAATATACTTTAAAAAAAAATACTTTCAGATAATATTAATGAAGCAACTTAAAGAAAGTACGCTTTCATTACTGTTTCTTAACACACAAAAGTGCACTTTGTAATGTCAAATTAAAAGTTTTACTTTAAAGTACATTTTAAATCACTGTTTTGATTTTATAAATATTGCCATGCTTTATAGAAGTACGCTTATTTTGATGTGTTGACTAACATACTAAATCACATGTAAAGTACTTAATTATAATTTTAACTGTAGTGTGTTATTAGATATTAGATTTAAAGTTAATATTTATAAGATGTACTAATGTAGCCAATTAGCTGAAAAGGGAAATATGAATAATTGTTAATTATAAATATTTGGATCAGTTAATAGAATTAACTCGATTTAGCAGAATTGATATTACAATATGAATCGGTTCCTCCAGCGAACATATTAATTGTCTATATCAACTCTCCGAAAGGTTATTTTTGTGGCCACAGAAAACTAACTCTTTGTCACTGGGTACAGTAGAGTGAGCTGTGATCGCATCCTTATGAATGTGCACAAAAGTTTTATTCTACTAAATCATGAATGCATAAACACGGTTGCACTATATGTTACAGTACATGTACAGTGTACTTCTAAGAAAGTACTGGTGATGTAATGTAACTATACATGGGTTAGGTTTAGGTGTAGGTTCAGGGTTAGTACCTAGTTATTGCAATTACTATAATAAGTACATAGTTTGTACATACACATGCACACAGATCACGCATACATGGGTCAAATGGAAAGGGAATGAATGAAACAGAAACATTAACAGACTGAAGCTGTTGAAACATAAGAGTCACTGAACCACCTGAACAAAACTATCAGTTTCTTAATTTAAAGTGCCATTAAAACTTGTTTTAGCTCAGTCGTTCACACCTCAAATTTGAGGAAGACTCGGAAAATGGGCACTCGTAAATCTGTGAAAAAGTGGGAGTGTAGAGGTGAGAAAACAAGCAATAAAACACAGACCTGCAACACACTCATTATACACACAAATGAGTATTTAAATGTGAGCAGAGAATCAAATGGAGGCACATTGATTGTTTTGAGAAATACAACCCAAATCTTATCATTACATACAGCTATCATCAACATAAATATAAATGTATATGAATATAAATACGATAAATGATTCTCAGAAATATCAACATTAAAACTTTGCAGAGCTATTAGAAATGAAGAATGAGGGAGAACATTTAAAAATAGCAATAATGATGTGCATGGATACATCATTTATAATAAATACTGAACACACTTGAGTAGTCATTAGTCGATTTCATGGTGACTTTAAAAAAAATATATACTTTTAGAAAAGTATTTATTCTGGGAAATATTCACTGGAGTTAAGTGTGCCAACTTGCCCCAGTCAGTTGAATAGGCTTGGATCCACTAGATTTAGATGATTTCCAGGAGGTTTGAAGAGATTTGATTTAAAAAGAACAAAATCTGAATGAGTCAGTCTCATCATATAGACATCAGTACAGATGGAGTACTCTCTCTTCATGTCTGTGTATGAAAATACTGAATTATTGAGCGAAACCCTGTTACCCTAAACATGCTTGAACAAGCAAACACAATTTTAAGTGTGTTCGGCTGTGAAAATGCTTGTTTTTGAGTGTTTAACTTTCTTTGTGTGCAGGGGTTCATCTTAAACATGAAATTATTACTTTGAATTATTACTGAAGACCTTTTTGGACAAAACAATGATGTCAGGCTGTGAGTGTGCTTGTTTTTATATGCTGTGTGTGTGTGTGTGTGTGTGTGTGGTGTGTGTGTGTGTGTGTGTGTGTGTGTGTGTGTGTGCAGTCAGTAGTCATCAGACCATGATGATTGGAGGAGTACTCAAATCGCCTAGCAACCACTCCGCTCTCAAAGGGGGGGTCAGCTGCCCGTTCATCCCTACACACACACACACACACACACACACGCGCACTCACTACATCAGCACTCTTCCTGGCTGCCGCTCGCCACACACACATACACACACACTAAAGCATGCTTGAGCTGTCATAGAGCTCTCTGTATTACACACTAATAGCTAAAGTGACAAAAAGAGAGATAGAGTAGCACCGACTGCTTCAGTCTCTCGCTCATGGGTCGGTCACTGCTGTAGGTAAGTGTCTGTGTCTGCTTTTCTCTGTTTTTGTGTGCTTTTTGATTTAAGGATGTAACTTTCTGCACTCACAGATTTAGGACCACATGCATGCTTGTGATGTTGAGGTTTGATCTGAGTAAGTCCTGTGTTTGCTTTCGATGAGTTGAGGAGAATAGGTTATGCTGAGGTGTCTGGATCTGAATTATGTAATGAATGTGTTTTAAGTGGGGAAAAGGTGCAGTGAAGCGCAGTTATGAGATGCATTTGTATGTCACGCATGAAAGAGAGACTATTTAGTTCTCTCATATTGCTGTAAACACTGTAGGAAAAAAATCAGTGGAAAATCACAAAAGGCACTGGTGATATTAAGTTGATGGACATTTACTTTAACCCTAAAACACAACAGAATGCTGTTCGTAATTCAAAATACATGTAAAACACTTTCACACGCCAAAGAATTCCTTCATATTAACACAGTACACTGGGATCTATTTTTACTGCACTTTCTTAGTGTATAATGTAATGTTTCTTGTTAAATGCCAAATCAAAAAATATATATATTTGAAATAAATCAAGTAATAGTCAGACAGACAGTTATACTCGTCTTTATGCCATGGATTCAAGTACTTTTAGGTTTAAATCATCTAAATATTTGGTAAAGTGGTAGACAGTTTGTTATTGTTAAAGGTTTATTGTCAAGTTCACCTCCATTATTGAAGACTTCCTACCAAAACATATTAATATTCAGATATGACGGCCAACACCGCAATACAGTGCGGTATTATAAAAAGCAGTAATAAAATGTTTATTTTGCATATAAATCTGCATTAATTAGTTTAATGAAGTTTTGTATTGTACAGAGAGTCTGATTAGTAAAACAGCAGCCTGAACACAAAATAATTTTTAATAGTTATATTCTAATATATTTTTAAATATAAAAAAAAGAGGTCACACTTTAGTGTCCAATTCTTACTTTTAATTAACTATTAACTACGATATTAAACACCTAATTACTGCTTATTAATAGTTAGGTTGTTAGGTATTGAGTATGATTAAGGGATATGATCATGCAGAATAAGGCATTAATAGCATGGCTCTCATCTTACTTGTCAAATAGGATGCAGTGTGTTTGAATTAAAGATACACTCTCCAGTTATATGAAAAATACAATGGGCGTGCCTCAAGGATCTGTGTTAGGTCCTTTACTTTTTAGTCTTTATATTTATGATGTTTCACAACACTGTCACGGAGTTGATATACAATTATATGCCGATGACACTGTTCTGTACACACATGCAAAAGACGCTCAGCTAGCAGCTGAGAAATTGACTTATGCCATGCAAGGTGTTGTTGAATGGCTTGAGCAATCTTGTCAGATATGTTATTTTCTAAAAGCAAGGAGTAGATTCAAACGGCTGACATCTTTATTAAAAATTAATCAATTGATGTAGTTACTGAATTGAAATATCTTGGTATCATTTTAGATTTGAATCTTAACTTCAAAAAACACATCAAGAAAATGACCAAAATTATAAAATATAACTTTTATAGTTTTATTTTATGAAGTAAAATATAAACTTTAGACAGGTTAGATCGTCCCTCCCTATGGATGTAGCCAAAATATTTATGCATGCTTTCATTTTTCCGCATATTTCATACTGTATCACCTGTTGGGGACAGGCTAGCGAATCTGCCATCAGACCTCTAGAATCATTATATAAGCAAGCTATAAAAATACTTGATAAAAAGCCATGTAGGTATTCACCATTGCAAGATCCTAGAGAAACACAATCCTGGAGTTTTGAAATTTTAGACTCTTTTCAAACTTTACTCTAGTGTATAAGATTCTACACAGCCTGGCCCCTGCATGTTTACTGGTTTTTGTTTGCAATCGCCCTGCAATTTCTGTAAAATCTACCAGAATAGCTTCTATTTTTGACTGTAACATACATTTTTGCCATTCAACCTTTAGACAATCTGCTTTTTCTTTTAAAGCCACTACACAGTGGAATGCAATAACAGATGACATAAAGAGCTGCAATTCCATTAAGAGTTTTACATCACGACTGAAATCTTTTCTGAAGACCACTCAAATCTGTACCCACTGACACTGATGTGGTGTTGACTAAATGTGTTTTGTGTATGTGTGTGTAGGGGGCTGGGGTGGGGGAGTGTTATTTGTATGTTTTATTTTTTATATATATATATTTGAAGATTTATATATATATATATATATATATATTATATATATATATATATATATATATATATATATATATATATATATATATATATATATATATATATATATATATATAAAGATGTGCTTTATAAGTACTAATAAATAGAGAAATTTCCTAGTAATATGCAAGTTAATAAGCAACTACTTAATAGTGAGAATTAGACCCTTAACCAAAGTGTTACCAAAAATGTATTATGTGTGTATAGCATTCAATGTCCACATTTTGACACGTTAAATAACACAAAGTGAGAGTACTCTACTGTCTGTAGTGGTGTATAGTATACAATAATATTCAAACAAAAAACTGGGAAATCACTGGGAAATCATCTAAATCTATTAGAGCAAAACTCCTTTGAATATTCCTCAGGGTAAGTCTATTTCTGAAAGTCAATTTCTGTTTTGACACAAAAGTAAGCATTCAAATAACTTTTTTTCTTTTCTTTTCTTTTTATATTTCGTTAAGTCTCATTTTTTTGACAGCTTTCTGACTTTTGTTGTAAATAAGTTTGGTACACTGTGAGTTTTAGCCTATTTTCATAACAATGCAGGTTTGGATAATAAGTCAAGTTTTGTAATAATTGCTGGTTGAATTTAGCCTGACTCCGCCCTCCTTCGTACTTCGTATTTTCATTTTCCTTCAGTGCTACGTCTGGGATTGTGCTGTAGACTTTGGTTTTCTCCGATCATTTTTTTACCGGGCCAATCAGCGAACAGAAGGAGTGTCTGAGAACGATGACGTTGATGTCGACTCGTGAGTTTTTTTTAGTTGTAGTTCAAAATAAGAAAGATGTGAGCGAAGCCATTCGGTCCGTTGTGGCAACGCTGCCGAATATGCTCGCAAGTTAAAGCCGGAGCAAGAACAATCTTTGCTTTGTTTTGTCGGTGGCCCTCCTCCCACGGGGTTTGGGAAAAGACATATGTCACGACCAAACGTTAGTGATTGGTTATGGCAGATCCAGAGTGACTCTGGGCAGGTCCAATAGTTTTAGACCTCAATAGAGTTCCCGCCTACAAGAAAGTTAACGCTTGGCAATGGAGGGGTGCCAGACTCTCTGTACAAATGAAATGTACGAGAGTCTGGTGGGACCAGGCTAAGTTGAATTGACATTTACCTATTGGTTTCTGAGCCAGAATTAGCCTTCTGTTTTCAGTCACTGTCCTGCTGACTGAAGGAATCTGTCCAAGACTGTTTCCATATATCCAGCATCAGCCATATCTCTTCCATATTTGACTCTGGCCGTGTGAGATTTGGTCCACACACACTGTATGGGTCTGAAGTTTGGGTCTCATCTCACATAACATCTTTTTAGCCCCAGACATGGATCTTTTTGAGTAATGGCATCTTTGGGATGGTTGATCGCAGCATCTTTGATACGTTCTCAGCTTCTGAACTTAACTTGTTCTGGAGGATTTTACTTTTGTACCTTCTTTCTAATTCAGACTTTACTTTTATGTTCTGCCCTGCAGATTTATAACCTGAATAATGACCCTAATGATCAGTAACTGGGTTCATCCAGACAATACAATAGATATATTTTCATTATTTATTGGTTGAAATGATAATTCATTTGAGGTTTTGTTGTTTAGAGAAACATATCAAAGAGAGGTGGGCTACTGAATTCTCTATATTGTTGTTTTCCAGTAAGCAGAGCGTCTTCTAATGGTCAGACTGGCGCCCCGCTGATCCTGCAAACATCCCTTATACTTACAGTCAAAAAACTCCAAAGTCAAACTCTAATTATCCCAGTACATGAAGCGGGCTGCTGTTGTCATGGCGATGAGACACTCTTATTAGTTCTGAATATTATTGTCAGGGTGGCATATATCTAACAGATGGTCTTTGGTTTTTCATAAACTTTTTTGTATAACATTCGTGCAGACACAATGGCTCGCTTCAGTGAAGAGCTCTTTAATTTCCTGTTGATATATTGGCTTTCTGCATTAATACAGATGCAATCGATTTGAGTTTACAGTGAACATATGCTGCCGCACTAATGAAGAGGTTATTGAATATGAGCTTTCATCACCTTCACAAAACACATGATTGATATGTGTGCGGAGAAATCTATGAGACAAGCAAAACCCTTAAAAAAACTGAATCAATGTAGAAGACCTATAGCACAAAATACCCGTCCAAAAGAAAGACAAATCATAAATATCATCTCTTTATTTATCTCAAGGGTTTCTCGTGATATTTGTAGCTTTTAGGTAAGATTTTGTAATGTTTTTGAAAGAAGTATCTTATGTTCACCTGCGTTTATTCAGACTGTATTTATTTGATCAGTAAAAACAGTAATATTGTGCAATATTATTACAATTTAAAATCATTACTCCAGTCTTCAGAGTCACATGATCCTCCAGAAATAATTCTAATATGATGATTTGCTTCTCAAGAAACATTTCTGATTGTTATCAATGTTGAAAATAGTTGTGCTGCTTCATATTTTTTGTGGAAAACATGATCTTTTTTTTTCAAGATTCTTTGATGGATAGAAAGTTCCAAAGAACAGCATTTATTTGATATATAAATATTTTTGTAACATTTATAATCAAATGAATGCATCCTTGGTAAATAAAAGTATTAATTTCTTTAAAAATATTTTTAATGGAAAAAACATTTCCATTAAAAACCAATCATAAAAACAAACAAATACATTTATAAAACAATCAAAATATACTTCTTCATCATATATTGAATATCATGGAAAATATTGAGTTTTTTTAAGCTTTTTGTTTTTAAAAACATTTGTTGTTTTTTGTCTGTTCAGAGATTGGATACTCAGTGGCTTGTGTAAGTGTAGTTGTGGGTTATGTAAGAGTTTGTTGAGATATTCACACACCCTGAGCATGAACGCTTCATTACTCATTACTCTGCTCAGGTTGAATGCCTGCAACTTAAAGAAACAAAGCCTGCCACATTCAATATCACTCTACACGTGTGTGTGTGTGTGTGTGTGTGTGTGTGTGTGTGTGTGTGTGTGTGTGTGTGTGTGAGTGTGAGTGTGGTGTGAGTGTGGTGTAGTGTGAGTGTGAGTGTGAGTGTGAGTGTGTGTGTGTGAGTGAGTGAGTGGTAGTGAGTGAGTGAGTGAGTGAGTGAGTGAGTTTTGTCCTCATTTGTAAATCTGGTATAAAAAATAAAGTTATTAAAGATTTGGGTTTAGGGTTCGGGTTAGTGTAAGGGGAGAGAATATACATTTGTACAGTATTAAAACCATTAAGTCTATGGAATGTCCCCATTTAGATAGCTAAGTAAACGTACGTGTGTGTGTGTGTGTGTGTGTGTGTGTGTGTGTGTGTGTGTGTGTGTGTTTGGGTTGGTTTTGTTGTGTGTTTGTGTGTTGTGTGTTGTTGTGTGTGTGTGTTGTGGTGTGTGTGTGTGTGTTGTGTGTGTTGTGTGTGTTTTGAGGGTCTGGCTCTTCTCGCTATTGAAAACTCAATTTAATTGAACTCATTACTGTCAGGCTACTAGTTTAAATTGACAGCACTGCACAGCCAGTGATCTAATTCAAATTATTTTTTTTGTATTTAATGCTGCAGAAACACTGTATAAATCTGTGATTTTGTTTGTGCATCTGACTGTGTAATTATATATCAGTTTCCACTAAGCACCTCTGGGCTGTCAAGTCTCCTCCAATCACAGCACCCCATTCAAGCCCCAGGATGCTGGGTAATCTGTCATGTTCTGTTGCAGTTTGTACATAATTAAGGTCATTAGAGTTTATTGTATAACATATATGTTACGTATTTACTGGGTTATTATAATTAAAGTGCCCCTATTAGCCTATGCTTTTTTGATATACCTTAGTTCCATGCATTGTGTAATACAGCTGTGTGTGAATGTAAAAAGCTGCAAAGTTTTAAAGATCAAAGTGCTCAACAATTAAATAAATTGTTTCCTAAAAGAAATAATAGATTCTGAACTGCTGAAACGAGTCATAATCACTTCCTGTTACATACCTACATAATAATGTAACACATTTGCATAATGCCAGGCTATGGTCTTGATTGGCAATGTCTACTTTGTCCAGCCCTCAAACACTGTAGTAGTAGCTGAGACTGGAAGAGTTTGATTTGAATGATTCAATGATTGATTTGAATTCTGCTGGAATTGATACGGTAAAAGAAAGAAATCCAGAATACTTCAAGCTGATTCTCCCCAAATTCTGTGCAAATACCATGGAAATGACTAAAGTGATAAAGCAACCCATGCTCAGCTCATCAGTTCTAAAAGTAAATGATATTTTTGGGGATTTTTCTCCTTTAATGTGCAGGACAGTAGGAGGGACAGGACACAGTGGTAAAGGATCAGAGTCTGGACTCGAACTCCAATCACAGTTGAATCTTATGTTGGAGAATGACCAAAAAGGCAGTCGGTTGTTTGTTTTTATGAAGAGTCTGTTCTTGCTGAAATTGTAACCTTTGACACTGCCTGGTGCGTGTATACTTCTCCAAACCCACACACAATCTGTATCTGCAGGAAGCAAAGCAAAGTTATATAGTCAGTCACAATTCTACATATCTCTCCCTCCTTTTGTGTTTATAATGTCTAATTTTAGTTTACTTTCAGCTACCAGTAAGTGTATAGTACTCTCAGGTCTGTTATACATGGTTTAAAATACAGTATGACAAATTCTGTATATATTCTTTAAAAATCAATACAATTTTAATTTTTTTGTGGGTCTGCCTACCACTGACAGAGACTCTGTTATCACTACTGAGTTCACACAATTACACAAGAGACCTTTTTTTATGATCTGTGGAATAATGAGCTTTTACACACGAACTGTCTTTATCATCATTAAATATAACTGTTGCAGAAGCTCCTCATATGAAGAAGCGCTTTGTGCAGTTAGACTGATTACCATACAAAGATAAATCATTACAAATACAATAGAAACATGACTGAGAGGCAGAGCAGAGTCATTTTCAATTAGCGCTCTGCACTGGACTGTCAGACACATTAGCTGTATAACGCGAGTCGTTCCTCTCCAGAGATGCAGAAATTAAAGGAACATGGATGACTAGAGTCATTTCACATAAAAAGTACTTATTGCAGAAATAGTATACTTTAAACGATTAAAATGACACTGAATGTAATCGTTTTGGACACAAAACTGCACATTATTTGCAATTAAAGGTACACTACGACTATGTAACTTTTTTTTATTCAAAATTAACAAAGTTTAAATGAGTTCAATCCTTCTACCAAAACGTGCTTTTGTCTTTGTCAGTGTTTTGTCTCTTCTGTCTAGTTGAGATCTTGGTTTAGTGACGGAGCTCTGACACTCCCGGTTTGTCATGCGTTTGTGTTTAGTCTGGTTTGTTGTGAGCACATGGCTTGTCATGTATTTCCTTGTGCCATGTGCTTTCCTGTCGATTGTCTAGCCCCTTCCATCTTGTTACCTGATTATTAATTAATTTGTCCCACCTGCCTTCCTCGTTTCCCTCTTTTGTTTGCTTCCCCATTTATTCTCCCTGTGTTTGCAGTCCTGTGTTGGTTCGTCACTTCATGTGTCCATGTGTTTCTCTTCTCTGCCTAAGTGAAGTTTGAGATGTCTGTATTGTTCTCTTTCATAGGTTCTCTCAACGCTGCGGAAAGCGCAGTGGGATATTCTCTGAATGTGCCGATTGTCTGAAGCCTTATAGAATCACGCCAATTCATTGGCTGATGGCGTCCGCGCAATATGGCTCCGCCCCGACGCTCTTACGTCGCATCATACGTATTCGCGCTGCGCGCCATCTGCTCCTCAGATTTCTCTGCCTTCAGAACGAAGCGGTCACGTTTGCCCTTCGCTCGTGATTTTTCTGAGCTACAATACATCTAGGATTATTCTCGGCGCTTCTGCGACTGTTCAAGCGGAACTCTGTTTCTCCTTACGGTGAAGCTGCCATGGATTACAGACGCTGTACTCCGCCATGTGCTCGTTACATCGCTAACGACGACCCACACAGTAAGTGCGTTAAATGTTTGGGTTTTTCACATGCGCGTGAGGCAGTTATAGGATCGTCTAAATGCAAATTCTGTGAAAATTTGTTGCTCAAAACCCTCAAATTGCGGCTCGCGGTCTTTGAGAGGGAATCATTCGTCTCCCCCTGTCGCGCTCCTGAGGCCTCTCGAGGATCCGCGACCTGGGGTTCGGATGTAGAGCTTGAGGATGCGGAGTTCGAGCAGACGAGCCCCGCTCTTTCTCTCCCTCCCTCCCCTCGGCACGCGCGAGACATGCCAGTCGAATTTTCACACGATTATTTGCGCCCCAGCCGGGAGCATGCGACGCGGTTTCTTTCGGGCTGGAGGATATACTTTTTACCGAGGCTTCCGACTCCGAGGATTTCGGGCCTACTCTCGCCGACGAGGTTATTCCGCCGAGCGGCCAGGAAGCGCGGCCTACTGCGGCCTGCGCGGCCTACTGCGGCCTACGCGGAGCTCGTTGACGTTCTTTCGCGCGCTATGGAGAAGCTCACTATTGATTGGCCCGACGAGCCACGTGAGTCTCAGTCGTCGAACTCGACGAAAGGCTTCTCAGTGGCCCTAGTTCTAGGCCTCAACGGAGGAAGCTGCCATTTTTCAGTGATCTGCATCATGAGATCTCCAGATCCTGGAAGCAGCCTTTCTCTTCGCGCCTCACTAATGTGGCTGCTGCTGATTTCACCAACCTGGTAGGTTCTGTGGAACAGGGCTATTCCGCCATTCCGGCGATTGAGGAAACTTTAGCCGACCATCTTGCTCCGTCGTCTGCGCCGTCCTGGAAGTCACGCCCCCTTCTCCCTTCTAAAGCATGTAGGACTACTTCCTCTCTCATTGGGAAATCCTACATGGCGGCTGGGCAGGCAGGCATGACCCTGCACACTATGGCCATTCTTCAGGCCTACCAGGCGGACGTCCTGAAGGAAATGGACGATGTGGCGGTGTGACCCCTGAAGCGGTCAAGGAGCTTCGTAAGGCTACGGATTTAGCCTTAAGAGCCACCAAGCATACCGCACGTGCTATAGGTCGCTCTATGGCTGGTTCTGTTGCGGTGGAGCGCCACTTGTGGCTTAATCTCACGGAGATCCGTGATAAAGAGAAGATTTTCCTCTTGGACGCCCCCATTTCTCAAACAGGTTTGTTTGGTGAGGCGGTCAACACAGTGGTTGAGAAATTCCGCTCCTCCAAATCCCAATCGGCCGCGTTCAGACAGTTCATGCCCAGGAGGGCTAGGGAACCTTCTGCTCCCCCCCCCGGTGCGACCCAGAGAACGTCCCTCTCATAGACCGGAGTTCTCTTCCAGAAGAAGCGAACCAGGGCATCCCCCACCTGCCACGGTTTGGGGAGCCCGCGGTCGCCCGTTTCCCCGTCAACGGCCTCACAAGCGCCTCCAGTTGAAGCGGTCCGACAAACCGAGTGCTCCGGCGGCGCAGAGCCGTTCCTGACCCTCCGGTCAGAAAAAGGAGAGCTCCTCTGGTTCCTCAGGGTTGGGTCAGACCGCGCAAGCGTTTCTGCCCACCTCCCAGCTCTCCTTTCCTTGCCCTGTCACCTTCGCCACTCAGAGTGTCTCGAAGTGCAGGCCATATTTCACCTTCTCTACTCAGTCTGGTGCGGGAGGAAGGAGACGCTTTCGGCTTTCTCCCCTCACCCCCCACGCTCTCTATAACTACCGGCCGCATCCTCGGAGACACTTTCCGTTTTCCTCCGAAGCAGGCGGACCTGGTCACCATGACCCCAATCTCGATGCCTCCCATCACGTGCCAGGACGCCGATGGCCCTCCTGCACAGTCAACCTCTTTACCCCAGGAGCGTCAACATGGCACCCTTACTCAGGTATGTCGTCTGCATTACAACATCCCTCCTCCTCTGTCACATTTCCTTCCAGAGTGGGAACGCTTACCAGGGGTATCGTCCTGGGTTCTTCGCACAATTCGGTTCGGCTACACTCTTCAGTTTTGCCGCAATCCCTCCTGTTTCAACGGGGTGTTTCCTACTGTAGTAGACAGCGCCGCTCAGGCTTCTGTACTACAGCAGGAAATCTCTTCCCTCCTTCTCAAAGGAGCAATAGAGGAGATTACTCCAGGGGAAACCGAGCGGGGCTTTTACAGCCGTTACTTCCTGGTCCCGAAGAAGGGCGGCGGTTTGCGTCCCATACTGGACCTCCGCCGGCTGAACTTCGCCCTTTACAAAGGGAAATTCAAGATGTTGACGCTGAAAGCTATCATATCTCAGATTCGGCCAGGGGATTGGTTCGTAGGGGTTGAACCGACTAGTCGATTAGTCGACTAGTCGACCTTAATGCAATGCCGCGACGCTTTAAGCTTGACGTCGACTAGTCGCGTTGATCATGTGACACTATGATTGCGCTAATTTTGATACTAACATGTTGCAGACGACAACAGATGAAGAGCCCAGAGGGTTATTGCAGCAAGAAAGCAGCATTGGTACATTAAGTGTGTGTAAATACTTTACTAACACATATTGTTGAAAACGAAAGTAAAAGCATGACGCACGCTCACTGTTTTACCAGGAAATTAGAGTTCAGTCTCTTTATTAAAATCATTAAAACATTATGTTTTTCATTTATTTATATATTGATGTAGCCTACCTCTAATTTACCCGCAATTAATTGGAATATTATTACTTGCATCTGCGCATCACTAATGCGATCAATCATGATGATGATGATGATGTAAACAGTGGGCTGTAAATGCCATCCGTAACGCATTCGAGACGGATTTAAATCCGATCGCTCAAACCACTTCAGGTGGAGGTCTGGGCCACTTAACAGACGAAACTGGACAAGTGTAAATGCATCTGGTTGTTGAAACCACATATGTAAATTGGACTTCTCCTAAAAATGCTAAAAATAAACGTGTGAGAGCATGTGAGAGCGTATTGTAGCGATGAAGCTGCAACACGCATCGCCGCAGATAAGCAGCTCGAGCATCTATTCATCAAGCCAACGTGCAAACTATCGCAAATCAAAGTGAAAGTAAGTCGCAGACACTTCCACACAATCATCTTCGTTAAAAGTAAAGAAACAAAATAATCTTTAACAGTGCTGTCTCTCTTATTGCGGTCTTTGTTTTTGAAATTAGCTGATGATCAATAAAATGCAGCGCATTACTGTTGGTGTGGTGACGTGAAATCCGTTAAATCTGCATATAGCGCGTTGTTTGAAGATCGGATTTATATCCGTTTTGCGAAAACATAAATTTAATCGTTTTGATAAATCAGATCAGTAAAAACGCATGAAGTGTCCAGGTGTAAACGGCCCCATTATGAGCTGTCAGCATCTGTAGCCTATAATGTTCTGTTAATTAATTGCAAATTGTGGCATGTTGCAAAGCAGTCCTATGATCTTTTGTGTTTTTATGAATGATGTCATCGACTAGTCGACGTCGACTCGACTTTGATGTCATAACAGTCGACTTCAAAAAATCTGAAGTCGTTCAACCCCTATTGGTTCGTGACGATAGACCTAAAGGATGCTTATTTTCACATCCAGGTTGTACAGCGACACAGGCAATTCCTCAGGTTCGCCGTTGGAGAAAGGGCGTTCCAGTACAGGGTCCTTCCCTTCGGCCTATCTCTAGCTCCGAGGACATTCACAAAGTGCATGGATGCAGCTCTGGCCCATTGCGGCTCCAGGGCATCCGTGTTCTAAATTACCTGGACGATTGGCTCATTTTAGCCCAGTCCAGGGAGCTAGTGGCCCACCACAGAGACGTCGTTCTGAGTCATATCCAGTCTCTCGGTTTGAGGTTGAACTCGGAGAAGAGTGTTCTTGCTCCGGCTCAAAGCACCGTTTTCTTGGGGGTGAACATGGATTCCGTTCTCATGCAGGCCCGTTTGGCCCCTGCACGGATTTCCAGCTTGACGACATGCTTGGCTCGTTTTTCACTCGGCCATCATGTGTCTGTGGGCACCTGCCGCAGGATGCTGGGCCTTATGGCTGCGGCCTCCTCCGTGCTACCGCTGGGCCTACTCCACATGAGACCCTTCATGTGGTGGGTGAAACTCTCAGGGGTTCGACCCTCAGGGTCAACCCTTCGCCTACTGAAGGTATCGCGCAGTTGCTTTCGAGCCCTGTCAGTTTGGCGGGACCCTCTTTTTCTTCGGAAAGGGGTCAGCATGGGTGCGGTATCTCGTCGCCAGATGATTACGACGGATGCCTCTCTCACCGGCTGGGGAGCAGTTTTCGAGGGCAGACCAGCGTGTGGGGTCTGGACCGGAGAGGCTCTCTCCTGGCACATAAACTGCCTGGAGTTAAGGGCCGTTTTTCTGGCTCTGCTTCATTTCCTCCCTCTTCTGGAGGGTCACCATGTCATTGTCAGAACGGACAATATGGCAGTGGTGTCTCATGTGAACCGGCAGGGAGGTTCTCGGTCGCGCACCCTAGACAGGCATGCGCGTCACCTTCTCCTGTGGTCTCAGAGCAGATTCCTATCTCTAAGAGCGGTTCATGTCCCAGGGGTTCTGAACCTCGCAGCAGATTTTCTGTCGAGACAGAAACTCCGATCGGGAGAATGGATGTTGAACCGCCAGACGATGGCTCTAATCTGGAAGGTTTTTGGAGAGGCGGAGGTGGACCTCTTTGCATCTCAAGAGTCATCCCAATGCCCGCTTTGGTTCTCCCTGAGTCCCCCGGCCCCATTGGGGATAGATGCGTTCGCTTACCCTTGGCCAACGCAGAAACTCTATGCCTTCCCGCCCATCAAACTGATCCCGGCGGTCTTGGCCAGAGTGAGAGAGAGCGGAGTCCGCCTCCTCCTGGTAGCTCCGTTCTGGCCATCTCAGCCATGGTTTTCAGAGCTAGTTCCTCTACTGGAGTCTCCCCCCTGGAGGATCCCGGTCAGGGAAGATCTGCTGTCCCAGCTACAGGGCAGGATATGGCATCCTCGCCCAGACATGTGGAAGCTGTATGTTTGGCCGATCAGAGGCCGTTAGCATTAAGCTCTGGTCTCCCAACTGACGTTCAGGAGACTATTGCGAGTGCTAGAGCCCCTTCTACAAGGAGATTATATTCTTCCAAATGGAAGGTTTTTGAGACTTGGTGTTTAGCACATGATAGGAGCCCAGTTAACTGCCCTGCTGGTTCAGTACTGGAATTCCTGCAGGAGAAGTTTGCGGCTGGAGCAGCCGCTACCACTCTCAGAGTTTATGTCGCGGCTATTGCAGCGCATAGGGAATCGGATGAGATTCCCCTAGGCAAATTAAGGTTAGTTTCTGCCTTTATGCGTGGGGTGAAGCGCCTGAAACCGGCTCGCTCCCCTAGAGTCCCCTCATGGGATCTTTCTGTTGTCCTAGAGGGTTTGACGAAAGCCCCCTTTGAGCCCTTGGAGTCAGCTCCGAATAGGATTCTGACTCTTAAGGTTTCTCTTTTGTTAGCTTTGTCCTCATTAAAGCGGGTGGGAGACTTACAAGCTCTTTCTGTTAGCGAGTCCTGCTTGGACTTTGCCCCTGGCCTGGTCAAAGTTTCCTTGAGGCCGAGACCAGGGTATGTCCCCAAGGTTCTTTCCTCAACTTTCCGCTCTCAGGTAGTTAACCTTAATGCTTTCCACCCTCCTCCATTTTCATCTGAGGAAGATAGGGAGCTTAACTTGCTCTGCCCAGTTCGTTCTCTTAAGATATATGTAGACCGCTCAGGCGGTTGGAGGAAATCTAACCAGCTTCTGGTTTGCTTCGGTGCTAGCCGCCGTGGGCTTGCTGCATCGAAGCAGAGGATTTCTCACTGGGTCACAGAGGCTATCTCGTTGGCTTATGGGGTGCGTGGCTTGCCTTCACCTCTTAACATTAGAGCACATTCCACCAGAAGTGTAGCATCTTCTCAAGCTCTTTTCAGAGGAGCACTTTTGGAGGATATTTGTGTTGCGGCAGGCTGGTCCTCTCCGCATACTTTTGTAAGGTTCTATAGCTTGGATCTTGACATGACCCCGGGTTCCCAGGTTCTTTCTGTTTGAACTGGTTTCGGTCGTTGTCTCTTTTATCTACCAGTCATAAAAGCGCTCTAGCTTGGGGAGTTTGGTAGTCCGTTCCCACTGCGCTTTCCGCAGCGTTGAGAGAACCTATGAAAGAGAACGTCTCTGGTTACTTACGTAACCTATGTTCTCTGAATAGGGAACGAGACGCTGCGTTAGCGGCCAAGCTCCTCGCGCTGCTGACAGTTTCTTTTCGGCAGAGAAATTTGAGGAGCAGATGGCGCGCGCGCGAATACGTATGATGCGACGTAAGAGCGCCGGGGCGGAGCCATATTGCGCGGACGCCATCAGCCAATGAATTGGCGTGATTCTATAAGGCTTCAGACAATCGGCACATTCAGAGAATATCCCACTGCGCTTTCCGCAGCGTCTCGTGTCCTATTCAGAGAACATAGGTTACGTAAGTAACCAGAGACGTTTTTCCCTCTCGGGGTAGTTTTGTTTTATTTTTATTACTTATTAAAAACCCTTCTTTTCTGCACTTGAATCCTCGCTTCACTATTTTACCATTCCGTGACAGTCTTACCCTGATTAACTATGATAATATTATAAGGCTTTATTTTTTAGTCCGGGCAGAATGGTTTTCACAGGAAATTTGAGTACATTTACGAAGAGGGAACAAGACGCTGCGTCGAAACGCCTCTGCGTGAAGCACGTATAGAATCAGTCCAATGGCGTGACTGAACGTCATAGGCTGGTGATGTCATCGACCAGAAAACTATAAAGCACACCTGAACCAAACAATGTCTGCTTCTGATAGGCTGAAGCAAGTCAATCGCGGGCATGCAAGGAGTATGGTAGAATGATGCAGCGTCTCGTTCCCTTTTCAGGGAACTAAGGTTACATATGTAACCGAAGACGGAACTCAAGCTGCGTCGAAACGATGCTGTGGGAACACTATACCCACGCCGCCATAAGTGCACGTGTCCGTCTGTGAAATCAATCCGCATATTCAGAAGACAGCACCTGCACCTGCACCTGCACCAGCACCGGTGGAGTGGAGCCAAGGTCAAGGTCATAGAACCTCACGAATGTGTACGGCGAGGACCAGACTGCCGCATCACAAACATCTTGGAGGGAAACTTTGACATTAATGCTTTGGAAGCAGCCATATTACTAGTCGAGTACAGCCAAAGGTGAAGGCTGACTGGCCGACTCATAAGCAAGTGAGATGTCCTCGACCACTCACTTGCTCATCCTCTGCTTAGATGCCGGGCACCGCTTTCTGGGTGACCCAAACCAAACAAACAGCTGTTCAGATTTCCTCCACAAGGCAGTTCTGTGGACATTAGTATCTAAGGCCCTAACTGGGCAGAGCAGATTCAGTTTCTCTTGGTCTAACGTCCTGAAGGGTGGAGGACAGAAAGCCTGCAATACTATAGGTCTTACAATATTAGTAGGAACATTAGGAACATAACCAGATCTAGGTTGAAGAAAAGCCTTTACCATACCAGACGCAAATTTCAGGCACAAGGGATATACCGAGAGTGCTTGAATGTCTCCAATTGTTTTGAGAGCAGAGGTAGTGAGGAGAAAGACAGTCTTCAGAGTGAGAAACTTCTCAGGAACCTCCTCAATATGCTGAAAGGGAGCCAAGGAAAGGCCCTCCAAAACAATGGCCAAATTCCAGGCAGGCACCCTTGTGCGGACTGCAGGTCTAAGCCTAAAAGTGCCATTAAGGAAACGGGTTACTAAGGGGTGTCTCCCCAAAGACACACCACGTAAAGTGACTTGGTAAGCTGCCAGGGCTGCCGCATACACCTTCAGTGTGGAGGGGGATTATCCTGCAGAAAATCGTTCCTGCAGGAATTCCAGCACAGCACCCACTGGGAAGTTAACTGGGTCCAACTTGTGATTCCCACACCAAGAAGTGAATAATCACTTCAAGGCATAGAGTTTCCTTGTGGACGGAGCTCTGGAGTAGAGGATGGTCTCAACAACCTCAGTTGATAGATTTGAACTTATGAGCTGGGCCCCCTCAGAGGCCAATCCCACAGTTTCCACAACTCTGGGCGGGGGTGAAGGATAGACCCACTCGCCTGAGAGGTCCCTCCTGGGAGGATTATTCAGCGGGGAGCCGTCAGGGGGAGATACTAGGTTTGAAAACCATACTCGGGCCGGCCAGAATGGGGCTAGTAATAAGAGATAGACCTCGTCCCAGCAACCTCTTTCCAGAGCGACTCCAAAGTGATCAGGGACGCCTCGGCCACGCCTGTACTATAGTGTCCAGGCCAAGAGGAGCTGGATGAGTGAGGAAGAACCAAAGTGGACAGTGTGTCGTCTCTAGAGATGCAATCAGATCTACTTCTGCTTGACCAAAGTTTAAATACCCTGGGATATATATGCCCTCAGAGAGAACAGTTTCTCTTGGGCCCACAGGAGGATCTGGTGAGCCAGCTTGAATAAGAGCTAGAATCGAGGACCCCCTCGAAAACGAGATGGCTCATCTCAAGGGGCTATTCCTCTTCAATAAAATAAATGTCAAATAATAAGGGGCGTGACCGCAGACCCCCCTGATGGTTTATGTAAGAGACCACCAATGTGTTGTTGGACCGAACAAGCACATGATGGCCTCTCAGGTCTGGGAGGAAGTGTGTCAGAGCCTGAAAAACGGCCAGCATTTCCAGGCAGTTTATGTGCTATGAGAGATGATGGTCTCGCTACAGACCTGGAGCCGAGCAACCACTCATGATCACTCTCCCCAATCCGTGAGGGATACATCCGTCGTTAGCGTGACGCGATAACAAGGAGCTCCCAACACAGGTCTTTGGGAAAGAAACATCGATCACATCTGTTAAGATTTGTTTTGCAAGCACTGACCACAGAATTCAATACTCGCATGAATGTGCACACAAAACTTTTTTTTTTTGCTAGAATAGGAACACATAACTAGTCTAAACAAACATACACACAAACACACATACTGTACATTGGTAAATGGAGAGTGAAAGTGAATGAATGAAACCGAAGCAGGGGAATGAAGCTATGGTGACGAGTCAGTTAACCTCCTCAACAGAACCATCAGTACCTGAAAGTGGAGTACTCAGAACTACCTTGTATCGACAGGGTATTACCTGCACCTGAGAATTTAACAGGGTGTGGGCCTGCCAGTGGCTCTAGAGCATCGGTTCCCAACAGGGGGGTCTCGGCCCACAAGGAGGGCCTCAGCGTGCTCTTTGGGGGGTCGCGCCATATTTTGAAAAGTGTTGAACAGTCAGCATTAAAGCAGCAGTCTGTAACTTTTTTTGTGTTCGAAATTTACTACATTTATTTAATGAGCGAGTACATCATGAATCCCTTTTCCAAACCGTGTTTTTGTCTTATCCTGAGTCCCTATGGTACACTATAATACGTGTTTATATTGGGACTATTTTACACTGGTTCGGGTGGTACTGCAGATGTAAACATTGGTAACTGTGTATTTATAAATCAATTTTGGGTCTATTGCCTCCATTTCTTTGCTCTTTTACCCAACACAAACGTGTTGGAGTTTATTCTTTGCGCTCAAAAGGATTTTACTTTTCGGTATGCCGCACCCAGTGAACATTTTACAGTCTTTGCTTAGTGAGCTGTTAAAGTAAAAAACAATTTGTAAATGTTTTTATTTGTTTTGATGATATGTTTTAATGTCATGGTCATTTTCTTTTTCTTTTATTGTTATTGTTGATAATGTTGTGCTGCTCATCTTGGCCAGGTCACTTCTGTAAAATAGATCTTTAATCTCAGAAAGTTTAATCTGGTTAAAAAAAAAAAAACAGGAAAAAAAGAAAGCCATTATAAAGCCAGGGGAGCTGTTGTTATCCATCCTGATGATGACTGCAATGAGCAGAATACCAGAAGATAAACAGGTGCACTCTAACCAATGAGAGGATAGTTTACTCACATGTGACTTGTATTAACTAACCCTGAACTATCCCTTGTATGAACTATCCCTTTAAGTGTCCTAACACACTATACGCAGACTCACTCAGTGACTGTTGTGTTCATTGTTGTGGGATTTATCGATAGACATGATGACATATTAGGTTAGGTTTGTGTGATTTATGAGATGCATCAGTCAGAGATAATGACTTGTCCTCTTTTAGAGAGACGTCCACTCCCCAGAGAGCGGGACACTCACATCTGTGCCCCAGAAAGGCCGCATTAACTGTCCCAGGTGTCCTGGTTAATGGCCCAGGACGCCTCTGTGTCATCAGTCACTGAGATTCATTTATTGGCACCTCTTGTTACTAAAACATTCTTTCTTTCATCGCTTTGAGAGTGATAAGATCTACTTATTCGTTCACATTCCTTCTATATGATTATATTTAGGAAATGTATTGAATTGCATTTTCTCAATTCTAATCCTATAGAGACAGTGATGTATAAAGTTAAGGTCTTTCGTATTAATTGAATGAATCGACATATTGAATATGTTGTTTGGGGTGTACGAAACCTCTTCATGTGGTGGGGTCTTAAACACATTACCTGACCTCGCTGGACTTTCTACTCTCTCGCCAAACACTAAATGGGCACTAATCTCTCTCATGTGTCTATAATTAGCAGATGTTTTTGTCCAAAGCAACATAAAGTAAACTAATGCTCTCCTCCAGAGAAATCCAAGGTTAAGTGTCTTTCCCAATGGCACTATCTGTCTGTCTATCTTGAATTTCCTGTGAGCTAGATACTAACTGAACTGTCTAATAACTTTGACTGTTTTGTCTCTCTGATTATCATCCTTTTCTTTTACCAGACAAATGACAATTGAGATTCTCTTAAACTAATGAAATTAATTGTATCTAAATTATTTCAACCCTATGATCACTTACCTGTAATATTATATTATTCAGTTCACACTTAAGTATATTATTTTAATGTATATTATATCCATAAGTACTTCTTTCTCACAAGGGCTATCTTTAACACTGTGAAGTTAAGATTTGGTCCATTATATTAAGACATATTTGATAGAGGTATAAAAATAAATTGCATAGTGAGACTACAGGTATACGTATAAGAGGTGATACCTGCAATAGGATTTGAAATGCTGCAAGTGTGTGTATGTCATGATGAGCTCTGTGTCAGAAATGTGCATATGTGTGTGACCTGTGTGTGCGCTGTCTGGTCTTTGATTCAGAAATATTGATTTAATCCAGCATAATCCCTTCTGATCTGCAGTCAGAGCTGATTTAAGAGATTACTGATGGTACTGCCTCCTAACTCTTCTGAAACTGCTTTCCTTGTGTGTTCTTAGATGAGTCCATCGTTCTGGGCTGCAACTCTAAAGAAAAACTAGATTTTAGGCGACTATGGCAAGAAACTTCATTGGATGTTTGGGTACTAAAAAGAAAAAACAGACTCAGCTGGGGGATGAGATTTATGTTTTTTTCATGAGTGTTTTATGCTATCTCTGATTTACATAGCACTGTGTGTGTGTGTGTGTGTGTGTGTGTGTGTGTGTGTGTGTGTGTGTGTGTGTGTGTGTGTGTGTGTGTGTGTGTGTGTGTGTGTGTGTGTGTGTGTGTGTGTGTGTGTGTGTGTGTGTGTGTGTGTGTGTGTGTGTGCATATTATTCATATACAGAACAACAAACTATTTTACCCAATATGCTTTAAGGCAACAAGAAATGGTGTTTACAATTAATTTACCTATCTGATGTATTTCCAAGTGAAATAGGATATTTAATCCCTCCCAAAAAATTTTTTGAAAAGGATTTGATTTTATCCAGGAGTTGACTGGATTATGAAAAACAGTATATATAGCAGGTGATTTGGAGGGAAGGATTGAAAATAAGAGGCATTGGTGATGCTCAACGAAAAGGAAAGTTACGATGAAAGATTGAAAAAACAAACATGTTTTTCTTTGGAATAAATGATGAAGCTTACACAAAAAGACCAGGAACATGTACTAAGACATGATTTTAGTAACGTATTACTCATTTGCTCAATTTCTTTGTATTTGCTGTCTTGTGACTGCACTTTTTGTATCTTTCAGAATTATCGTCAGTGTATGGCTGGTCTACTGGTCCCTCCCTATGGTGTTATGGATAGTGTCCCAAATGCTGACAGTAAGTACAAACACTTGTTTTTTTCTTAAAGGTCCTGTTCACCCAAACAATGGTAATTCTGTCAAAATGTACTCACTGATGTTGTTCCACACATGCATGACTGTCATTCTTCTGTGGAACATAGTTTTTCAGAATCTCTAAACTGCTATTTTTTCATAAAACTAAAGCATATTGTAAACAGGGTCTGTCAAGCGAAAAATTCCTTGAAAGTATAATTTAAGTAGTGCAACTTGTGTGCTTGTTACATATCCTCTGAAGCCATAGAATAGCTTTTTTTGAGGAAAATATCAAAACATACACCACTGTTCAAAAGTTTCGGGTTGGGATGTTTGATCAAGGCTGTACATTTATTTGAACAAAATACAGTAAAAACAGTAATATTGAAATATAATTAGAATAAAAGTTAAAATGTAATTTATTTAATTTTCTAATATGCAGATTTGCTGCTCAAAAAACATTTCTTAATATCATCAATGTTGAAAACAGTTGTGCTGCTTCATATTTTTGCGGGAATCATGATACATGTTAATTTTTTCAGGATTTTTTGCTAATATTTTTGTAACAATGTAAAAGTCTTTACTTCCCCTTTTCATCAACATAATTCATCCTTTGCAGAATAAAAGTATTCATGTCTTTAAAGAAAAGGCAGCTATGCTGTAACTCTTATTCTCAGTTGTGCTTCAGTACAATCAAACTTGGCACGTTGCGATCAGTCCTTGAGAGTTTTTGCGGAAGCTAATTTTCTCTATAGAGAGGTCTATATATCTATATACTGTAGGTTTATAGAGAAGGTTCTTTATATCTATAATGTATACTTTTTTGGGGGGTGTATACCTCACCTCCACTCCAGCCATAAGGGCCTTTTCTGATTTTTAAAAAAACATAAAATCAAAAACTGAGTAAACCTGGCTGTTAACGTTGGGAATCGTTTTCCTTCTCGTTGAGGAAGGAACACTACGGAGATCACATCCTACCCAAAGGGGGAGGTTAGTATGTGTAAAATACATCCTCACCAGATGGAGAATACTGCATAGGGAAGAGTCCCTGTGGAGGTCTCCACCTGATAAGTGGGAGACTACTGGGCACAGCGACACTACATATGGAGTACAAGCCAGATTACAAGGGATCAAACCATGAGTCATGATCATGAAAGGGGCATACCATGAGTAATGGGCCTGGTAGTGAGTACCAAACTTACTACTGATGAGTGCTAAGAGGTAGAAAAGATGTCTTGGGTTCACCAAACCTGGGGAACTGTTTTGGACGACAAGGCGCACCTCAGAGAGGGGGAGGGCGCCTATGCAAGCACTAAACCTAACCAGTTGTCTAATTTTTGCTTGTTGTTACCCAAGAATCGAGATTAAACTGGTTCCATACTGAGATAATAGAATCTCGCTGAGGTGTTGAGTGTAGCCCAGCCCGCTGCTAGTGTCTATGTCTGCTAGTGAGGTACCGTTCACCAAAGCCGACGTGGCTGTGATACCCCTTATGGAGTGAGCTCTCAATCCCAATGTGCACGGTACACCTTGGGTCTGATAAGCTCAGAGAATGGCATCCACAATCCAGTTGGCCAATCTCTTTTTGAAGACAACCTTTCCATTCTGCTGACCTCCAAGCAGACAAAGAGCTGCTCAGATCTTCTGAAGCTCTGTGTGCGGTCCAGGTATATGTGCAAAGTGTGCACTGGACACAACAGAGTCAGGGCTGGGTCTCCCTCATCAGGAGGGATTGCTTGCAAGTTCTCGACTTGGTTCCTGAAGGGAGTAGTGGGAAGTTTGGGCACACATTCAGGCTGGGGTCTCAGGATTGTCGGCCAGAATTCCTGGCATGATTCACTTACAGAGAAGGCTTGTAGGTCCCTCACCCTCTTGACAGAGGTGATCTCAATCAGCCTGGATCTTTCTGTAAGGCCTGAAGGTCTTTCCAAAGAAAGATCCTATGAGGGGACGAGGCGATTCAACTTGCATGCACCTCTCAGGAACATATTTATCAGGTCATGCTTCCACAAAGACCTGCCACTCACAGTGTTGTGGTTTGCTGCTATCGGAGAAATGTACACTGTTAGGGTGGAGGCGGACAGGCACCTCTCTAGGCCCTGTTGGAGGAAGGAAATCACAGACCAGACACCACATTTTCATGGGTCTTTACCTCAGGAAGAACCATGTAGTAAAAAAGGTGCCACTTCAAGGCATGCAGCTGTCTAGAAGAGGGGGCTCTTGCCTGAATGTGATAGTATGTATCATCACTGGTGATAGGCCTCTGATTTCCTTATCGTCCCATCCAGAGACCAGACATGGAGGTTCCAGAGGTCTGGGCGCGTGTGCCAGATTTTGCCCTGCCCCTGAGAAAGAAGGTCCCTTTTGCCAGGAAGAGGCCGACACCATCAGCGTGAGCTCCGAGTACCAAGTTTGGTTGGGCCAGTACGGCAAAACCATTAGGAATTGTTCTACTTCCCTGACTTTGCACAGTGTCTGTGCAATGAGGCTCTCTAGGGTAAATGCATACTTACGTAGGCCCCGGGGGCCAGCTGAGAGCCAGTGCGTCCGTGCCAAGGGGACCTCGGTCAGGGAATAGTCAAGTCAAGTCAAGTATATTTATATAGCACTTTTTACAATATAGATTGTATCAAAGCAGCTTCACAGTATCAATCAAAATAACATAACAATGTTTGTTTCTTAGTGGAAAAAACATCCACATTAGGTAGGGCTGATCAATGGTATTAATGATTGGTTAATTAATTTGAATATCCCCAACTGAGCAAGCCAAAGGCAACAGTGGCAAGGAATCGAAAAACTCCATCAAGTGACCTAATGGTGTCCTAAAACTCCATCAGATGACCCAATGGAGAAAAAAAAACCTTTTTTTCTGGGAGAACCCAGGCTCAGTCGGGGCCAGTTCTCCTTTGGCGTTTATGAACTAGAGGCCGAATTTACAGTAACTGTAAGATAAAAAATATATATGAATGCCTGGTTGAAGAGATGCGTCTTTAGTCTAGTTTTAAACTGGGAGAGCGAGTCTGAGCAACGAACAATATCAGGAAGGCTATTCCAGAGCTTTGGAGCTAAATGTGAAAATGCTCACCCTCCTTTGGTGAATCTGGATATCCTAGGTATAGAATACCACAGTGGATAGTGGGAGGATTCATGGGAGGCGAACAGGTCTGCCTGTGCTTCCCCGAATCGACTCCAGATCAGCTGGACCACCTGGGAATAGAGTCTCCACTCCCCGAAGCGTAGCCTGACGCAAGAGCGCATCGGCTGCGAGGATGAGGTCACTCAGGATGTGTCGTGCCTGGCTTGCAGTTGTTGTGACAAAAAATTATTATCAAACCATCATCACTGCGTAAGAGACACTCTGAATCAAATAGTCTATTAAAAAGTATTTATTCTTGCAAGAAGGCCCAGTCACCACAAGAAGTTATGCTGTAGAGTGAGTGAGACACTAACAGGAAGAGCCGGGCAGCCTTTATACTATTCTCAAGGTCCCTCAGCGGGTTTCTTTTCCCTGTGCACATTCAAGACATATGCTGCTGCAGATCCTTCTATTCATCAATAGTTAACACTTAAGACCACCAAAGGTAAATTCTAGGGTAAATACTAGGGTCAAAGGTAGGGTAAATACTAGGGTCAAAGGTCCTTTCCCAACTGTTCCCAAAGTGTCTTATTCCTGCATTTCTATAGGTATACAAACATACATATATCCTGTTCACACATCACAATAAAATCAATAGAAAGATGTCACACACACTACTTTGTAATTCCTACTAAGGATCAATGAATATCAAAATTTCCAGTACACAGTGCTGCTGACTCCAAAGGTGGAGATGGCGGGCGAGTTGTGACATGCGACGAGAAAGGATACCGCCTTGGTGATTTATATACGCCATTGTCACTTTTTTTTCCGTCCGGACCAACACGTGCTTGACCTGAATCAACGGACGAAACCTTCACAGGGCTAGCAACGCTGCCAACAACTCAAGGTATTTGCCAGTGCAGTCAGGGCAGATTCCAGGGTCCCGAGGCTGTGTGCCCGTTGCATACAGTGCCCCAGCCTGTCTTGGAACTGTTGTAACAACAATATGCCTGGACACTTGTTCTAGGGGAACTCCTGCCTGTAGAAATGCAAGGTCTGATCAGGGGCTGAATAAGCGATGGCAAATTAGCATGATGGCCACGCGATGTATGCCGTGGGACAGTGGCTATCTCGGGACTCGAACCTGAAGCCAATGCTGAAGTGGTCTCATATGCATCTACCCCAGCAGCGTGACTGCGGCCCGAGGATGCCATATGCCCCAGGAGCCTCTGAAAATATTTCAGTGGTACTGCTGTTTTGTGCTTGAACAATTTCTAGCAGTTCAGTATCGGCTGCTCACGGTATTGTGAAAGACATGCTGTCATGTTGATCGAGTCCAACTCCACACTGAGAAAAGAGATGGCTGCACTGGGGATGGCGAGATGGTCTCGCGCTTTTCCCAGTTGACCCGACATAGGGAAGTCCCAATGGGTGGTCGAGGACCAAGTCTCTGTGCGTACACAACAACTCTCTCGAGTGGGCTAGAATTAGCCAGTCGTCGAGGTAGTTAAGTATGTGAATGCTTTCTTAACAGGGCAAGGGCAGCCTCTGCTACCTTTGTAAAGACACAAGGAGATAGGGACAACCCGAAAGGGAGAACCTTGTATTTTTATGCTTGGCCCCGAAAGCAAACCGTAGAAACGGCCTGTGCTGAGGAAGGATACAAATATAAATGTATGCATCCTTCAGGTCTATCACCGCGAACCAATCTTGATGTTAAACACATGAGATAATGTGTTTCTGTGTGGGAATCTCAGTTCATGTTAAATTCAACATTTATTTAATATTTTATTCAAATTAAAAGTTGTATCTGTTAATAGTATTTAATGACCTGAGGTACAGTAACATGAACTAACAATGAACAGCTGTATTTTTAATGCTAATAGGACCTTATTGTAAAGTGTGCTGTTTTATCATAGATAAGAGTCTTCCAGGACTGGATACTTTAAGAGAGTTATTGTTCCTGCAGGAAAAAGCTTTTGTGGTGTGGGTAATGACCCACCACTGCTCCGCGTGGCCCCTCATGGCCCATTACTGAAGATTACACACATCCTGCATCCCCATGATGACTTTACATACTATGTTTAATCTTCGTACTTAACTATCACTTCTGCTGAATCTGCTGCATTTGAATCTTTTCTTGACTGAATGATTGATGCTCATATTAGATTTTAAAGACTTGATCTTTATTTAATTAATTGTATTTGTCACTTTTTTCCCCATAGGAATGCCTGACAAAGAGAATCTGAGCAACAGTTCACCCGGATCATCATCAAAACACTTAAATAAGGTTTGTTTTAACCCCTAAATACAAGCATCTATCTTTGAAATCTTCCACTGTTCATCAGGACACATGTTGTTCACTATCCTGTTTAAAGTCATGATCATCTGATGACATTCTCTGTGATTGTCATCTTGTGGACCCCAAAAGTGAAAGGTCTGTCATCATTTACTCATCCTAATGTCATTCCAAATAGTTATTCAGTTGAACACAGAAGTTAGTCAAAAGGCCTTGAGTGCACTTTCCATGCAATGAAAGTTAATGGGGGACTGGTGCTGTCGATCTCCAGAATAGAAAATAAAATACCATAAAAATATCAAAACAGTAGTCCATATGACTCTTTCACCCTATTCTCAGAGTTGTTTGTAATCTTATATTATAATATGTGAATAACCCACTGAAACTTAAGCAATTCACTGATAATCTTCCCCTCTGCCACAGCTGTAAAATCTAAAATATTCCTCATTTAACAATATTATGCTATTGCTGTGTAGGACTGTGTATGTTCACGTCTGTCTGCATAATAACTTTTTTGCAAGACGCCATTTTTGCCCCTTTTTTTAGGTGGTTTGTGAAAAATCTAGTGCTACTGTGAAATCTGATGCAAACTCTCTGCGGCTTCATGCCTGACACCAGGAAGCAAACTTATAGTGAAAAAACTTAAGCCTTTCTTTTATAAATAAGCAATATCTAAAAACTTACACTGAAAATGAATTACTCCTAGTCAAGTTTCTTAAAGTCCATTTAAGACCATGTTGGTCTCACTTGATGAGCAGAGGGAGTTTGATTATTGTTATTTCTCCTGTTTGCGTCAGTTCTGATAAAACTACATCCTTCCTTCCCACCATCTCCTCTATAGAATACAACATTTGTTTGAAATTTAAAAATGAACTAGGCAGCTCTGGCATCCTCTCTCCCATTTCTGAGATTGTGCCCATTTGGGGTTCCTGTTCCTCTGACCTCTCAGGTCATTTCAAGTTCTTTGTTTTTTCTTTTTCTTTTTTTGTTTCTATAATGATGCATCCAAATAGCAGGTGATCAATATTGGCCTTAACAGAGTGTCTGTGATTTGCATAATGGTGTTGTTTTATTCACTTAAGTCTGTTTGTGGCTTTGGTAAACAGAATGCTGAATCTGTCTTACGTGATGTACATAATCGTTATGTTATGTAGGAACACACTTCCTCCGAGTGTACAATATATATATAAAATGTTTCCGCTTTATGGCTGTTGCTACTGTTCCTAAATGTTTCCAGTTTACAATAACACTACTTACAGTTGATTGTGGATTCTAGGGATGAAATTGAAATCGCCCCCTATACCCTTAAATATGGCACTATTTGATGGGACAGCCATTGTAGTGGTGTCTGAAAACATAGTGGACATTATTGAGTGCACATATACAATAATAAGTGTACAACCACTGTATGCTCAACTGCAGAATACATCATGCAGTGAGCTGAATCATCCATCTATTTTGAACTAATGTTGGGAATAGGGAATGAGGGTATTGGGGCGATTTTGGACAATTCCCTAAATTCAAGAATTAAGAGGTGTGTCCCAATACTTTAGTCCATATACTGTAGTGCATCTCAAAATTTAACAGTACTTGAAAAAACATTGTATTTGCCTGTAGTGTCTTGCCTCAAATGTAATGTGTTAATTCTACTGGCAAAAGAGCACCCAATACAATGTGTTGTAGAAGTACAGCCAGGGCGAGGATGGTAATGAATATTTGAAAAGGTTTGGTTAATTCAACACACTGGCCTTGGCCAAGATTTGTTCCTCCAGTGTGGCAGGAGGGAAAGCAGTGCCACAGACGCACCTTCTGTTCAAAGCCCTGATAAAGACTGCAGTATGACACAAATCTTGCTTGACATAATGACATGTACATTTTTATGTAATATGAGAAGACATCAGCAGAATTCTACACAAGCTGCTTATGATGACATTTGTTCTGATATTAGAGCACATGCTAATGGATATGTTATGATAAATTGGCACATTCCAAGAATAGGGTACAGAGTAATCAATGTGTCACGGTGTGGTGCAGGCACAGACGAGGGAGAATCAAAAGTTCCAATGCAAACTTTCTCACAATATAACATTAACAGGTACAGACAGGCAGAAGGTTCTCACACACTCACACACAGGACGGAGATTGGACAATGAACAAGGCAACACACAGGGCTTAAATACATAGGGAAATGAGACACAACTGACAAGACTAACGAGGGAACAGGTGAGACAGATGAACTGAGGGTTACCAAGGAAACAAATGACTGGCAGGAAAACAGAACAAAAGACAGACATGTGACTAATGAACAAACAAACACTGAGACGTGGCAGTACTCCCTCCTCCTGGTAGGCACATCCTCGCGCCGTAGCTAGGCCAACTGTGGAGGAAGGGGATTCAGGAGGAGGACGAAGAGCAGGTGAAGGGCAGACAGAAGGCAGGCGGTCAGCGCGGAGCAGGCGGCCAGGGCGGAGACGACGGAGGAGGCAGGGCTGACAACTCCAGGGGGCCGACTGACGGGGGCGTAGCAGGTGGGAGCGAAAACCAGGGTGGAGCCAAAGAGCCGACGAGTCCAGTTGATGCCAAGAATCTTGCGGGACATGGCGAAGCCGCCATCTCTGGCGAATGAGGTGTATGCGGGGACACAGAAGGGCGCGGTGGACGCAGAGGGAGTGAGGACCAAGGAGGAACAGAAGGGAGTGAGGAGTCCAATGGAGCCAGGGGGATATAGGGAAGAGGCATAGCCAGAGGAGTTCAGTCCAGAGGCGAAAGTAGGTCGACAAGCGACCAAGGTGGATCCGGGGGGACGAGGGAGCCTGGCTGGGGATCCACCGACCAGGCTGGAGCTGCAGGCTGGCAGACCCACGGCAACCCCACCTCTGCGAATGTGGTTTGAGGATCTGAGGGGCTGACAGGCAGTGGTGGAAGGGTTGAGAAATGGTAGATGGGAGGAGGTGGGAGAGGGAGGCTGGAGTTCGGGAACAGACTCCGGCTCGGGAACAGACTCAGATACGGTCTCGGCAGGACGAGACTCTGGACAGGCGGTCTCGGCGGGATGAGACTCTGGAATGGGGACTAGAACAGGTCTGTGAATATGGGCAGTCCTTGGAGCAGGAACAGGGCTAAGGACAGGAACAGGTTTGGGAACATGGACAGCCCTTGGGGCAGGAACAGGTCTAGGAACAGAACGGGGAACAGGAATCTGAGTGGCGGCGGCCATCCTGGCCTTGGATCTGGCTGTTCCGGATCGAGGCACAATGTTCTCCAGACACCGGATGACAGTCTCCCTCCAGTCAAGTCCAGTCTGGTCATGTCTGGGAGGTCGATAGGATGGTTGAATGTGGCCCCGATCTGGAACAAGGTGCTCAGGCTCACGTCATCGAGGTTGCTGGTGACGGCAAGGTGGCAAAAGTCCTTGACAAATAAAATAAAGTTTTGGCTCTCCTGAGCCATGACGATCAATCTCACCCTATCGTCCATTTTGGGCAGTCCGATCTTCTGTCACGGGGTGGTGCATACAGGCAAAAGAAGAGGGAGAATCAAAAGTTCCAATGCAAACTAATGGCGCTTTTCCACTGCGTGGTATGGTACGGCTCGGTTCGGTACGGCACGCTTTGGCGCTTTTCCACTGCATGGTACGGTACGGCTCGGCACGGCTCACTTGTGTGCCGTGCCGTGCCGAGCCGAGTCGTACCACGCAGTGGAAAAGCAAGCAAGCCGTGCCGCGCCGCGTCGAACCGTACTGTGCCGAACCGAGCCGTACCATGCTCACAATATAACATTAACAGGTACAGACAAACAGGCTGAAGCTTCACACACACAGGTGTGTAACTGTCCTGTTAGTAGGACAGAGATCAGACAACGAGCAAGTCAACACACAGGGCTTAAGTACATAGGGAAACAGATCATGGAACAGGTGAGACAGATGGACTAATAAGGGTTACCAAGGAAACAAATGACTGGCGGGAAAAGGAACAAAGGAAGACATACAAACAAACACTGAGACGTGACACAATGTATGTTTGCAACCTTAATTTACTTATCATCACATCAGTGACGTTTAGCTATAGTTTAAAAAGTTGATTAATAGATTTCATTAATATATAGCAATTAATGAACAGAAATTAATGAAACTCAATAATTAAACATATTATAGTTTCAAATAAATAAGTGAGCGAGTGAATGAGTGATGCACACACAACGCGCGCACATATGCCAGACTACAGGTAACAGGGTTGTGTGAAATTATAGAAAATGTAAAAGATTTAGCTTATTTGTGTGATTCTCATTATTATTATTGTTTATTATTTATATATCTTCTTCTTCCTCCTCCTTCTTCTTTTTCTTATTATTATATTAGTCCAGTGACACTAGTTTCATGTAAGTCATGATGTTGTAAAATATTTTTGGAAATGTAATGCCTCAGCAAATGAGATGTTATGATATTGCTCATTGTGCATTTTCCCATTTATATAGTTAGTCTGAATAGTCTGTATATTTCACAGAAAGCCGTCATTTATTCAGAAGATTTAAAGTTTACTCTTTTACTATTTCACTGTGTATTTGTGCTCTATAAAGGTTAAAAAAAAACACTGAAGAATAAACCTAATAGTCCCACATTCTCATCCTTTTGTTTTCCAGAAATTATTAATTCAAAGCCCCATCAAACATCACCCCAAATCCATTACTCAGGTATTAAACCATCCTGTTTGTTAGTCCAACTCCTGTCAATCACAGTGTTAAATTGTGTAACATAATGTTATGTATAGAGTGGTTTATGTCTCTCTCTTTGTTTCTGTGCATTAACGTTTGTCTCTCAGGTGCCATCAGAAAAGATCCTACGGGCAGGCGAAGTGTTACGAAACACCATTTTGTTCCGAGCACCTCAAATGATCAGAGACAGGAAGTACCACCTAAAAACATACAGGTAAATACAGGTACTATACATATATATAACATCGGTTAGCAATTTCTGCCAATGTTTTAATTTTACGATCATTTAGTTGAATTTATTCCACTGTTATGTTTCAGTTCATAAATCTAGACCTACTAACAAATTAAAATACCACGAAGTATAAGACACATAACCTTGACATGCATAGCCTTTCTAAATTAGCCTATAGAAAAACTAAGGCACACATTGTTAATGTTTAGCCTACTTGCTTAAATTTGCTGCAAAAATAGAAGCCTATATTTGTTTCAGTTCTAAATTTGTAATTTCAGTATTGGGGATCATGAATTCGTTTAACTACAATGAATTTATCTGCTACCAGTTCTGAGCCGCGGCAGATTACCCAATAGAGAGAATAAACTGACACTTTTCAAAGTATGGGATTGTAGCGCCTCTTAGTGGTAAAAGGCAGCAAATACACATCCCCAATTTTACCGCCGCGGGAACGCGGGGTACCAATTGTACTTAATTATTCAGTAAAACGATATGTTATTGTGATTATTATTGTTACTTGTTTATCATTGTGTCAGTGTTTTATTCGCTGACTTTAGCTAGCTTCTTTGCACGAAGAACAACATAGTGACGAAACGCGTTCTGTTAAGCAGTTTGTCCATTTAGAGTCACTGTAGAAACATGTCGGCGCAAAATGGCTATTTCAATGTAAGGGGACCCGTGATGTATGTAGATAGAACTGGCTCATTCTAAGGTAATAAAAACATAACGGCTCATTATGTAAGGCCTTTATACACCACTAAAATCATAGGTATGTATATTATATTGCATTTCTGTCAACAGATCCTACTAAATATTACACAATGCACCTTTAAGTACAGTTTCATAGTAAAACTACTTTTTCTATTGTCCACCACTGGTGTTGAGTGGCTTAACCTGTTAAGCTTCACCCCCAATTTTGAAAAATCCCCAGAAATGGCATACCCAAACTGAAACAGATACAGTTCATGAACCATTTGTTCTAAAAGCACAAGTATGATCTCATTTGAAAGCTGACACCTGGCAGTTTATTGCAAATGTAGAATTAATTATTGTCATAATGAAAAATAAATCTTATAAATAGCTTCAAAGTTTTGTCAAGTTATTAGAAATTTATTTTTATGAAATATTTTCATGAAAATAAAATTGAAGTTGGCCCTGTAGCAATCTAGAAATGCACTGCAGCTAAAGCCACATGTCTGACCATGTTATATTTAAAATCTGAAGATGATATGTCTAAAACTCTTTATTTAGTTAAATGTTTTTCAAGATCATGTCAAACGATTTTATTTTGATTAGACTCTAAAATGCAAACTGATGTTTATTGTCATTTTCTAAGCATCTATTCAGTCTATTTTCTCTATTGTGTTGTGGTCTAAACGATCTCCATTCAGTGTCAGTCTCCCCTGCACACATTCACACCTCTCCAGCCTCTGGTTATTGCTCTAAATATGCTTTCTTTTGTCTGCATTATAATTACTAACGACTGGCTATTCACACTGTTTCAACCCTAATTCTTTTTAGGGAAAGTTCTCAAAGTTCTCACCTTACATTTGAAACTATATAAAATGACCTTCTTGAAAAAAAGAAACATTTCAGCAAGCAGTCCTATTTAGAAATAATTATAAATATAACAGCTAGGTAGCAGGTGCACCAAGGGCTAGCTAGCATGTTAGCTTAGCACATCATCAATACACGACAATTTATGAGATTAAAACCATGTTTGTGCTCTAAAACTTACTTTATAGCACAAGTCGAGTGTTTTAAATAACCTTCTGTGCTCTGATTTGGCTTCAGATAAAAAAATCGGACAGAAAATATAGTATTTTATAGTATTCTTCACCATGATAAAGTCTATATCGATTAGCATTACATTATAAATATAATCTATTATTATGAAAATACCTGACATGGCTCGAAGAACACAGGTAAACCAAATATCATTGCAATCATGTTTATTGTCTTCAAAACATCTTTATCTGCATGTTACAGCGATCTCTGTTAGTGTTTACGTCGTGATGGACTTCCTGAAATGTCACATGATATGATTCTTCTTCTTGTTCCAAATTTGGAGTCCATATGTGCACAGGGCGCCCTCAGGCTGCCAGTATGTATTGAAAACACAGTACATCAGAGTCTCCAGCGCTCATAATGATTAAATCGACGCATTTGGGTAGATATTCAATAAATATGATTCCTGTCTATATAAATCTGATGTAAACCTATGAGAATCTATCAATATTTCTCCAAATCTGTACACTTTTGAGCTAAAAGCCCTGATGGACGTTGTTTTGTCAAGCTCTGTCGTGACGATCTCACTGGAGTTTTTTTCTGAATGGAAGCGGCTGACGCTCATAATTCATATCAAAGGTATCGACTCATTTTTTGATTACATAACTCCAGACACAAATTAAGACATAACTGTCACTATAAGATTCTCAGAATACAATAGTGGTCAAATACTAAACCTTAAGTCTTATATATTTTAATGATGTATAGTTTGTCAAGGTATTAACATTGAATCTGATAGTAACTTTGAACGATTTAAAAAAAAAAAACGCTCAGAGCGCCCTCGCTCTGGCGAAGGTTAAGAGGTTAATGGATTATTTATTTTAAGTATTCTGCATACCTGTGTTTGTTGCAGTCGGTGCTGTATGGGCACAGAGCTTGTTGATTGGCTGTTACAGCACACTTCCTGTGTGCACTCTCGTGTTCAGGCTGTGGGGATGTGGCAGGTGCTGCTGGAGGAGGGAGTCTTAAACCACGGTGAGTGTGTCATACTTATTCACTTTTACAAAGGTCAGTGACTGCTTAAGGCAGTAAATCACTGCACAATATGACCAAAAAAAAAAAAAAAACATGTTGACCACAAAACAGTTTGATAGAGCTCTTAATTAAGGTCTATTATCCAGATGATAATTTCGCTTTGGATTGACACTATAAATGCGATGTGGTCGAATGTTTTTCTTTGTTTAATGGTTGATTTGTTCTTTGTGGTTCCTGTTCGGTGTTTTGCTGCAGTGGACCAGGAGCTGAGTTTCCAAGATAAGTATCTGTTTTATCGGTTCCTGGACGATGAGACAGAGGAGGCACCCTTCCCCAATGAGGAAGAGCAGAAAGAGAGTGATGAAGAACTACAGGACACCCTCCTTCTTCTCTCTCAGATCGGACCTGACGCCCATCTTCGAATGATCCTGCGGAAACTGTACGTTCTTCCTCAGAAACATCAGCGCTTGCTAATATGAGTCATTACGTCCCCCCGAGGACTCTGGGCTATAAAGAGAATTGCCTCAACGTGATCTGATCTCTATCTGCTACTCTTTGGCTGCTTTCCTAGTAACTTTCCCACAATTCTCCAAAGACAGATTAGACTTATATGCATGCTGTAACTGAAGCAGAGAACTTTTAAAGGTCCTGGAAGATGTAACATATGCACTAGGACTTTTTTTGGTTCACAAATTTGATCTACAAAAACTTTTTAAAATGTCAGAATAAGTTCTAGTCATTACTGCCCAATGACATCATTGTCCTTTCTGCTCTTTTCTGTAGGCCTGGCCAGAGGACAGTAGATGACTTGGAGATCATTTACGAGGAGCTGCTGCATATTAAAGCCTTATCACATCTCTCCACCACTGTAAGTCCACATAATGGCCTTATACACTCTGTAAAGTGTCTAGACTGACAACCGCATTTAAATACGGGAGTAAGTCCCCTGTGTGTACGGAACACGACTCACTCCCAAAACTGCGATGATTGATGACAATGATTGACTGATGATTTTAACTAAAGCACAGTTTTGTTGATGCTTGTAGGCTGCTTTACAGAGTTGCCATATCCACTTATTATAAGCGTTTTTGGGCTTGTTGTTAAGCCTTGACTCATAAAGCAATCGAGTTTATTGAGTTTCCTTTCGACGACTGATTGGGATCACGCTTAGGCAAGGCAAAGCAAGTTTATTTATATAGCACATTTCATACACAATGGTAATTTAAAGTGCTTTACATTGGAGAAAATAAAATAATCAAAACAAATAAGAATAATTAAAACAGTTTAGAATAAAAAATAAAATAAAGTATAGTAAAAACAGTCAGACGAACAGTGGCACAGTGCTCATTCAGTAAATGTATAGCTAAACAGAAGTGTTTTGAGTCTGGATTTGAATGTGACCACTGTATCATAGGCTTAGGGAGCCTGTCTTCTTCAAGTACTGTTAAAACAAGCCAATGCACATTAGCGTGCGTGAAATACATCACGCACTCCGCCGCCGCGGCGCGGGTATAAATAGGGAAGTAGATGCACGCACTAGTTGTCTTTCGCTTCAGAGCCGATCGGTCTTCATGTCGATGTCTCTGAAGAGTGTTGTTATATTACAATGAGCTAGTGTGTCAGTGCTTCTTCAGGAAGTCTCTTCCGGTGCTGGTGGTTCTACAGCGCTAGTGCAACGTTGGTTGCGAGCCTGCTGAGCTCTCAACTGCTGTTTTAAAAGCATCACAATTCTGTGTAAAAAGTTGTTTGTTTGTCTAAACGGCCGGTTGAGGGTTAAGAAAGTGAGTGCTTCACTGGTACAGGCTGTACCATCCCTGCCAGTGTTGCTGCAATCATTTCCCTGTCTGCTCCGGCACTGGTGAGAATGTTTCATTTCCTGAAAGAGCAACACGAATGCGTTTGCGTATTTTTCAAGATGTCATTCCACCCGTGCGTTTCTGGATGCGGTCATTCCCAGACTGGTAAGTGTTGTGCCCCACACTCAGACCCTGCTTCGGGCTGCCTTTGGGCCTTCCAAGCCTTGTCCCTGTCCCCTCGCTGCCCCACCTCGGGTACGTCTGTGATCCCCTGGCCCCTGGCCCGGTTCGTGAAATCCAAAATGCTTCCCAACCGGTCCAGATGGCCCCAAACTATACCATCAGACTCGGCTTGCTATTCCTTTTCGCTCGGCTTCCACCCAAGCTCAGTGATATTCATCATACCTAGGTGTTGAGCAGATATGCTCCTAAAATTAGTGATATTTATCACACCTAGGTGTTGAGCCGTGCTCCTGTCCTTGTGTGCGCACATCACAGTCTACTGGCAAAGGACGCAATGCAGCCGCTCCCTCCAGCCGATATGAAGGCCCGCTTCTATAAGCCCGTACTTCATTGTGCCCTAGGCCTAGAGAGGTGGGTCACGACCATCCTGGTTCTGTGTTAATTGAGACGGGTCCTTTTTCGAAAGCCTCTGTTCAATTTGTTATACAGAGATGCATTTCCAAATGCTCCGTCCCCAAGATTGGTCAGCAGCGTTCGACCTGAGAAACATGTACTTCAGATCTCTATTCTTCCGCACCACAGGCCATCCTGTGTTCATGCGTTTGAAAGGTGTGAAGTATCAGTACAAAGTCCTACCCTTCAAGTTATCATCATAGCCAGTTGAATCGACAGGTCAACTGGGAAATAGTAAACTCATCCACGGGCTGAGGATCTCTTTTCTAGTTTGGAGATGGATTCGGTCCACTGCATCTCTAAAAAACAGTATGTGGATAGTGCTGTATAGAAGTGAGAAAGGGTCCCACTGAAACTCTTCAGAGGCTCCTGGGGAATATGGTAGACGCAGCCACTTGGCTTCCTCCATATGAAGACCGCTTCAGCACTGACGGCCGAATCCCGAGGTGGCAGTGGCAGATGTATTGCTCCCTCCTAGGCGTTGACACAGAGTGCCTTGCTGAACAGATGATGCATAGAGTTAGGGGCTGGGCTACATCTATCAAGTTCGCTAGAGAACTAGCCTATGTGTCGGACCGCTGCTTCCCGTGGGCTCCCTTCACATGAAGCCAGTTTCATTGTAAGCCCGGTTTGAACCTACTCTGCCGTCACTGTCCGGTTGAGTCTCCGCCCTGTCATATGCTTGAGCCACCCCAGTGACATTCCATATGTTGTACTGCCCGGTTATCCGCCCAGTCCATATGTGTATTCTCCACATGTTACCTCCCTTCGGGCCGGATATGGCTTCCACAGCGGGTTCCTTTCCATCGAAAGAGAACGCTTTCCCAGTGGTCTTGTGGAACAGTGACTTCCCTGGCCAAAGCCCTGTCCCATCTCCGCCTCAAATAATGCGGGGGGAATTAGAAGGCTTTTGTCTTGGCACTGGAAGGTGGCAGCATTATGGCGCTTTTTCCACTGCATGGTACGGTACGGTTCGGTTCGGTACGGCACGCTTTGGCGCTTTTCCCCTGCATGGTACGGTACGGTTCGGTTCGGTACGGCTCACTTGTGGTGCTTTTCCACTGCATGGTACGGTACGGTACGGTGCGCTTCGGCGCGCTTTAATGGTACCTGATCTGTTGAGGTTCCAAGCGTACCGTACCGGTACTAAAATGTGACGTGAAACACTGCAGATCACTGATTGGTCAGACAGACAGAATCGTCACTACCAGCGTCATTGGATTTGCGACACGAGACACTAAACCCGCTATACAGAGTCATATAACCAGTAGACAACAGCCAACACGGTAGCACCTGTGTTTTACTTACTTGAAAAAAAAGAAGAGATCAACACTTTAAAAAGGAAATGGCTGAATCGTGGTCGAGGTGCAGACAATCCTCTCGTTGGTTGCCTAGGAGCGGGTCCAGCGAGAGCTGGATGGGGCAAAACAGAATGAAAAAGTGTTCCAAGAAGTAGCAGCTAGCTCAGCTCTTAGCCGCACACGGCTATCACCGGACCTACAAACAGTGTAACGATCAGTCCCACCCACTTTGAATGGGTACTAACTGCAGTGGAAAAGCAACCGAGCTAGCGAACCGAACCGTCCCGTACCGAGTCGTACCACGCAGTGGAAAAGCGAAGCCGAACCGAACCGTTCCGCGCCGAATCGAACCGTACCGAACCGAGCGTACCATGCAGTGGAAAAGCGCCATAAGTGGCTTTTTTATTGTGATCCCAATCCGTCGACAGGGAAAGGGATCGTCTCAGTTACGGATGTAACCCTCGTTTCCTGAAGGTGGGAACGGAGACGTAGTCCCGTCGCCACTATTGCTGGACCACCGCTGACTCCGTGTTACGCTCGGCTCTACAGCAAAAAACAACTAGTGCGTGCATCCACTTCCGTATTTATACCCGTGCCATGAGGGCGGAGTGTGTGGTGCATTTCACGCACTCCAATATTCAATGGCTCGTTTTAACAGTACTCGAAGATGACAGGCTCCCTAAGAGTGATCCCAATCAGTCGACACGTCTACTGCGTCTCCGTTCCCTCCTTCAGGGAACGAGGGTTACATGCGTAACCGAGACGTTATTAAGTGAGCAGGTGCGGCCGCAATGTTTTGGTTTTATTTTCAGCATAAAGCATTTTTGGCTTGTTTTTGTTTGCTGTTTTTCTAGCAAGACCTGGCAACACGAATGAGTCAAGCCTCCTATCACTGAGAAAGTGATTTATTGCACTGCACACACAGACGAGAGACACATCTCTGATACTTCATAAACAACTAACTGTTCAGTTTGGTTTCATACACACTGTTGATTTTTTGAAAATATCGCTACAGGCATTTTTTGGAGTTTATTCATTTATAGAAAAGAACAGGATTGAAAGTGACATGTGAACCCATACTTGGAATTTGTCCGCTGCATTTAACCCATCCAAGTTAGTGCACACACATTAGGAGTAGTGAGTAGTAAACACACACTGTAAGCCATGGACACACACATCCGGAGCAGTGAGCAGCCATTTTGTTGTGGTGCCCGGGGAGCGATTGGGGGTTAGGTTCCATGAGAATCGAACCCGCAACCTTCGAATTACCAGTCTGACCCTCTAACCATTTGGCCACGACTGCTTTAATCGCTTAAAGGTGAACCAAATTTAACTGCAAATTAAATTAACTCCAATTTTAGTTTAGGAATTTAGGAAATTAGTTTTGTGTACACACATTTCAGTAAAAGAACAATTTAGACAAAAATCTAAATTCTATTGTCACATGTATCACTTTTTTCTTTTGTGCAAACTGATTCTGTTCATCTCCATAAAGGACGTGTTTCAAATCTTTTTTTTTAAAGAGCATATAAAATAAGTATAAAAGTATAAAAAAAACTGTACTTCGGGATAATTTTTTTAATGAAATAAAAGGCAACTTAAGCACACTTGTACAAAAGGCACTTTGTAGTAGTCAAATTAAACTTTTACATTAAAGTACATTTTACTTTATTGTAATTTTAACTATAGTGCATTACTTGATAATACTTTTAAAGTTCATATATTTTAAATTACAAATGTGAAATTTCCAATACATGAAATAAGCATCAATATAAATTACACTACAATATATTTTAGTTCACCATAAATGATTGTCAGTACATTCAACAGTACAATTGAACCCTATTCCAAAGTAAATAAAGTAATTTTAAAAATTACATGTAAATATGTTCTACTTAAGTTTGTCAAAAATGTACTTAAAAGTTCTAAGCACTCTAATCTAATTGAATTTAATATATATTTTTATACATTTTTATTTAATTGTAGTTAACATGCAGTAAAGTGTCTGAAAACGTTATATTTGGTTCACACTTGGTTGTATATATATTTGGTTCAAATAATATTATATCCATCCATATCCAAGTGTGCTTCTCACAAGTTTTCACAAGTCTGTTTTAGTTCAAGTCTGAAGTCAGCTTGTGTGAAGTCATTATTCACTGAAAAAGATCTTTGAGCCAGGGGTTTGACTTCATTAAAGAGATTGACTTCATTAATGCAAGAACAATGTCAATAACATCAAACCTGGTTTGGCGTATCTTGGCATGCACTTGTGAATGTACATGAATGAGATATAAAAGGTATGATTTTCAGTAAATAATGAATTTATGTCTGTTTCTTACATCCTGATCTACTTCTCCTTTTGTGTTCCTTTAACTATTCCTTTAATGCATGAACAGCAAGCTGAGCATTAATGTGTGTATTGTTAAAAATGTCTTTTGCTTTGAAATAAAGATTTTTTTTTCATAATTACATGTTGGTATGTGTTTTCATCAGTAATATAACATCTATTGTACTTCTCTTTCCTCCTCAGGTGAAGAGGGAACTAGCTGGCGTTCTAATATTTGAGTCGCACGCAAAAGCAGGCACAGTGTGTAAGTGTCGAAATGATTATACACGTACATGCTAACTTCTCAAAATGACATAAAACCATACAGAAGCAAACAGATTTAAATGTCTGCTGGTAATCTGAATGTATCTGCTTAATCTGTGGTTTGATAAATGTTTCTGTGCTATTATAATCAGACAGGTTTCATGCTGATTATTGATCTCTTTTGTTCCTAGTGTTTAATCAAGGGGAAGAGGGGACGTCATGGTACATCATCCTGAAGGGCTCTGTTAACGTGGTGATCTATGGAAAGGTCAGACTCGTAATTCCCTACTAATGCTTTACATTCATCATCAGACTAATTAAGGGTTTAATGTGTGATAATGCTGGCCAGTAATGACTCTCAAACCAATTATAGTACATGCAAACTGTGCCAGGAAAGTGTCTGTGTGCTAATTCAATATGTTTTCAAATGAAATGTGTGTTTGCAGGGTGTAGTGTGTACGTTGCATGAGGGAGATGACTTCGGGAAGCTGGCTCTGGTGAATGACGCACCTCGAGCAGCGTCTATCGTACTGAGAGAGGACAACTGCCACTTCCTGAGAGTGGACAAAGAAGACTTCAACAGAATCCTCAGGGTCAGGCTCATTATTCACTATGTGTGCTTCATAACTAAACTTAATGACCTGTGTCAGATAGTCTACACTGTAATAGGTGTACCCTGCAATCGTCACCATTAGATTTAGTTTTGTTGATTCGTTGATGTTAAAAAATATTTTTGGCTGAATAAAATATAGTAAATGCTAATGCTAATGTTGCGAGATCTAAATGGACTGGATTTATTCAAGTCAAAAAACCATGCAAATAAAGAATTTTTTCAACTTACAGTAATATAATGTACTGCCATGGTACACTGGTGTATATTTACATCGGTGCCTGTTTTGCTTAAAAGTCTAAATTGTAGTGTATGATTTTTATACTATTATAGTATTTACTAATATTTAGCTTTTACTTTATACAGGTATTTTAAGGATTTTTTTGTTTTTGTATTTAGCATTCATTTATTTTTTATTTTGTGTTTTAGTTTTAGTACTTCAATTTCAGCTTTATTTCAGTTAGTTGCCAGAGCAACATTTCTTTTTTTTAAGTTAAAGTTTTTATCTAATATATTTATTTATTTATTTATTTTACTTAAAATATTTTCAATAGCCTAAACTTGTTCTCAGTCGTGCTATTTTTAGTTTTATTGAAAAATGTATTATAGTTATCATTTAGTTCTTATTTACTATAACATTTTTGTTCATATTTTAAATTAGATTTATTTTTTTGTTTTCTATTTCAACTTCTTTTTTTTTGGTAATTTTGTGTATTTTTCTCATTTTTATTCGTTTTAGTTTTTCCTGTAATATGTAGTTATATATCGTTTTTTATTTATCAGTTTTAATTCATTTAGATTTAGTTGAATAAAAAAAAAATGAAAATGAGAAATGTTGCCCTGGCAGCTGGCTGAAATAAAATAAGTTTTGTGTTGATTTAATTTCAAGTAACATTTTTTTTTAATTATAGTTATAGTTAACTATAATATCCCTGGTACCTATGCATTTCTTTACAAACATAAATATTTTAATTACAAAGTAAATAAATAACAATTTAAATGGGTGAGTTAGTGAATGAAAAGGAGGATGAAACTCCTTCAATATTGATTAAAAGCATCCCATGATGCAAGTAATCGAGACAAAGAAGAAGCTCAAATTTAAAAAGAATTGTTAACAAACTAATTGTTTTAATTAACAAACTAATAGTTTTCTCATGCTGTGTGTGTGTGTTGTGTGTGTGTGTGTGTGTGTGTGTGTGTGGTGTGTGTGTGTGTGTGTGTGTGTGTGTGTGTGTGTGTGTGTGTGTGTGTGTGTGTGTGTGTGTGTGTGTGTGTGTGTGTGGTGTGTGTGTGTGTGTGTGTGTGTGTGTGTGTTATACTCGTCCCATCATCACCAGTGAAGAGGAATCTCTCTCCCAGCGCTGTGACAATAGGGAGCTCAGCTCAGGAAAGCCACAACAGAATGAAAGCGGAAGCTCAGTCTGATAGTGAGGGTGTGTATGTGTGTGTGTGTCTTTGGCACAGACAAAAACAGGATGCCTTCTATCTAAACAAATATAGTGAGATTTAGTGAGATTTCAAATTCTATGGTCATTTGTTGTAGTTACACACAACTGGTGATGTCTGCAATAGATAGAAATGGTCAAGGGCGTCGCCATTTAAATCCAGACTGTACCTAAAAAAAATTTAAATAAATTAAAATAAAGCGTTTTACTCTAGTCAATTTACTGAACATTTCAACTGTTGTTACATAAAATATAGCAGCACATGTTGCCTCTGTCATTAAATTCATTATATAATATTACTTAAAATTATCTACTTTTAAAAGTAAGTTCTAAAGTAAATACTAGTAATTTAAATCACATTAGTTCAACAGACAAAAACCGGTTTGAAACCCCTGGTATAATAAACTGAGTGAGAGTCTCCCTCTACTGGTGGTGATGCTGCATTACAACAGTAATAATAGTGAAGCGTCACTGTGGAGATTCAGCTGTATGATCTGGGCTCTCAGTTCAGTGATGTGTAACCGTGAGTTTAGTGTAGTTTTACAACAGCAATAATCCACCATTAAGTGAGCACATCTTTTCTATCTGCTGAGATCTGTTTTCTGTGTGTACCTAACCAGTCCTTTTTGTTAGGGCGTCAGAAAAAGTATATAGTTTGATTAGTTATGATCAATCTACTGTATTTCGTCTGTGTGTATTCAGGATGTGGAGGCGAACACTGTCCGTCTGAAGGAACATGAGGAGGATGTGTTAGTATTGGAGAGGAGTAACAACAGGAGCTCCAGTTCTTCTCCTCTCAAGTACATTTATCTTCTTCGGTCAATGTTAACATTAGGAATTTAAGACTAGTATGGAAAAACTAGAATTACTAGTTATATGTCAATAACCTCAAACTACATGTCAAACCGTGACCTTTGACCTGTTCTTCAGGTACACTGTGATGTCAGGAACTCCAGAGAAGATTCTGGAACATCTTCTGGAGACAGTGAAACTTGATTCCCAGTTCACAGAGCCAGGTACTTTACAATGCATTCAGAGAAAAATACGCAGTTAAACAGGGAAAGTGTAACTAATAAGCCACTGTAGGCACGTTTGACAAACCCATGTGCGGTTTTATTTAAACCAAAGACAAAATAAACAATGACTTGACTTGCAGCACAACTGTTTTCAAGAAATGTTTCTTGAGCAGCAAATCATCATATCCGAATGATTTCTGAAGGATCATGTGATACTAAATACTGGAGTAACGATGCTGAAAATTCAGCTTTGATCACAGGAATTGTTCACAACAATATATATTCACAACAACAGTTATTTTACATTTCATAATATTTCACAATATTACTGTTTTTTTTTTTGTAATTTTAATTAAATAAATGCAGCCTTGGTGAGGACAAGAGACTTTAAAAAACGTAAAAAATCTTACCGATCCAAAACTATTGAACGGCAGTGTATATTCACATAGAAAACAGTTATTTTAAAGGTCCCATATTGTACAACTTTCTGAAGTTTAATTTTAGGGTTTGAGGTCCTTAAGAATATATATTTGCGGTATAAGTACCAAAAAAACATGTCAATACATGTTTACAGCTCATTCTCAGGAGCTCTGCCAAGAACAGCTCGATTATGGCCTGTCTACTTAATATTCAAGAGCCTCTCTTCTGATTGGCCTGTTGTTTTCTGAGTGACCCACCATTGGTGACTGAGTAGTTGTGACATCACAAATATAAGGAAGTCACAACGGATCGTGAAAAGGCACAGCTACTTTACTCAGGCTGTGGTGTGTGTGTGTGGATCCACTGTTTTGAAACTTATATGGTAGTTTCACAGTCCCTAGATCTCTTTTATCATGAAAAAAGCCAGGAACTTTCAGTTTTGACAATATGCGACCTTAAAATTGTGATACCATTTCAAATCTATTTCAAATGACTGTTTTATGTATTTTTTTAACAAATCTTACCTACTTTTGAACAGTAAGAAGGTGTAGATATTGCCCTTGTGTTCAGCTTTCATAAAACTCACTTGTGAACCATAGTGATGTTCGTTTCCTTTTCAATCGCTTACTTTCAGTGAATCATTCAAACTGGTTGAAAAAATGGTCTGAATGATTCTTTACTAAATCAGTGATCGAAATGATTATTAAAAACACGAAAAAACAAGAGTGGGAAGCCTGTAAACATACACTTACTGTACATGCACTGTGAAGAAACCAATCATTAAAGGTACAATATGCAGGATTTTTGGCCACCAGGGGTCGCTAACCTCTTACAATAACAAAGGCGTATATTGATGACGTATATTCTGCATTAAGCGTAATTATGGATCTTGTCGTCTGATGGATCTTTTATGGATGAGTGAATACACTGATGTTTTTAACATGACTGTGGTGTGAAGCGCGGCGCGATTGCTAGACGTACACCAGCGCCACACACAACGCGAGTCCCACGGATATAAAGGAATAAGGACATTTCATTCTACCGAACTACACGCAAGTGCTGAAATAATACTCACACAGGACAGTTTATTAGACGAGTTAAACTTGAGGAAACGCAGCGCTAACAGTTACACTATCACACTAAACGCATTTGAGTGTGTTGAATGTTGTTAGTTGGGTTGTTTGTTGGCTGTATGAGACTAAGTAAGCTAGATCAACATTAGAATAACATACAGATCATATTCTAACATTTCATCATGTTGAACTAAAGAACATTGATTAGTTTTATGTACATTTGCTCACCTGTCTAATAAAGTACATGCAACTCTCGCGGTCTCTGTCGAGTCGAAGTTAGTCGCGGACGTGGAGCTCTCGGCGTCTCGAAAGATTTTGATCTTCGTTTTAGTCTCTTTTTGTCTCAAAGTCTGCTTGCCATGGTCCATAATGTTTAAACAAAACAACAACAGCGTGAGCGTCCCGCTAGGCATAACGGGCATAACCCAGTTGTCAACTTCTGTCGCCATGGTTACTATTGCAGTACGAGCGGTAACCGAGGGTAACGCGGATATGACGCGATTGACTGGCGACTCCTCACCGCTGCTCACACGCCCCGTTTCCTTGGTTAAAATCGCAATTTTCTCACGATTTACAAATAGTTGGAAACATTTGGGATATTGTAAGTAATCAACTAAACCAAATATATAACATTGGCCTTGTGGTTTTTGAATATTTTACTGCAAAAATCCTACATATTGCACCTTTAACCAGAAGTAGCTATTAGCCAAGCTTCCCTTGAACGCTCCTAACTAACTTATTTCTTTCTCCATCTCTGTAGACCCTTCTCTGGATGACTTCTTGCTTATGCATTGTGTCTTTGTCCCGAACAGTCAGCTGTGTCCGCTGCTCGTGGCCCAATATCCTTCACAGCTGGACTGGCTGAAATAAGTAGATCTATGTGTAATAAAAGCATCAGCTCGGTTAAACTGTGTACTTTATGAATATTGTTTTATTTTGATTGCGCTTGTGTGCGAGTATCTCTGGTTTTTGGCTGTGAAGTCCTTAGCGCTCGCGCACCTATCACGCTGAGGCGTCCCAGGGCAGTGAACAGGAGCGCATGGACTATACTCTCAATAACAAGCGCAGGGTGATTCGTCTGGTGTTACAGTGGGCCGCTATCAACACAGATCATCTACAGGAGGAGGACAGCTCCTACAACTTCCTCCAGGTCAGTTTCGACCGGAGACTTTCGGGTCCCGCTGTGAGGAAGTGTTTTATTGTCATCGTCTGTTGCAGGAGTTTTATGAGACCGTGTGTGAAGATTCAAGACTCATTCCAGCTCTCACAGACCAACTGCCTGAACTAGAGAAGATCATAAAGCAAACGTAAGAGCAGAGGTTTTTAACACTGTAAAGCCTGACATATCTGATTAATATAATTTTTTAAATGGAACAGATATTGAACGTTTAGGGGTTTTTTTTTTGTTGTTGTTGAAAAAATTACAATAATAAAATGTATACGTGCATACGTGTTTTTGTTGAGTGTCATATTTGATACATCAGGCTTTTATGGCTCATATAGTTTGATATATTGAAAATATGGAGCTCATTCTCGATGAGGAAAAAATGTCTACATTTTATTCCGAGGCACAAACTGAGCAAAAATATCAAATTTGGTGCAGTTGCTGATATTTATATGACCAAAAAGTAAGATGAAATATTGATGCTTGTAATGTAAATCATTGAGATCTTTATAGCAGACTACTTATATAAAATGCATATATCAGTCATCACTCAATCTGCCAATAATATGTCTTAGTAAGATCATTTTAAAATGCTTAGCTTTATGATCAAAGCTCTGAAGTTTTAAAACATATAATGCCATGCAAAACAATGATGAGTGAGAGATTAACAAATACACCTTCCTTAAAAGCCGGATGATCATATTTGCAAAAGTAATTCTTGCATTGTGAACCACAACCTGAAGGTGGACCTTACAATTATACTAAATGCATTTAACTTCCTGAAATAAAACTATGAAGTACAATATACAAAGTACATACGCTTCATATGTTAAACATAAACAGATTTCGTTTGCAGAAACCTTTTTTTTGTTCATATTCATAACACTCATACATTTCTTTGCAGCTCCGAAGATGGTCGGCCGTCTCAGAAAAAGGTGAGGGGGAAATAAACACACACTCAGTTTCTGTAGTGTTTCCTTCAGTGCTGAAGAAGGGTCATGTGACCGTCCTCTCTCTCTGCAGCACAAAGTCCTCCTGCGTCAGTTCAGCCCCGGGAACGACAGACTGCAGAAGAGACAGCCAATCAAGAGCACAGACGAGAGTGAGTCCGGATCACAGCAGAGACCTGTGCACATCAAGAACGATAACTATAACTTTATATTAGTGCTCACGCCAATGCACAATAATTCTGTTTACTTTAAGCGAGCGCTGCAGTTTTATCGTCTGTCGCTTTAAATGCTCGAGCTCTATAAAGCAGGATGGATTCTGATTGGCTGTCAATGTTTTTATCATTAATCATCTGGGAAAATATTGTTCTGAAAGTGATTCAAACTAGATTGTTCCTCTGTGTCGTTATCGTTATAGTTGTGGTGTGAGCTCTGCTTTTCTTTTATATTTAGAATGATTTTTAGAACTAAATCGTTCGAATTTTTGTTATCGTCCTTAGTGTGAAAGGGTCTTAAGAGTATGACACATGATGATAAGTATATAGAGATCATAGGGGTTTAGCTTACGTAAAGAGTGAAATAACTAAAAATAGACAGGAAGGGTCACACAAAGTTTAAAAAAGAAGTAAAGAGTTTAGGAAAATGATCAGTTGATGTTATTTCACTTCTGTAAAAATTAAGCAAAAGTCCACAGTATTGAAGAAATGTGAACCAAAAACATGTATCTTTAATTAAAGCTATGTTATAATTTAAAATGTGATTCAGCAGTGTTTTAAAAGCTGTGTGTTGGTGTAGTCCTCTTTAAGGTTTACTGCAGTGATCACACATACTCCACTATCAGAGTGCCTGTCGCTGCGTCTGTCAGAGAGGTCATCGCCGCGGTTACCGATAAGCTGGGGTCAGGAGATGATCTTCTTCTCATCCACCTCAACTCTGCCGGAGGTGAACACACACACCACACACACACACACACACACACACACACACACACACACACACACACACACCACACACACACACACACACACACACACCTAACTAACCGTTTTATCCATGCTTATCGCTGTATTGACAGCCATTTCCTCTATTTTTAGTTGTATTTGATTAATTGCAGGTTTATTTATACCATGTTTGCTGTTTCTGACTCTTATCTCTCTGACCTCTGGCTGACAATATGAGCTCTTTGCTGCACCCATCTTGCTGTAGCATTTCAGGTTCTGCATCCCAGTGCTGCTGCTGCTGCTGCGTGTGTGTGTGTGTGTGTGTGTGTGTGTGTGTGTGTGTGTGTGTGTGTGTGTGCTCGTACTTGCGTGCGTGCGTGTGTGTGAGACAGACGTTTCTTTCTCACTGCCAGTTCTGTCTGATACACCGTGATGTTTGGGAGTGGTTGATATTTAATAATCTTAGTCATAAAAGCTTCCTCCATACTAGAGTCAAAAGTACATGCAACCTCCACAACGAACACCTCACTGATCTCCTCATTAATCACAACAACATCTGGTGTATTAGCACACATGTGAAAAGGTTTCAGAGTTATTACAATACTGAAACATGGATGGTTTTACACAAGAAAGTTTGTAAAAAAAAAATTTTTACACACACACACACACACACACACACACACACACACACACACACACACACACACACACACACACACACACACACACACACACACACACACACACACACACACCTTCTTCGGTTGTCCATTGAAATCCGATGATGACGTCCACTGTTTTAACGGTGAGATCTTTGCTGGCTGAACAGTCCTATCCTGGACCCACAGGCTCTATTTCAGGTGGGGCATATGCATGTGGTGGTGTAACAGTGGCAGCTATGGCTGTATTTCTCCTGGCTCGCTTCTACTGTCTTCTGGTTGTCCTCTCTATCTTTAGCGTACGAGCCCCATCTCTACACAGCTGTCGCCAGATGGTACGGTCAGCAGCAACATCCTCCAGATCCTCAGGTCTGATCTTACACTCCCGCAAGGTGTTCTTCATCTGATCCCTATAGCACTTCTTCGGTCCCCAGCTGAGCGTCAACCATGATGTAACTGGCAGCCGACATGGGGGCATCCTTTAGCCTAGAAATCTAGACGCACCATAGCGGCAGCAACATTTATTTTGCAGCCAGGTCTAGCAACTCTCCGTTGGCTTTCGAGCTGGAAAAACCAAACTCTAGTCAGGCCAATCACATCGTGTATAGAGTTGGTGGGCGGGCTTAACATAATGACCTCAGAGTTGTGACGGTTCCGCGTGAATTCCCCGCTACTTGAAAACTAAGTGAGCGCTGCTGCTGGCAAACAGCGGCCTTTCGAATCGGCTTTGGCCGCGACTCTGGAGGACTTGGAGTTAAGTTTTTCTTTAAGAAAAGAACAAAGAACGGCACTTAAGTCATTCTTAAAAAAAAAAGAAGATGTGTTCGAAGTTTTGCTGACTGGATACGGCAAACGTTTATTATATCAACTAGCTCCGCTGGTGGGAAAACGCATGGGACTCACTCAGCCACAGCCGTTCGTTGCTCTGGTTGGTTGTAGCGCTGTCCTATTGCGTGCAGAAGACAACCGTTTATCCCACCCCTCGGATTGAGGCATGCCAATGGTGATTTCCCACTTAACACGACTTAACATCTTGATGTGGGTCTGGCTAGCCAGGCTAGGCATCCTTATCATAACTATTTCAATGTAAGGCACACAATTACACCAGGTGATTCCCAGAATGCGCTGAAGGCAGCTTATGTGGAAGTGCTCTAAGGACTTGATGTGACGGCTGTAGGTTACCCACGCTTCACAGCTATAGAGGAGGGTAGTGACACAGACCGCTTGGTATACGCCGACCTTTGTGGAGGGATGAAGGAAACATCTATATTGCTTAAAATATCGATCAGATCTCAGGAGACCATTTATGACACAACCATTGAATTCGGGTGTAGCTTGGACATAGCTGGCTTTTCTGATACAGCCTTTGTCTTTGTGAAGTATGGTGCATGTCGGTAAGATCATATTTAAGAGTTGAACACACATGAACACCACCACAAAGAACTAAATTTGAGTGGGAAGGTCGAAATTTTCTTTGATCCCAGAGTTTACGGCGTGTCCGTGAGAAATATAATAATAATAATAATAATGAAATGTACAGTGTCTTCACAAATTAATTAAAAACATAAAAAAGCAAAACACACTGATATATTCTATGCTCTTATTTTCTAGAAACGAGTTTAAAACCTTGCTGTATTTTTGTGTAGTTAAATAAGAGAAGATTCACCGGCATCTTAGTTAAAGAGTTAATGTGGTTCCTCTGCTAGGAAACTTGAGGAAAACTGACTTCATACATCATACACGAAAAATGACCAAAACACCAGCTGATTAAAAGACATTGAGAAGGTAGAAATGTAAAGTTAGTGAAGAGAAAAGCACCTGCAGCGTTTATTAGCACGACACTTGGATTGATATTCAGGTGTGTATCACTGCCGTCACGTTGCAGTATTAACGTTGTAGCGAGCCTACATAATAATAATATACATAAAATGTATTTAAGGGGGCCGGAAGGCCAATTTAGCTCAAAGGGAATGATTCATCGATTTGCAATGAATCATTGACCGAATCACTATGGAACCGAGCAAATGACTCGTTTAGAGTTCATTTGAACGGGCCGTAATTTAAACCTTGGCAACAGATATAAATATCCAATCTATAGTGAAACACTATGTATTAGCAAGGTAACTTTAGATCGGCAGTACAAGGCATTAAATGTGTAAGCAAAACACAAGACAAATATCTTTTCAAATATATGGACGACTTTATTAACTATTCTAAACACATAAAACTAATGTCTAAACCCAATCACACACACACATTCATTCAAGGCGCAGAGGAAGAGAGAGAAAGAGTGAGTTTTCAGAGTGAGATGCACTTTGTAAGACATAAACCTGAACGAACCACCAAGCATTAATTTAAACCTTCGTTTCTTAGACAGGTTATTACATGTACATTAAAAAGCACCAGGTCAGTTACAGTCTGGAGTACTTGCTTGTCTTTGCGTTGCTTAGGCCAGGGAATTCCCTATTTGAGGTGCTTCGTCAAAGGGGTTTCCCGGCTGCGTGGCTGGTTGTCTTTGGAGTGCCTGGCTGGAGTTTCTGAACCGCCGGTCACGTGATGTGTTGGCGGATGGATGAACAAGAGTCTTTACAGTTCGAAGTGCGTTGCAGGAGAGACGTGTAAACGAACTTTACAGCAAAACTTAACTTAGAACGAGACTTTTAACGAGAAAATAAAATAAAGGAAGAAATGAAAGTAAGAGATGAGATGGCTTGAATGAAGCTGTTTAAACTCCGATCTTGATGGGTTTGTCTGCTGGTCTAATTTAACTTGGTCTGGTCGATGTAAAAGCGTACGAACATGAACACTCTCTTGCTGTTTGATCATAGAGAGAGGCACAAACTTAATTTAACACAGAACCGACTCAAAACCGAACTGAACCGAACCGAAACTGAACTGCTCTCTGAACCGAACTGAACTCTGGACTGAACTGTTCTGCCTTGTTCGGGTCTTTAACTTAAAGTTAGTCCAACCTCTTTTGGAGAATTCTGGCCAATTGGACAATGGCATCATCTTAGGAGGTGGACCTCGTTTCTTCTTATCGTAAATCAGACGGTATCTATGATCTGCTTGCTCTCCAACACTAGCAGAGAGAACAAGAGATCACAGTTTAACATTATAGATTATTATAATCATACAAAGCATTTTACACAGATTTCACTCAAGCCATCTTAAGAATTAAGGGCATACGATTATTTCGATTGGAAGCACGATACTCGTTCATTCATACACACAGTTATAATCATCATTACATGATTTATATGGAATCTAAGCATAATACAAACATGAATTGTAGGAAAAACAAGAATTATGATGTTTGATTATGAGTCCACTGAGCATTGTTCTGTGTGAGTTGTTTTCTGCAGAATGTGCAGAATTAATGTAGTTTGATATGTAAAGTGTAAAAGTCATTCTGGTCTCTGAATGAAAGCGTGGTCTGTTAAATAACTCTGTCCTGTTTAGCAGTGGTGATGCTGAGGGAGGTCAAAGGTGGTCAGGCCTGTTTGACCATTTGTGAGGAGATTTGTCTTGGTTAAGAATGAACAGTGACAAGTTCTTCCTGCTTTGGCTTATCCCTTTATGGAGTCTTGGCCATAAAAATTTTCTCTGGAGGGGGTTTAGACAATTTGGAGCCAGTGTTGTGACTTAGGAATGTGGTGTTAAAATCCGGAATGCTGAATCACATTTGAATGAAGCCCATGAGAGATTAGAAAGATTAATTTGTGTTTGGTTCATCCGTAAATTCTCTACATATCCCCCCTTCGATCGATGATGGGTTGATGTGAGAAGACATCATTGAACGCTGGAGAAACAGAAGAAGCAAACACACACAGCAAACAACAAGGCAAACACCTCCATGACTGGTCCCTTTACTGGTGCAGGGCATTAGATTATCTAGGCCTAAACAGGTTCACTCTCTCAATATAGTCAATCATGTGGAAAAAGTTTAGTTCAATTTTAGGACCGTTATTCTAGTTTGTTTTAAAACGGTGATTGATCAACTTTGTGACTAAATTTGATTTGTTTGTTTTATTCTCTTCTAAATTGTTCTAGGTTTAGACCAATTTACCTTTCAAATTTTGATTCGAATGATGCAAGGAGTTCTCTAGGCTAACATTCGTTTTAAGGTGACTTGCAAACATCAGGCGTGGTGCGTCAATCCTTATATGGTAACCTTGACCCTTATGGGGTAACAGGGATTTTACCTAATAAAAGAAGAAGAAAGGAAGAGGTAAAACAAAACAAAGCAGTTGAGTGACTCCTGTATGGCTACTGTTGTGCAGTGTCAGGTGTCACAATGTAATGAGAGGGTTATACTTGTTGGGTGCATTGCTACATGTTTCCTATGGAAAGGATAGCTAAGTCAGTGTTGCGATTTCAGTGTCTACCTGTGGGAAGAACATGTTTGTTGAATGTTTTTCATGGTAGCTGTGTTTAACTTGTGTATGTTAGTGGTACAGTGTAGTGTAGTGCAGGTACTGCATGTATACTGTATGTATGTCAGATCTGTCTCAGTCTGTTTTGCTCCCCCCTTTTGCTTGATGGTCTTGCTTTGATGGGCTTGTTGCATCTTTGCCTTGGAAAGGGATCTTCTGTGATCTGCTGGGGGTCAGTCCAGTAAGGCAGGAAGTTCTCTGGCAGACATTGGGAGATGGTTTGGCATGGATGCGTGAAGCTGTAGTGCAAAACGTGGTCTCCTTTGTTGCCTTCCTCTTGTGATGCCTTCTGGTTGTGACAGACTTTCTGACCTTCTGGACTTACTGTCGTTGCTGTAGCACACACATGGTTCTTGAGTTTGGAGCTTGGGGTGTGATGGGTAACCAGGATGGTGTTTTCTGGTACCTCGGGGTGTTTGTCAGTGGTTGACTGTGAGAGACCACTTTGTTCTGGGTTGTTGTTGAACAGGTGGTTGTCTCAGGAAGGTGTACAAGGTGATCACTGGTCTTCTGTGTTCAGCTTGTCTTTGATGAGCACGTGCAGTTGCCTCCGTAGTTGCTCCATGTCTTCTGCGGGGAGACTGTCGTGTTCTTGGGCACACTCAGTGGGGTGTTTGGCTGAGTGGTGCGGAGGTGGGTTTCGTTGTCGCTTACCCACATAGAATGCTTTTGGATGCACTCGTTGATTCCAGTTGTTTCCTTCTGGTGGGTCCCATGACTTTTCCATGTGGTTGGAGTGGTAGAAGTCATCGGCATGGGAGTCACGTTCTCTGTGCTCCTCACGAAGGACTGTGGTGTTGTCATGCCACTGGGTGTCTTCCAGTGCAAGGCTTGTGTCTTGGCTGAAGGAGTTTGAAACTGTGGATGTTTTCAAACTTTTCTTTGAGGACATCTTTTGTTTGATGTAGGCCTTGTGTGTCAGGTCACGTAGCTGCTGAATCGTCATTGTGCCTGGGCAGGCCATGATGCCAAGATGATGACTCAATCCAGGGTGCAGGTTTCTCAGGAAGAGGGTTTTGAAGTTCACATCCTCTTCAAGTTCAGGTTTGTTATGTCCACCTAAATATGCTTGTCGAAAGCGGTGAAAATAGGCTTGGGGAGTCTCTTGTCGACCTTGTTTGGTTTCCAAGGCGATTAACACACCGTGTTCTGACTCTGGACCTGTAAATTCTTTAATCAGTGTCTCACGTAGCAGCTGGTAGTTTGACATGACATTAGCAGGTTGTCGGTCTAGGAAGCTTCGTACCTCTGGACTGGATGTGGATCTGAGGAGGTAAAACCTGTCTCTGTCAGTCATATGGGGTCTCACCGCTAGATGGAAGTCAATATCACGGAGGTAGGCCTGGATGTCGGGACCCTCTGTGGAGTTCGGGTTGAACTGAGTGATATTCTTAACCAGCTGGTTGAGGTCTTTAATGGTCATCCCGTGTGCAGCTTTGGAGTCTGCCTGGATGAGCTCTCTTCGTTTGTTGGCAGTGAACAGTTCTGTGGTGAAGGCCGGTGACATTTTGGGTTGTGGCCATTCACTTCTTTCACTGTATGCCAGTTCTTGGATGGAGGACTCTGTTCTGCTCAGCAGGGGTGATGCTGAGGGAGGTCTCTCCCTTCTTGGCTCTGGTTTCTGTTGGACAATGTGCTGGAGTTCATCTCTGACCGCGTAGAGCTCGTTGTTGGCGTCGTCTCGCTGTTGGATCAGGTGGTCCAGTTCAACGCTGCACCTTTGCAGGTGGTCTTCCAGAGCAGTGATTTTAGAGTTCTTACTTTCAATGTCAGCTTTGGCTTTCTCTAACTGATGTTCAGCAGACTGGAGTTGGTTTACCAGGTGTTTCTGGACAGTCTTTGACTCTTGTTTGTCACGTTCAGTGACTGCAAGGGCTTCTTGGAGCTTGTCAACTTGTGTCTTTGTTTCTTGCTCCGCTTCGTCAGACACTTTGAGTTTGTCTTGAGCTTTACCTTTGAGCTGGTCTTTGCAGTGTTGAGTGTGCATCAGCTCTCGCAGGAACTCGATGGTCTTGGAGTCATCCTGGCCTTTCACTTCCAGCTTGTCTATGCGGTTCTGGGCACGTGTCAGCTCCTCCTGTAGGTGGGTGACGTGCTGGTGGCTTAGGTTTAGCTGGGCTGTGAAGGCATTACTTAAGGAACAGGTTATCTTGGTTAGTTCCACGTGGTTTTGGTTCTGGCTTGAATCATGTGTCAGGAATCTTCTCAGAATTATGATTATTATTAAAAATAATAACAGTTCAATTGTCTTTGGTGTGAGGCAGTCTGTAATGCCTCTGAGCCAGGCGTCCACGTCTTCCCGTTGGGCAGTGGGGTTTGTCGTCCACGACATGTTGGCACGCTTGGTGAAGAGACTGACACAGATCTGTGTGTATAAGCCTATATGTGGTTGAACGGCTAAGTGTCGTTTCAGTAATTGTACACCAATAGTGAAGTGTCGTGATGACTAAGTGTTGGTCTAAGTGTACACAGTGAGGCTAGTGATGCGAAGATCTCGTCACTCAACTGGGTAAATGAAAGAGAGAGAAAAAGGTTAAAACAAATCTCAATGGAAAGAAACTTTTTTTTTCAATGGGAGAAATATTTTTATAAATATTTTCTATCAATGAAAAGCTGGTTTCAACTCGTGGGGTGAGGACTTAGTCGCTCAACTGAGTAAGGGACAAAGAGAGAAAAGTTAACAACCAATTTCAATGAGGGACAAAAAAACAAAAAGAAATTATTAACTAGGGGAAGTATTAATTTCTCATAAATGTTTTTATCAATGAAAATTGATATGTTCCGGAAAGGTAAACAATATTATTGCTTATGTTTGCGAGGGAAAATAATACAATAATGATGTTGATACCTCTTCTCTGAGTTTGACAGGATTGACACACACACCTTCAGTTCGACCGCTTACAGCAGGGGTTACAGCAGGGATGCTGTGAAGGCGGAGTTTGCTCGGCACTTGTCTCTGTTACTTGATCTTGGATAAGATGTCAAAGTTTAAATTGCGTTACAAATGCAGGGAGAGTATGAAGAACACAAGAGGGTTTGATTAAAAATCAAATATCTAATAATCTGTTTGTTGGGACAGATTATATTTGTCTCTTTTAGAGTCGATTGGTGGTTCTTCCAGGTTTGTTCCTACAAATGTGAAGAATAAGATGGAATAAAGCAGGACAGAACAGGAAAGACGTGATGAGGAAGAAATGAAGCAAGGAGGTTGGATCCCGCTACCTTTACGTCTACCACGAGTATAGAATTGATAGTTGAGGAACAACTAAACACACAAATAAATTGAAGCGTCCCGAAAATTAATTAATCAGAACAAATATAGTGGTTAAGTTTATAACCAACAGGACGAAAGGATAAACGCAATGACAATAATGAGCAAATCTGAGTCTAACACTATTTTTATAATAGTAATAACAACTTTCAAATTTTAACTTTCAGAGTTCAAGACTTATTCACCTAAAGTGATTAGATCTCAACGAGAAATTTAGAAATTATGAAAATTATGAAATTAGAATTATTAAAAATAAATCTAGAAATCATTACAAATGACCTGTCTAGAAAAATAGAATTTCAATTTTATTTTAATATTTTCTTTTCTTCAAAATCAAATTCAAAATTGACAATTAATAATAGTAAACCAGTATTTTCTTTTTCAAGTAAAATGCAGGTAAAATAATTAATAATTGTACACAAATATTTCCTTTTCCAGTAAAATATAGGTAAAGTGTGAGAGGAAAAAGGAAACGAAGAAAAGAGGTCTAAAAGTCGAGGTGTTTAAATGGTTAAATCAATTTAACTTTGTTCAAACAGACACTGTAGTTAACTGCTGGGGTTAGTATTGATAACAGTAACTGATGCTAAAGGCTTTAGCACAGGCCTCAATGTGAACAACTGCTCAGGTTAGCTTAGCTTAGCTAGCGTTTGTTTACACCGAGGGTTGGGTCAAAGTTCACCCGGAAACGTTTGGCCAAGACTTCCGTGTCACGATCGTAACTATAGCGACCAAACGAACGCTAGTGGGCGAACCGGGAATTGCAGACAGTTGGAAAACAATTTGTTACAGTTCCATGCAATATGGGAGCATTTCAATGTCCACAGAACATGCATTTACAGTAACAATCGATCCTATTACGGGAAATGTCGGCGCATTTCACACTGTTCAAATAAGATACACCACTCGTAGCTGGGTTTACGACGTGGGGCTTCACTCAGTTTGTCAAGAGTGATATTAACTTTAAGCAAGCGACAGCTTTGCGTTAATAGATGTAATTAGGACGACCTCGGCGGATCGTCTCTGTGCAAGTTTATCTAGGCACATAAAACAATAACTGTTGGTTCAGTTTCAATGGCAAGCTTTACTTGATAACGAATTTAAATAACCACTATTCAAATTACACTCGGACATGCGCAATGTTACACGAGAATTATTTGAACGGACACAAACAGATAAGATTAGTTAAGCCTCGCTGTTTATCACGGGGATCAGTGGGACACGCACTGAATCAGATAAATAAATATAAGGCTTATGACTAACTTAGATGAGGAACACGCTCATCGCTCTGTGAGGAGAATATTAGTCCTTATAACGTTAGGGTTATTTTAATTACTGCAGTTTGATTTCGTTCAGTTCTCTAACTGATATAAACACACACACACAACGTTACAGCTTTTCTGAAAGACTCTGGAACACGCAGAAATCGAACAGCTCTAACGAGGTATTTCTGGAAATGAGGAACACGCTCAATTCTTACCTTATCGTAGTGCGAGGTTTCATATCTTATTTACTGCAGTTAACAAGAGAGCAAATAGGGCGGCAGACTAGACTTTTCAGCTTCTCTGGGAGCTTCACTCACAGACAACAACAGCAGCAGCAGCATTCATTCAAACGGGGCGCGCGCTGCGCGCGTCACACACAGACTCTCAGATCTTTCGGATCTTGCATCCGAAACAAAATGAAAAGATAAATCTTGATAATATTCTTACAATTTAGGTTGAACTGCCCGCATTCTCCACCAAATAATGTAGCGAGCCTACATAATAATAATATACATAAAATGTATTTAAGGGGGCCGGAAGGCCAATTTAGCTCAAAGGGAATGATTCATCGATTTGCAATGAATCATTGACCGAATCACTATGGAACCGAGCAAATGACTCGTTTAGAGTTCATTTGAACGGGCCGTAATTTAAACCTTGGCAACAGATATAAATATCCAATCTATAGTGAAACACTATGTATTAGCAAGGTAACTTTAGATCGGCAGTACAAGGCATTAAATGTGTAAGCAAAACACAAGACAAATATCTTTTCAAATATATGGACGACTTTATTAACTATTCTAAACACATAAAACTAATGTCTAAACCCAATCACACACACACATTCATTCAAGGCGCAGAGGAAGAGAGAAAGAGTGAGTTTTCAGAGTGAGATGCACTTTGTAAGACATAAACCTGAACGAACCACCAAGCATTAATTTAAACCTTCGTTTCTTAGACAGGTTATTACATGTACATTAAAAAGCACCAGGTCAGTTACAGTCTGGAGTACTTGCTTGTCTTTGCGTTGCTTAGGCCAGGGAATTCCCTATTTGAGGTGCTTCGTCAAAGGGGTTTCCCGGCTGCGTGGCTGGTTGTCTTTGGAGTGCCTGGCTGGAGTTTCTGAACCGCCGGTCACGTGATGTGTTGGCGGATGGATGAACAAGAGTCTTTACAGTTCGAAGTGCGTTGCAGGAGAGACGTGTAAACGAACTTTACAGCAAAACTTAACTTAGAACGAGACTTTTAACGAGAAAATAAAATAAAGGAAGAAATGAAAGTAAGAGATGAGATGGCTTGAATGAAGCTGTTTAAACTCCGATCTTGATGGGTTTGTCTGCTGGTCTAATTTAACTTGGTCTGGTCGATGTAAAAGCGTACGAACATGAACACTCTCTTGCTGTTTGATCATAGAGAGAGGCACAAACTTAATTTAACACAGAACCGACTCAAAACCGAACTGAACCGAACCGAAACTGAACTGCTCTCTGAACCGAACTGAACTCTGGACTGAACTGTTCTGCCTTGTTCGGGTCTTTAACTTAAAGTTAGTCCAACCTCTTTTGGAGAATTCTGGCCAATTGGACAATGGCATCATCTTAGGAGGTGGACCTCGTTTCTTCTTATCGTAAATCAGACGGTATCTATGATCTGCTTGCTCTCCAACACTAGCAGAGAGAACAAGAGATCACAGTTTAACATTATAGATTATTATAATCATACAAAGCATTTTACACAGATTTCACTCAAGCCATCTTAAGAATTAAGGGCATACGATTATTTCGATTGGAAGCACGATACTCGTTCATTCATACACACAGTTATAATCATCATTACATGATTTATATGGAATCTAAGCATAATACAAACATGAATTGTAGGAAAAACAAGAATTATGATGTTTGATTATGAGTCCACTGAGCATTGTTCTGTGTGAGTTGTTTTCTGCAGAATGTGCAGAATTAATGTAGTTTGATATGTAAAGTGTAAAAGTCATTCTGGTCTCTGAATGAAAGCGTGGTCTGTTAAATAACTCTGTCCTGTTTAGCAGTGGTGATGCTGAGGGAGGTCAAAGGTGGTCAGGCCTGTTTGACCATTTGTGAGGAGATTTGTCTTGGTTAAGAATGAACAGTGACAAGTTCTTCCTGCTTTGGCTTATCCCTTTATGGAGTCTTGGCCATAAAAATTTTCTCTGGAGGGGGTTTAGACAATTTGGAGCCAGTGTTGTGACTTAGGAATGTGGTGTTAAAATCCGGAATGCTGAATCACATTTGAATGAAGCCCATGAGAGATTAGAAAGATTAATTTGTGTTTGGTTCATCCGTAAATTCTCTACAACGTTTAAGAGAGCGATTTAGGTTTAAAGATTTAACAACCAGACGCAATAACACATCATGTGACCCTGATGTCAACTCAAGCCATGTCGAGTGGCATTGTGTGTGTGTGTGTGTGTGTGTGTGTGTGTGTGTGTGTGTGTGTGTGTGTGTGTGTGTGTGTGTGTGTGTGTGTGTGCGTGCGCGCGTGCGTGCGTGCGTGCGTGTGTGTGTGTGTGTGTGTGTGTGTGTGTGTGTATGTAAAGGTTGAGAAACTCTAGCGGTGGATTTAACATTCAATAAGAGCTGATGTAAGAGGCTGCTGGTTGAAGTTGATGTCTGAATGTGAAATGAAATGATGTGTGTTTTTATATATGACTTTTGGTCTTACATCATGCACATTAACCAATAATATATTAAACTAGATTTGTTCATTTTCAGATGAATATGTGAGTGGTGCAAAACACTGTTCTTAAGTTTCCTAAACTTTTAGAATGTAAATATTGCAAAAATGCTTCACTTATCTTTTTTTATTATTAAGTATAACTAAATTTAGTCATTTGTGAGGCAGCTGATAACTGACATCTGTGCTTGCACATTCTTGAAAAGCACCAACTTTAACAGTAGATTACTCTGTGACACTGACTGATGACGGTGTGTTTGTGTTTTTCAGATAAAGAGCTTCTAAAGCCATGCGATGTGTCCATCTTCTCATCTCTGAGTATTAATGGCCGTTTGTTTGTCTGTTCGAGGGACCAGATCGACACTTTGGTGTGTGAGAGCCCCTGGAGACTGCATTTAAAACACGCATTGCTGTAAACACACATGCATTGGCTGATGAACTGACCAATGGATTGACTGTTTGTGCAGACTCCACTGCCGGAGCAGGAGGGCCCGTCTGCAGGGTCCATGTCCACGTTTGAGCTCATGAGCTCGAAAGATCTGGCTCATCACATGACTCTCTATGACTGGGAGCTCTTCGACTGTGTACATGAGGTACACACACACAGTTCTGCTGCTGTTTTAACATTCCTCTCACTCACTTAAAGGGATAGTTCACCCACAAATGTCAAACTAATAATGTGTGATGTCAAGTTGTTCTTGGTAACACTGTAATTTACAGTGTCCTTACATGTGTTACATGTACTTATCACAGTAATAACAGTAAATATGCATAATTTCATGCAACTAACCCACAACCAAATCCTAATCCTACCCTAATTCTATAGTAAGTACATGTAGTTGCTTAATATTACTCAGTACTTAAATATATAAATACACAATAACAATAATACCTTAAAATAAAGGTCAACTGTATTTTTGAATCATAATTAATATCTAATTGCAGCTTCACTGTGTAATTGCAAAATGTATTTAAAGGGCATATTGCAGGTTAGAGGACCCAACGAGTCAATGTATAGAAAAACAATGTAGTAACTAGATTTTCTTTAAAATATACTTATAAATGCGCTACATTGGCTTCTGGAGTCGTTTTTGTGAGAGAATTTTACTTCCGCATCTGAAAATGGGCGTGACGGGCGCGACGTAACGGGCGGGAGAGTGGTCGATTCAAACCATTCAAACAACAGGAAAACAATGGATCGCAATGACATTTCGGACTTACTCTTATGACGGACCACAGCCATACAATTATGAGCCTGCTATGCTGCCGAGAGAGCAGGGTCAGGCCAGGATTAATGTTAGACAGAACTACGGTCAGAGGAGACACACATTATTGCAGAAGTATTATTATAAAAAAAACCTGTGTGGAGTGAGTGTGCCCAGCCGCAGTTTATTGTGTCACTTATTCGCGTGTCTTTTTGATTAGCCTAGCTGTCAGATACTGAGTTAAACATTAAAAGAAACAGCCTATTCAGTCTTCCCTGGATGTTTTTTAACGAAGAAATTAAATAATAGCAGCATAAATAATAGAAGCAGCAATAAAAAAAATGCATGAGGACTGTATGCTGTCGGCAAAACATTAGACCAATATGCAATAAAAACTGCACTGCAACAAAAAGGTAACGCATATCTGTTTTTATATTTAATACTGTTCACTGTGAGTTTTAATTAATAGTGTAGAGTTATAGTGCATCGTTAATTCTGTTCTATTCTGTAAAATGTGAGGTGTATATCGTTCGGTAATGTCGTTGTTCTATACATTGTGCTCACAATATTGTACAGATTATTACCGTCGTATATCAGTTAATATCAAAGCTATTATTGGTCATCTGAGGAATTTACCAATAAACTATAAGCTTTGATCAGGCGCGTATGTCATGCTCATTAATATCCGTCCCGATTACGTGATATAGCGGTTTCTCATCGAGAGACAGAGATATTTTTATTCCTGATATACTTGTTCCTCCGATCTGGTGTACACTACACTACACACGATCGCGTTTCTCGAAGCCGATGCGGAAGAGAAATCCCGTCTCTTCAGCTGCACAAACCGCAGGCACGAAAGATAGCACTGTCGTTTTTCCTGTTAGAAACCTGTGGACTCGATGTCCTGACAGGCCGGAGTTTTTGCAACCTCCACAAACACAATAATTTACCATGACGATGATAAATTAAAATACAAAAACTACCGAAAACACTGATTCACGACGGCTGTTACTGACTGTTTTAATTCAATGCCACGAGAACAAGAGGTTTTACATATTCACAATATCACATTAACATTAGCTGCCAGGAAATAAAAAATACAAAAAAGTTTTACATAAAATCCAGTGCTTTCAAATCATTACATGTTTTCATTGCTTTTTTGTTTTTAGTTTGTTCCAAAAGATGCACATATAATGTAAAGTTATTTATAAAATGTGAAAAAAAGCCCAATTCTTTTTATGTATATGGTATTTTCCTAATAAAACAAATAACTGTATAATATGTTGTTCTTTACATTCCAAATTGTCATTCTGAGTATAAAAAAGCACATTTACCCGCTGTTACTGAATAGACGAATCCGGCGAAACTACCGGAAGTAAGCGGGCGCCATAACTGAGCTGTTGCTGGGTAGCGATGCGCCATTGCCTCCTATTGTTTTACTTGCAACTTGCAACTTGCGTCCACTGGAATAAACAGCCCGCGATTTACGACTGTCACTAACGTTACAACTTGTATAATGTCGAGTGGGCAAACATTTCAAAGAAAACAAAGCATTTTGTTGATCATCGGATGCCAGGCGAATGAGAAAATACTCTTGAACACCTTTAAAGCAACAGAAGGGGCGCATTGGGGCAGTAACGTTAGTAACATTACTGTTATGTCTGTTGTTAATGTTTGATTTGCTTGACTGTGATTAACATGCTATGGTCATTAAATGGCTTTCCTGAGCTGACGTTATGTGACATAAGTGTTCTCCTGCTGTTATTTTGACCTCTTTCCATGGTTTAAAAACACTAATTGGTCGATATTATGTATACTTTCTAGCTGTATCTTACCCTTGCCTTTTGCAATGTGAAAATGAGATAAATAATGGACACAAATGAAAAACATGAATTTGTTTATTTGATGTCTTTCATTTATTTATTGTTGCCAAATGGACAGATCGTTTTTATAGTTTCCTCGTTAGCCTAGCTAGCTTGCCAAGCTATTTTCATAAATAATCTGTAAGATCGTTTGTACCTTCATCTGTGACTGGAGGCCACTGTCTAACATCATCAACCCAACAAGTCATTCTGCCTGGCTGTAGCTGTCATCGAGGGTGCGTTATCACGGAGGTTTGTTTACATAGCAGCTACCGGTAACAGCTCAGTAATGGCGTCGCCACAAGATGGCAGCCTACACAGAACGCTCGTCGGATTCGTCTATACAAACCTATCTGCGCTGCTGAGGCTCCCTTCCTCTCGTGACGTAAAATTACGCGATGTTGAAAAAAAAGCGGCTTTTACAAGCAGTCAAAGAAACGCTCGCTTTATCTACTAAATCTATGCCCTTATGTCGTTTTAAAACATTTTAAATCCTGCATTACCTTTTCATATGGTATTTTCATACAAGGTTATATATTAATTTAGATTTTTTTTTACCTGCAATATGCTCTTTAAATACATAACTTACACTTTTCAATAGAAATGATATTAAAGTATATTTTAGTTGATCATAAATGCTTATCAGTACATTTAGCAGTAAACTTTAACCATATTTCAAAGACAATAGAGGTACAGGAATTATGAGATTACATATAAATGTGCACTTAAGTCCTACTCTAAAGTAATATATATGCATATATTCTTTTAAAAAAGTATATAATTTCCTTAAAGTCCCCCTGTAGTCAATCATTTTATCCCTATTTGAATGTAACTCGACACCCTTGCCTCATTTAGTATACGCGGTTCTATGAATATGCAAATGAGCCCCGCCTCCACTCACTCACTCACTCGCTCACTCACTCACTCACTCACTCAGAGATCCACTCGTTGACGATCACACGTTGATCTGATTGGTTACAAAGTAGTTTGTGACGTCAGAAACACCAGCGATTTCAAACAGTGTTTTTGAGACTGTCTTTGGTTCACTGCAGTTTTAAGCAGAAAATACTCAGCAATGCTGTCGATTTATGAATTGACACATGGTTTTCATAAAGCATATTAAAAACAGCACATAGACATGTAAACAACATTAAAAGCTGGATTTTCACCACAGGGGGACTATAAGTACTTTTTTCAAAGAAGGTTGCACGGTAATGCAGTGTACTTACCTAGAAATACTGGCTAGTATAAGGTAAGTACATGAAACAGGGGTAGGTTTAGGGGTAGGTTCAGGGTTAGTACCTAGTTATTACCCAGTAATTGTAGTTACTAAAATAAGTACATAGTATTTACATGGGTAACTGGACTGTAAAAGGAAGCGTTACCGGTTGCACTTTATTTTAAGGTGTGTCCTTGTTACAGTGTAATTATACATTTACTGTAAGTACTGAGTAATATTAGTTAACTTACATGTACTATAGGGTTAGGGTTTGGTTCAGGCTTAGTTGCATGTAATTATGCATAATTTATAGTTATTACTATAGTAACTACATGTGACGTGTAACAATCACACTGTAAAATAAAGTGTGACCTACATTTATTAACCACCAGGTCTGAACTATTGAGTTTTAGTAAATCTGCATTTATGTTGTAGCATGAGCTGATCTACCACACGTTTGGCCGTCCGCATTTCAAGAAGACGACGGCTAACCTGGATCTGTTCCTGCGGAGGTTTAATGAGGTGCAGCTCTGGGTGGTCACAGAGGTTTGCTTGTGTCCCACGCTCAGCAAACGAGTACAACTGCTCAAGAAGTTCATCAAGATCGCAGCACAGTGAGTCTATGAGCTTTTACTAACATGTGACGTGAATGTGTGTGATGAATAATTTTATCCTATTAAATGTAATGTTTTCGGACAATTAATTGGAATGTTAAAAGTTACAATTTACATTTAATGATGTTAGTTGAATTATCTAGTTGTATTATCTTTTTTTAAAATATAGTTTTAAGTTGTGTGTCACAGTAGAGAGTGTGTGATGTGTATTAACCCTGAAAACTCATACCTCGGGTCTTTTTCGACCCGTGACGTGATTCACTACTCTTCCACATAAAGTTAGACATATTGCTTATAAGCAATATAACAAGAAAAAAATGAAATTACAAAAGATTGACAGTTTTCTATTCAATTTTTTGTAAAAAGTGTGTAGGTTTGCTAGCGACCCATTTATGGAAGCTTGTTTCCACCACAGAATACATTTTAAAAGATAACTGTGACTTTTGATCTCACAATTGCGAGTTTTACATCTTTATTTATCAGAATTGCATGTTATAAAGTCAGAATTGGGAGATATAAACATGCAATTCTGAGAATTGCAAATTAATTTCTCACAATTGTGAGTTTATATCTCACAATTCTGACGTTATAACATGCAATTGCTACTTTATATTATACAATTCTGACTTTATAATACACAATTGTGACTTTACATTATGCAATTCTGAGATAAAAAGTCAGAATTAGAGATAAGAAGTCACAATTACCTCTTTTTTTAAATTCTGTGGCAGAAACAAGCTTCCATATCCCACTGAATGTAATAGAGTAGTTTTTTTTTTTCTGCGCGACAAAAAATCTGATCTCTAATGACTCTATATGATATTGTTGAGATGGTGAATATGAGCCAGATGCTGAATGTACTGGGAAATGAGGACAATGATGATTGTAAAAAGCATCCGCTCAAATTGAACCCTTCGGAAATCGAATTTCCAAAAATGTAGCAAAATATCTATATAATTCTTTCTTTTTTTATTCTATTGTAATTGTTATCCATGTTAATATAGATCCGTGTTGCTAAAGACCCGAATATGTAATAATGATTGGTGATGTAAGGGTTAATCAGTGCATTTCTTGCATGTTCACACTGCACTTTTCTAAATTCTGTGTGTTTGCTCTTTTTAAGCTGTAAAGAGTTTAAGAATCTGAACTCCTTCTTTGCCATTATCATGGGTCTGGGAAACCCTGCAGTCTGTCGACTCAGTCAGACATGGGAGGTGAGCATTCAATACACACATGCACACAACTTCATCATGGACACACACATAACAGACACGTTATGAATGACTGCTTGTTCCTATGTTTAACACTGATTCAGATCTCACAGAATAAGAGTTTGCTCTCTCACAGAAACTGCCCAGCAAGTTCAAGAAGTTTTATGGAGAGTTTGAAAACCTGATGGTGAGTTCAACATGGCAGCATCTGGAAAGCTAAGCATTTAACCCAATATTAAAGACACTTCAAGAGGACGTTGTTTTTCTCATTGCAGGATCCCTCCAGAAATCACAGAGCATATCGACTTACAATGGCCAAGTTAGAGCCGCCGATCATCCCGTTCATGCCTTTATTAATTAAAGGTGAACTTTACACTGGAATCACAAACACCAACACAATGTGTGACACATACATGCTCTTTATTAGTGGCATTCTCAACACTTTTGTATAATAGTAAAGTCAGCACAGCTATGAAAAATGAAATAGACTATTAAATGAAAGTATGGGAACTCGATATTTTAAATGTTTCATGAAGAAATTCATATGGTCGCCAGTCGGTCGCCATGTTGCCCCTCCATCTTGAAAGTACATTAGCCAAAGAGGGACATCAAGCTTCGCCTTTCGCGTTTTAACACTCGATGGCACCGTGTCGAGGAGGTCGAACTGGAAGCCATGTTAATCTTGGACTACATTGGCCACCGTAGGAGTTTAAACGAAATCGGAATTGAGAGGAACAGAATCTAATATTCACTGGATGGTCATATACCTTTTCAACGCTAGATGGGGGTAAAAATCACACAGTGTAGCTTTAAAAATTTTCAAATTTAAAAAATTGATTTGTAGATTATAAATGATCTAAAACTGGTTTTAATATTATATGGTTAAATGGCCAAATCATTGTAAATATTTTTAGAAAATTTAATTTAAAATTTCACTAAATTTCATCATAATTTGTAAGGGTCATTTGAATTATTATTCAAATAAATATTTATAAATTCAAATATATAATTAAACATTATATATATAAAGATTACATTTATCTCACATCTATAATTTAATTTAAGACAATAATAATTATTATAACAATAATTATTTTTTTTGATTTAAAAAATTGTTATTTGTTATTATTAAAAATCATTCTTAATCAATGAAAAGGCTATAAATGTGTTCAGACATTAACTTCGCACTCCTGCACTTCTTCCATGCTGTAGATTTGGATATATATATTCATACATAATTAATTGAGTACAAAGCAATGAGAGCCTGGCTACAGTAACTGCAATATTTCAATGAAATCCACAAAACAAACAACAGAATGTTTCGAAGAACTGTATAGTTCTTTTATCAGATTTTATCAGTGCTTAAATTGTCGAACATCTGTGTTTTTGCTCTTTCAGATATGACTTTCACACACGAGGGCAACAAGACGTTTACCGACAGATTGGTCAACTTTGAGAAAATGGTGAGTCTCGCAAAGGAGTCTATCAGCTCAGACACAGTTTTAAATGAGACGTCCTGAATGTTTCTGTGTGTGTTTTCCAGAGAATGATTGCTAACACAGTCCGAATCATGAGATACTGCCGAAGTCAGCCATTCAGTAAGACACCAGTGTGAACTTCAGATCAGAATCATTTTTCAGTTCAGCTGATTCTGAGGCTTTTCTCTCTCTTTGGTATCTATAGATCAAGAAGCGCCACAGGTGACAGGTAAAAGCCATCAGGATGTGCGTGGCTATGTGCGTCACATTGGTGTGATTGACAACCAGCGCACGCTATCCCAGCTGTCCCACCGGATCGAGCCGCGCCGGTCCTGATGCTTCAGTGCTGCTTTACCCCTGCCAGTGAATAAGCTATAGCTGTATATGAGCGGATCCTTCCTCGCCTGCAGCGTATATCCAGTCAAACACGTCTCGGCTCAAGGGCTTTCCGTTCTCTGGCTGGTTGTGTGAAAGCGTGGCTTCGTTTCAGTGTTCGGCTGCAGGATGTTTGGACCTCGGGTTATGACCTTTCTTATATTCGGCCACAGATAAGATGTTGCCTCTTATTTTCAGATTGTGTTTGACACATGGTGGTTTAGAAGTTGGAATCGATTGAAAATGAAGTTTTTTTCAAAGCGTATGTTCTGTGGCAGCTTTTTGAGACTTTTTATGCTTTGAATGAGATTCTGGGCATGTTGAGTTTATGTTGGTCTTACACTACCATTCAAAAATTTGAGGTAATTAAGAATATATATATGTATGTATATGTTTATTCAGGAAGGATCATGCATTAAATAGATCAAAGTGACAGTAAATACAGTAAAGAAAAACCTTTTTGAAATAAATACTGTTTTGAACTTTCCATTCATCAAAGAATCCTGAAGAAAATCCATCATGGTTTTCTCAGAAATGTGAAGCTGCACAATAATAATCAGAAATGTTTATTGTGCATCAAATCATCATATTATAGTGATTTCTGAAGGATCATGTGACACTGAAGACTGGACCAATGATGCTGAAAATTCAGCTTTGATCGCAGGATTAAATTACATTTAAAAAAAAATTCAAATTGAAAACCGTTCTTTTAAATTGCAAAAATATATTACTGTTTTTACTGTATTTTTGGTCCAATAAATGCAGTATTGGTGAGCAGAAGAGACTTCTTTCAGAAGATTAACCCCAAACCTTTGAACGGTAGTGTACATCAATCATCACAAAGCATTTTGAATTTCATTTCTAAATGAGATTTTTTTTTTTTTATGTTGATTTATGGAAGTTTGGGGCTGGATTTAAATATAAAGATATTAATATGAACTTAAGCATGAAGTAAAAAAACACTAAATGGTGAATTGAGAACATGTGAGCACATTTCATAAGCCTATTGGTGGCTTATCTGCAAATCTTGTACCTTTGTGTGTATTGTGTAAATAAAACTGCCATAAGATGCATATTTACTGACATGTCAAAGTCTTTTTTCATTCAGAATTGTGTATTTTCACAATTCTTTTCAATTTGTTTCAGGTCATATATAGCTTAGGCCTACTACATCTTAGGAACGATTTCCTTTACAAAAGGAAACGGGTTACAAAAACTGCTGTCACATGCTCAGAATAGTAAACTATTATATTACAAAATTATTATTTTTTATTGTGTTCACGTTTTCATATATAATTGATTCAAATTGATTTAAGTTAGGCTATTAGCCTATAAGTCGCTATAATTTGAAAATGTAAAAATGTAATTTTATAAGTAATATTAAATATAGTGTATGCTAAGTGTAAATAATGAGAAAACAATTTATTACTAGGCCTATAATATGTTTTGTGTTTATTTTGAAAGATCGCAATGATGTCCACCCCACCCTCTTCAAGTAGCATACCAAGTACGCTGATATCTTTGTTATTGATTCTGCCTTGTCAAGTAGCTACTCTAGTCGTTTTTCTGAAGTAAACTTACTAGAAATATGACATCCGTCTAAGCGTCTCAGTTTCCTAGAACTTTCACTAACAAACTGAAAGCAAAACTGATATATAGCCTATCGTTTTGATTTTTTCTAAGGCACGTTTATAAAAGCTACTTAAATTTCCTAACTGAACTAAGGCCTTATCCTGGTTTAATCTAAGACCTGTCTGTGAAACAAGGCATAAGTATGTAATGTATGTAGTTGATGACACCGGTTATACTCAGGAAGAGTGTGCAGGACCAGTCTCCTCCGCTGGGTGTCGCTGTTTCTCTCCGCTGCTGTGCGTCACTGATCTGGGCAGATCCGATCAGGAAGAAGTTGTTACACGTGAAATCACCGGATCGGACACTGACTGGAAATATCTGACACTGTCACAAGTTGACGCAAGAACTTCTTGACTGCTGTCCATCTTTCCCGGGAAGACTGACCGCAGAATACAGGAGACCGGGTAACTTACGTGTGATTGTTTGTGTGTGTGTGTGTGTGTGTGTGTTTGTTTTTCTCGTGATGTTAGCTACACTGTAGTAATAATAACAACATGTGATTACTGTGAGATGTGGATCAGTGCTCATGTAGCTCATGGATCTGTCGGGATCTGTCTGGACATGTTCCTGGATCATCCACATCACAGACAGGGAAAGTTTATATTATTTAATTATAATTATTTAGTAATTTGTGCAATATTCTTCTATCTGCTTTTTAACCTAAGTCTGATTTACAAAAGCATGTGTAGTTTTGGGTTAGAGCCAGGTTTATGTAACATGTTGCTATTTGCTCTAATAGAAAAGGGCATATTTTTTAATTATAACATGTTGTATTAGGCCTACTATGGTACCAGGACATTGAAGACAGACCTATCAGATATTCATGCTTTTGACATGATGCTTCAAAGGACTTCAATGGTGTTCTATATGTGCTTACATTGTAATTATAACGCAATAATGCATTTATTACATCCATAAATGCTGCCTCATAACTAAAATGATTCTCAGAAAGGAGAGCAGCCCTGTTATCACCTTAGCCCATATTGTCTCAGTGAACTGACTGAATTTCTGCTCTTTCTGAACAGTCATTCTGCTGTCCTCTGCATGCTGCATTGTGTGAATACACAGGCCTTCACTGGTGAATGAGAAAAATCCCAATTATTCTGCTGGGTTTACTTTCTGTTCCTGTGCATGTGCCTGGAAATGTATGCAGGAATGTTGCTGTGATCCTATTGGTTCATAATTTAATGCGGAAATATTGCACAAGCATTGAAATGCAGGTTACCAGAATCAGATAATAAATATACAAATCTCCAAAAGTATTTGGACATTTAATTTAAACATATGAATTATGTATTTGCATTACAGAATATCAAGGCAAGTGTCATTTATTTTAAAGAACAATAACACAATCAGACTTGTCAAGGAAAACATTTCACAATCAGGACATTTTTAGGTTTGAAGTGATACAGCAGTTTTGAAACTAAGGCTACGTTCACACTGCAGGCTGAAACGACCCAATTCCGATTTTTTTGCCCCTATGCGACCTGTATCCGATCTTTTCATGACAGTCTGAACGACACAGATCCGATCTTTTCAAATGCGACCCAGGCCACTTGGGTATGTGGTCCAAATCCGATACGTATCCGATCTTTTGAAATGCGACCTCAATCTGAACGGCCAGGTCGCATGTATCCGACCCGCACGCCGTTGATATGCGACAAACGTCATAATTCTGCGTTGAAGTAGGCGGGAATGAGAAGATAAACAAGTTAGCTATCGTACGATAGCACCGATAGCACGCACCTGTCAATACACTCCAACGTGTTGCACTGTTATGGTCCGCCGCAGACGTGTCTCTTCCCGTGAGTTAATCGAAGGCGCTCAAACGCTCTCCTCCTTAATTTTCTTCTTAAAACGAAAAGATTGTAATTGTGCTGGCTCTGTTGGGAAAATAACTTTAATATTGCTAAACGAGCTCCCCTGTTGACATTCATGTTTAGGTACTTCCGCAAACAGCAAGTGACGTCGTTGACCGTTGAGTACTCTTCTGCGCATGCGGGTCACTTCTGGGTCATTTCACGTTCACACAGGAGATCACAAAAGGTCGCATTTAATTGGAAATGTGAACGGCCTTGCAAAAAAATCGGATTTTTTCAAAAAATCGGAATTGAGCATTAAGCCCTGCAGTGTGAAGTTAACGTAGCCAATGATTATATTGTTGACAATGCAGAGAAATAGTGACTCTTTGTGGTTATCAGTGTTAGTTGATCATCTGCATTTTTAATGTGATTCTCTACACCTGTGGTTAGGACATGTGTGAACTTGAGGAGAATTGACTTCATACATCCACTAACAATCACAAAAACACCAGCTGATTAAAAGACATTGAGCAAGAATGAGGAAGAAAAGTTAGTGAAGACCCTTGTGAAAAAGAAGTGCACTATAAATGTGCTTTGCACACTTTGTACTTCAACTCAAAAGTGTATTTTTAAAAAACAACAACTTGCATATAATATAATATTAATTAATTAAAAGGCCATTTAAGTATACTAAAAGAGTGGACAGTTTTCATTAAGTATGTTTCTTAATACACTGAAGTACATCTTAATTGTTTTAGTAATCTTTTGTCATGCTTTAAAGAAGTGCACTTATTTTGATGTTGACTAACATACAAAAGCACATGTAAAGTACTTGATTATAATTTTAACTGCAGTGTGTTATGCGATTTTATATCTAAAGTTAATATATTTTAAATGTACTAAATTTCAACTTCATCATATATATTATATATCAAATATACAAATATATTTAAATACATGACACAAGGTTTAATAGAACACTTTAACTATATTTCAAAGACAATAGAAGTAATTGTGAAATGACATATAGAGCACTTAAGTCCTACTTAAGAGGGTAAAAACACTCTGTTAAGTCAAGATAATTGCATTAAATATACATCATTGCATTTAATATAATCTATAATACGTTTTCATTTAATTGCAATTATGCAATGAAGTGTACGAAAACATTGCATTAATTTTGCACTTAAGTATATTATTTATAACTTTTTCTAAAAGTATGCCAAAATCTAAATCTTTTTCACAAGAGGAGAAAAGCTGCAGAATTGAATGATGCTTCCTTTGCTATTGTGCATCTAATTCAATTACATTCACACTTTTTTATGTGTGATTCTAAACAATTTTGGAGCCACTGTATTTATGAAGATGTGGCCATGTTTGTTTTTATTGGAAGAAGTATATATATTCACTAGAGTCTATTTGTTTCTTGTGTGCTTGAACGTAAAGCACCGGTGAGGTGATCTGCTTCCTCTACTAAATATAACACAAATGGCCCCAAACCGCCCAAGAGCCGCGGCGTCCCTCTGTGAGAATGAAGCTCAAACCCGCTGTGCACCAGCAGTCCCACGCAGCCCTCTAAAAACATAATTACTCCACTGAAAATGTGAAACTTTATCAGCTCTAACACAAGTTCTTTTCTTTCTTTTTTGGGGAAATTGAAGGTTTTACAGAAAAATGGCATTTTATGCATTTTATTGATCAAGTCTTTATTGGAGTTCACCCTCACGATATTATATTATAGGCCTAGGGGTGTAACGGTTCGGTTCAGCAGGGGGGGGTTGTGTAACTAAACACAAAATTGCTTTTTTTTATCTTTTTTTTATTTAAACTGTATTTTTTTTTAAACAAATGTGTCTCTTTGTTTAAATAAATTCAACTATAGCTAATTACAATTTTCTTAAAAACAAATTATTTTAGCTAATGCTTAAAACTATATAGGGAGGCCTTAATATGACTAATATTACTTACTAAAATATTAAAGGTTACAATTAACAACAGAGCCCAAATTATTAAATTTATATATATACATGTAAATAAAAAAAATAAAAAAGTAAATTAGTGTTGTCAAAAGTACCGACTTCAGTACCAAAATTAAAAAAATATGACGATACCAGCATTTCCCTCTATCATTTTCAGCTGTTGAACGAATTCTTAAACACCTCTGATTAGTCATTGGATTCACGCGTTCAACATGTCTCTGATTGGCTGTTATGATCAACGCTATATAAACATGTAGTAAATAGACATCTTTGACGTTCTTCACCGAGTGCTTACAAAGATACACATGGGAACTTTTGAAAGCAGGCGTCTTATCAGCAGATCCCCAATATATCCACTGATAGACGGATCCGCTGGTAGACGGCTTTCAAACTCTCCCGTGTGTTTTTGAAGCGTTGGTCATTGTAGCCAATCAGAGACATATTAAGCATGTGAACACAATGGCTAATCAGAGGCGTTATGAATCCGTTCAACAGCGCTCAAAATGATAGAGGGAAATGCTGGTATCTTCACATTTTTTAAATTTCAGTACCAACTTGGTACCGAAGTCGGTACTTTTTGACAACACTAATGTAAATTGCACATAAGGCAGGTTTTGCATTAAAGCTACAATATGTAATTTTTTTCGCCGCTAGAGGTCGCTAACCTCTTACAATAACGAAGGCGTAGATTGATGACGCATAAGCGGAATTATGGAACTTCTCGTCATGCTGATGGATCTAATAATGTTTATGGATGAGTGAATATATTGATGTTTTTAACATGACTGTGGTGTGAAGCAGAGCAATTGCTAGTGAGAGACGTATATCAGCGTCACACAAGAGTCCAGCGTATATAAAGGAATAAGGACATTTCATTCTACCGAACTCCCCGCAAGTGCTGAATTAATACTCACAGGTCAGTTTATTAGACGAATGCAACTTGTGAGGAAACGCAACGCTCGGGGCAAATACATGTACCGTTACACCCCTAATACAGATTAGAAAATGTGTGTCCTTTTCAAGCACAATTGATACTGTACATGTTATTGACATAAAAGAAGATTAATATTAGTCTTTACAAACACCACTAATAGATTGTGGTGTCAGCAATGGTGTAAATTATTGCATTAGCATGAAAACAACATTGTTGAATATTCTAGATCAGTCTGGAAAGACTGTAAGCAGATGGCCAGTCTATGATTACCCTTGTAAAGAGTCCTTACCACAAAAATAATATATTTTAAAATAATTTACTTAAGTGCGAACTGAATGTAATATTCCCTATCTGTCAGTCACTTCGAGGTGGTGTCGATGACTCACACCAGGGGTCACACTTGGGAGCCCCAAACATCTCTGATAGAAAAAGCCAATGAGAATTTTTCATGCCACTCCCCCGAACATACGGGTGTAAAAGGGAGATGGCGTGCATCACTCATTCGGTTTTGTTCAACTCTACACAAGCTCATTTCATTCACCTCTGGAAAAAGTGAGTTGCTGGTGTTACGGCACATTTCAGCGATCTGTCTTCAAGTAGTGCACGGCGAATCAGCAAAAATAAGAGATCAGCTCTAAAAAGAGCAGCTTTGGTGGTCAAGGAGTGCCATCTCTGTCTAAACCTTGCTGAGATGAGACAGATCGACAAGATGTTCCCGTTCAAGATGTTATCACAGAGACGCATTCTGACATACGTGATAGACACCATCACTCAGGCCAGAGCCCCCTCTACAAGGCTGACCTATACCTCTAAGTTGAGTAAATTCGCTAACTGGTGTGCTTCCCGAGGGGAAGACCCACAGAAATGTGAAGTTGGGTCAGTGCTTTTCTTCCTGGCTGTCTCCTTCCACCTTGACAGTGTATGTGGCTGTCAAAGCGTCACATCTCGATGCAGTGGATGGTAAGTCTTTAGAAAAGCACAACCTGATAATCAGGTTCATCAGAAGTACCAGGGGGTTAAATCCTCCTTGGCCACACCTTATTCCCTCTTGGGATCTCTCTGTAATCTTACTGGGCCCACAGGGAGCTCCTTTAGAGTCAGTAGAGCTCTCTTTAAAGACGGCCCTCCTGACCACGCTCACTTCCATGAAGTGGGTTGGGGACATGGAGGAGTTCTCTGCTAGCGAAACCTGCCTTGAGTTCGGTCCGGCATACTCTCACGTGGTCTTGGGACCCCGGCCAGACTATCCCTTATAGAGACCAAAGGGGCTTTCGCACCGGAGAAAACCTTTTCATAGTTCCTAGCAGGGTGGGAAATTAACTTTTTTGCCCACCAGCCACAGTGGCTGGTGGATGCCCAATTTTACCAGCCACTTTTCCCGGAATTCAAATTTACAAAGTATTATTATACACAGTAAGTACAGTGCATGGACTGTTCGACGGGAAGGTAGGCTAACCATTCCCTCTTTTCCCTTCGTCATTAATGTGCCACTTTTTCGAAAAGTACCTTCTCTTTTTATTTACTTCGCCCTCAACAGTTTGTACATTCATAGCTACTGCTGACTCCACGGCGGCCCTCTTAAAGGGATAGTTCACCCAAAAATGAAAATTCTGTCAGTAATTACTCACCCTCATGTCGTTCCAACCCCGTAAGACCTTCGTTCATCTTCGGAACACAAATTAAGATATTTGGGATTAAATCTGAGAGCTGGATCACTCCTCCATAGGCTTCTAAATGATTGAAACTTGACAGCCCCGAAAAGTTCTTAAAGAAATCATCAAAAGAGTCCAAGTGACTACAGTGGCGAGATCTTAAGTTTATAAAACGACGAGAATACTTTTTGCGTGCAAAAAAAAACACAAAAATAATGACTTTATTGAACCATCTCTTCTCTTCCATGTTTTTCTCCTAAGCTGTTGACGTAGTGTAACTGCACAGCGCTTCTGTGTTATACGTCACACGTAGGCTCACTATTGGCCCACGCTGGTCATGTGTGATTCAACCAGAAGTGTTGTGCAATAACACTCCGTGAAATCTCCAGGCCCAAAGAGAATTCTTGAATAAAGTCGCTATTTTTTTTTTTTTTTTTTTGCGCTCAAAAAGTATTCTCGTAGCTCGATAAACTTAAGATCTAGCCACTGTAGTCACTTCGACTCTTTTAACGATTTCTTTAATAACTTTTCGGGGCAAGTTTCAATCCCTTAGAAGCCTATGGAGGAGTGATCCAGCTCTCAGATTAAATCACAAATATCTTAATTTGTGTTCCAAAGATGAACGAAGGTCTTACGGGGTTGGAACGACATGAGGGTGAGTAATTACTGACAGAATTTTCATTTTTGGGTGAACTATACCTTTAACACCGGGTATATGTCGCCACATTTTTCAAATTTTCCTTTCGTCTGTACCTCAGCTCAGCTATATGTGTCACGGTCCATTGAAAAACCAATCAAATTAGTTACTCGACAAAAGTGCATTATTGTTACTTAGCAACAGCATTCTTTGACAAAAGACGTCCAATCTGTTACAAGGAATGTTTTAAAGGATAATTCCGGTATTTAACACTTTGAGTCTATTTTCTAGTTTGTTTTGGATGAACTAGAGTGGTGGACTTAGAAATTTTGACGATGGGTCCTGTCTCGAGTTTTTGACTATTTTAGGATCGCCTCTGAGCGCTTCAGAGTGGCTGTCTACGAGCATACTGAAACATGTGCTTAAAACAACCCTTAACGTTAGCTCTCAAAACTGTGCAACTCACCGAGTGGTTAGTGGTGTTCGTTGATGATTAAAAACAAATATATATCGGCGCAATGTATGCTTTCAATCCGTGTTATTTACTATAGTAGAACTATATTTTCAAATACCTCACAACCGCGTATAAACTTCCGCTGGATATTTGAGTCTGAAGCGTTAGCACACTCCCGACCACTTGATGGTGATCAGTTGCTCTGCTCACGCTAGCCTTCTGAGAGACGGAGAACCGAGCGAAAAGACTACAACCAGAGAATGTCTAATAAAGAGACTTATGCCATAGTCAAAAACTCGAGACAGGACCCATCGTCAAAATTTCTAAGTCCACCACTCTAGTTCATCCAAAACAAACTAGAAAATAGACTCAAAGTGTTAAATACCGGAGTTATCCTTTAAGTAGTAACCAATAAAAATATGTTTTACAATCTACCAGCCACTGTGGCTGGTATACAAGGCAAAGTCACCAGCCACTTTGAAAAAGTACCAGCCATTGGCTGGTGGCTGGTGCTAATTTCCCACCCTGGTTCCTAGAACTATTGCCGGAAGTTCCCGGATTTTGGCGTGTTCGCACCGCTGGAACAGGGAACGATTTCAGTTCTAGGAACTTGAGAGTAGGGTCTAAACCAGCACTATAGGAACTACCAGTGACGTTAGTATACGCTGATTGGCGGAACTCGCATGAAACACCAGCACCCGCCATTTTTAAAAAACCGATGTAAACACGCAGATTATAGCCTATATATTTACTCCAGAAACTAAAGCCCAATTTATACTTCTGCGTCGAACTTACACCGTAGCTACGGCGTAGGCTGTGCGTAGCGCGCGTACCCTGACGTGCACCTCTCCAAAAATGTAACAACGCGTCGATGCTACGCGGACGCAAGCGCTGTGATTGGTCTGTTAGTCTGCTCAGCTAGCAACACTGGATATCAACCATACAGCATACGCTAATAACTTTTAATATACTGTCTACTTTCCATGTATAACAGTTCTATCTAATAACATATTAGACAGGACTGTTAGACAGATCGTAAACTAATGAACACGGAGAATGTGAGCACTGTCTAATCGGGCTCTGGCGTTCTCTTCGCCGTCAAAATAAAGGTCACGGCAACAAGCGCGGCTTACGTCACTTCAGAGTTCCTACTGGCGCTGCGAATGCAACCAGGGAAATGTTCCTAAAGGGAACCATTAGTTCTCTGGGAACCATCATGGTGGCTAGTGGTGAGCTTGCAAGTGCTACCTCAAGATAAGGCAGACCCAGCCTTGTTGTTGCTGTGTCCAGTACACTGCCTGAATATTTACTTGGGCCATACACAGATCTTCAGAATCTCTGAGCCGCTCTTTGTTTGTTGTGGGGGACAGCAGAAGGGGAAGGTTGTCTCCAAACAGAGGATGGCCCATTGGATTGTGAATGACATTGCCCTGGCATACCAGGCCCAAGGCGTGCCGTACCCTTAGGATTGTGTACACACTTCAAGAGAAGTGTTGCATCCTCCCGGGCTCTAGAGTCACTGAGCTGCAGTGACCTTCCAGAGGTTTTATCATCTTTGGGTTAAGCCAGTTTTGTTCCGTGTTCAATTATGTATTGTCCATGATACAACGGTGAACCTGTGTCTTAATCTAGGACGTGGTCTGTCTCTTCTGCCAGTTTCTGCGTTGGTAGTGGTTCCTCCCTTTCAGGTAGGACCTACCGCAGGGACCCTTTCCTTGTCGAGAGAAAAGGGAAAAAAAACTGCTGAAGCAACCTATTCCCATTGTAAGTGTCCTCGCTGTACAGGACTACACGACTGCACATGGGGTGTTGGGTAGGCTACAATGTTTCGAGTGCTCTTCTTACCTGGCACTTACCCGGCACTAAACCTCATAACACGTATAGTAGAGATAGTGACAGACAGATAGGGAATGTCTCGGTTACTATCGTCCGTTCCCTGATGCAGATATTGAGACGTGGTGTCGCTCCGCCCGGGACACTGTATCGGCTCCTCAGCACAAACCATAGGCGTCGATTTCGGTGGGCACGGTGGGTACGCGTCCCCACCAGATTTCGTCATGAGTCATTTTGTACCCACCACTTTTGGAAACATTGAGGCACGGATGTACCTAATACAAATAAAACATCTACAGTTAACTAGCAGAGCATTCATTTAGTCCGCTCTTAAATAAGAGATCTAGTGCTAAAATGTTTTGTTTTTTAACTCAAGCTGAGCGCTCGTGTCCACTGCTATCAGTGTCATGGATACAGTGTTCTCTTGTGGCGGCGCGCGCGCAGTCTTCACTCGGACGCGCTCTTCAATCTATCGCCGTTGCGGAGACCTCTATTCATTCCGGTGAAATCACAAAATAAAATGCACACAAACAAGTGTCCTTGCTTGATATAGACTGTAACCACTGATGAACATATTCGGTTTTGATGAGAGAAAAAAAACTATACCGAGGGCGGTTTAGAACCCGTATCCTCTGACACGCTTGGCAAAAGATTTGCCACTAGACCATTGAATTTATTTACGGGTTGAGCAAAGAGGCTGCAAAGTTTGACAAGTTTGTAGTGTACCCAGCACTTTTGAAAATGCACTTCCGAATGCATCTCTGTCCCCACCACATTTCAAACCAAACTGACGCCCGTGGCACAAACAAGAATGAGTGATGCACGCCGTCTCCCTTTTATACCCGTCCGGGGGAGTGGCATATGCAGATTCCACTCGCCAATTCTCCTTGACCTTTTCTCAAAGTATCAGAGGTGTTTGGGGCTCTCAAGATAAACCCACCTAGTTTCAGTCATTGACACCACGTCTCGTTACAATAGTAACTGAGACGTTTTCAGACACTTGGTTGCATGTTAATTACAACTAATTTAAAATGTAGTATAGTCTAAATTTAGCTGATCTTTAGAGTGCTTTTTTACCCATTTAATTCAATTCAATTCAATTCAATTCAAGTTTATTTGTATAGCGCTTTTCACAATACACATTGTCTCAAAGCAGCTTTACAGAAAGTGCAATTCAGAAATGTACAAAGAAAAATACAGTTAGTTAATCATGTATAAATTTAGGCATAACATATCGCCGGTGTTTAGTCGTCTCTTCACAGGCGTCGAGTCGTCTCTCCACAGGCGTTTAGTCGTCTCTCCACAGGTGTTGGGGCATCTGAAGTCTCCGTGAGAGGCTGGATACAAACTGGAGCTGACGAACGCTAATTACCTCGGGACTAGCGTCCCGAGATAACAGCAGAAAGACAGATGGGAAATAATTAGCATAGCTGATGTTCATAATATTAATGCATTCGAACTGATTCAGAAGTAGTATAAAAGGTAAGCATTAAGTGAATGCTTGGTTAAAGAGATGCGTCTTTAATCTAGTTTTAAACTGGGACAGCGAGTCTGAGTCTCGAACAATATCAGGAAGGCTATTCCAGAGTTTAGGAGATAAATGTGAGAACGCCCTCCCTCCTTTAGTAGACTTAGATATCCTAGGAACGACCAGAAGCCTCGAATTTTGTGATCTTAAAGAGCGCGATGGATTGTAGGGCGATAGAAGGTCTGTTAAATACACAGGAGCTAAACCATTTAGAGCTTTATAAGTCAATAGTAATACTTTGTAATTGATACGGAACTTAATAGGTAACCAGTGTAGAGATGATAAAATTGGTGTTATATGATCATATTTTCTTGATCTAGTAAGAACTCTAGCGGCTGCATTTTGCACTAACTGTAGCTTGTTTATTGAGGATACAGGACAACCAGCTAATAAAGCATTACAGTAATCTAGTCTCGAGGTCATGAATGCATGAACTAACTTTTCTGCATCTGAAACAGATAGCATATTACGTAGCTTAGCAATGTTTCTAAGGTGGAAAAAGGCTGTTCTTGTAACATATGAAATATGATTTTCGAAAGTCAAATTTAAGTAGGACATAAATACATCTTTATTTGTCATTTCAGAATTATTTAGAAACATTGTCTTTGAAATATGGATAATGTGTGACAAGCATGAATGATAACCTAAATATACTTTTAAAATATATTAAATTTAAATGTAAATTTGAATAACACATAAACAGTTAAACAGTTAAAAATATACTTTTAGTGTGCTAGTCATCTTCTTTAATTCACAACAAACGATTATTAAAACATAATGATTTAAAGTTTACTTTAAAATAAAACTTTTAATTTAACATTATTACTAAGTGCACTTTTTAAGTCTACTTAAGTGTGTTAAGAAGCATAATTGCATGCCCTTGATTATTGATTATTAAGTGGCCTTTTATTTAATTTATATTATTTTATGTACAAGTAGGCTTACAATTTTTTAAAAATATGAATTTAAGATTTGAAGTACACAGCAAGTGTGCATTCAGTACAATTAAGCGCACTTCCTTTTCACAAAAGTGCGCATGCTGGTATGGTCTACGGCTCTACGCTTATGCTGTCAGCTGATCCCAGATCAGTATGAGTGTGTGTGGATCATCATGTGGTCTGATTGCAGATATGAGGAGTATCAGGACTGTTAACATGAGTGTCCTACAGTATAATGCATTGTCAGTACACTTGTTGATTACTTGTGTGTGTGTGTGTTGTGTGTGTGTGTGTGTGTGTGTGTGTGTGTGTGTGTGTGTGTGTGTGTGTGTGTGTGTGTGTGTGTGTGTGTGTGTGTGTGTGTGTGTGTGTGTGTGTGTGTGTTGATTAAAGTAGAAGTGAGCAGTTCTCTCAGTGCCAGATCAAATCACAACATCTCTCCTCTCGAGGAGCCTCGTCCCTCGTTCTCCTCTCATCCTCTCCTCTTTTCTTCGTTCTTCAGGAGAGAAGCGTGTTTCTAAGGGCCATTATGCTATGGCATCTCTGGGCGGCTCCTTTGTGCAAATCAAATCCGATGACATCCTCTTCTACGAGAACTGTGGCGGCGGGAGTTTCGGGAGCTGTATCGGGCCCGCTGGCTCTCGCAGGATAAAGAGGTGGCGGTGAAAAAGCTTCTGAAGATTGAAAACGAGGTGGGAGAGAGAGTCGCCCGAGCTTTTCATACACATGCTTTAATTGTCAGTGTGATAATCATTTTAATTGCCTCTCTGTGTGTCGACTCCAGTCCGACCAGCGCGGTTACGCCTCCCCTCTACTCTGCGCTCTCACAGCGTCTTTTGTGAACTGAAATTCATAGACTATGTCTTTAAGAGAAAATTGTCACATAATTAAGTCATATTAGTTTCAGCTGAGTGCAGTGTTTGTCTTTGGGGTGAAGTGTATTTACTTTTAAGTGCTGGATTCATTGTTGTCTTTGTTCTTCGCATATAGTGATTTTCGAGCATAATGGCTCTGGTAATGTTTGGGATGGGACCATTTGGTCGGGGGAAAATTACATTAAAAATTATAATTTGATGGAGGAACTAACCGCTTAAAAAGTTAGTAAAATCACACAAATGTATCATCAGCGGTCTAATAAAACTACAAATTCATCTGATTCACTTCATATTCCAGACTTTTTAAGTCAGCTTTTCTCTTAAGTTGTTGTGCTGATTATATAATTTGGGTTACACTTTATTTTAAGGTGTTGTGGTTACATTGTACTTACTTAAAAAAGTACGGTGCAATATAATTAACTACATGTCCTTATTATAGAGTTAGCGTTTGGTTTAGGGTTAGTCACTTGTAGTTATGCATAATTTACTGTTATTACTATAGGAAGTACATATAGTAACATGTAACTGTGTCACCTTAAAATAAAAAGTGGTACCATTCATTGAAATTAAAATTTCTTAAGAAAAGAATGCACATAATGAATCTGCATTATGAATCTGTTGCATATTGTCATGTTTCAATTCTTTGTGCTGTATTTGTAGGCAGATATTTTAAGCGTTCTCAGTCATCGAAACATTATCCAGTTTTATGGAGCGATCCTGGAAGCTCCCAACTATGGAATTGTTACAGGTCAGTAAAACATGACTCATGACTCTTAATCATAACATTTATTACAGTGTTTGCAAGGCACGGCTTTTATGAAATTCCTCAAACGCTCTATTTTTAGCATTCTCCACTCACAGATGCCGTTCAAACTTTGATTCATAGATCATTTTAGCCTTAGATTTTGTTTTTTTTATTTAGAATTAATAATTATTCTCTCTGTTTTACCTCTTTATTCGTTTTCTATTATACTTTAAAAAAAAATTAAGATTGAAGTTGGAAAATATGTCATTGTTTTCATTTGCAATACATTGTGATAGATCTTCCTTACATCTATTTATCCATCTATATTACTTATTAATATCCATATATATCACTGTCTAATTATTTGTTCTTGCTATTTGTCTTTGACTTGCAAGCACTGGTACTTCCTTCAGGAAATGCGAATTTCTCTGCTGATCTCAGACCAGTTTCATTTGCATTTGGTTTATAATAAGCAATAACAATAATAAACAAATATGCATTGGTCTTCAGTTTGTAAATTCACTTAATTAAATTTTCCACTTTAATAAAATTATTAATGAATTACCAGAGTGGTGTGTTGTGTGTGTGTGTGTGTGTGTGTGTGTGTGTGTGTGTGTGTGTGTGTGTGTATTATTATTATTCTGCTGATTCTTAATTATTGGGATAAATCAGACTATGTCCATGTGTACTGTATTGAAAATATAACATTATTCTGATAAATGTAATTGTGGGACGTGTTTGTCTGTCATGAGACGCAGTATGTTGGTGTGCTTCTGCTTTTACTGAGTGAGTGAGTGAGTGAGTGTGACTGAAGCTGCAGTGATTGTAAAAGATCATAAAGTGCTGTGCAAAGAGTCTATGGTCTGCAGTATTCAGAGACAGTTGAGTCTCTCTTTATGAAAAGTAAATGTAATAAGAGCAGGTGAAGGTGACGTTTATGACCAGCTCACCTTTGTCAGTGAGGTTATTAATTTCCCCTGTATATGTATCTCTGTTTGAAACTGATAATCTGACCATTGTATGATGTGTGCTTACAGTGACCTAAACCTGAGCTAAACACACAGTGTTCATGAATATTAACAGACTCAACTTCACTTGTATGCCAGTGGTATGCGTCTGTATTTGGATAATTCACATTCTTTTGTGAACACATCTTTTGTGGTGGGACATGCTGAATCTTTTTTTACTAATTTTAAACAGAATTGTATTCATATTTTTTTATTACATATGACGTTTTTTATAACCTATTACTGATAATAATTTAGAAACTACAAGGAGTCCAGTACTTTTATAAATCAATTTGTAAGAGAACTATTTAACTCTGTGATTCAATTATTAATAAATGCTTAACTGCAAATCTTATAGATAAATTAGTAATTTGATATATATTCAATCAAAATTAAAAATCTATATAAAATATATTATATCATTTAATTATATGATTTAATATATATATATTCAATAAAATCAAAATTTAAAATCAATATAAAATATAGAATTTAATTATAGAAATATATATATATATATATATATATATATATATATATATATATATATATATATATATATATATATATATATATATATATAGTACACAAATATGAAGCAGCACAGCTGTTTTCAACATTGATAATAATATGAATGTTTCTTGAGTATCAAATCGGCATTTTATAATGATTTTTGAAGGATCATGTGATGAAAATTCAGCTTTGAATAGCCTATACTTATTCAGCTTTGAAATACTTAACTACTTGCACTATTAATATTTTCAAATCTTCTTACATATTTTATAAGAAAATACTTATTAAAAATCATATTTCCTCATGTTAATCACATGTATCAGTAGGGTTGTATGAGGCATCTAAACATCGAATAACTAAATAAGGTGTGCCTTGAAATAGGATCAAAGTCCACAGTTTAGCACTCATTTGTTTGTTTTTCAGCAAAAGGCTGTCAGAGTTTAAAACAATTTTTCATTTAATCATTTTACCTGTACTACGCCATGCAAATAAATGACATTACAGTTGTGTTTCCTCTTGTACGTAGATGTCAGATGTTTGTGTAGATGTCAGATGTTTGTGTAGATGTCAGATGTTTGTGTAGATGTCAGATGTTTGTGTAGATGTCAGTGTTTGTGTAGATGTCAGATGTTTGTGTAGATGTCAGATGTTTGTGTAGATGTCAGATGTTTGTGTAGATGTCAGATGTTTGTGTAGATGTCAGATGTTTGTGTAGATGTCAAATGTTTGTGTAGATGTCAGATGTTTGTGTAGATGTCAGTGTTTGTGTAGATGTCAAATGTTTGTGTAGATGTCAGATGTTTGTGTAGATGTCAAATGTTTGTGTAGATGTCAGATGTTTGTGTAGATGTCAGATGTTTGTGTAGATGTCAGATGTTTGTGTAGATGTCAGATGTTTGTGTAGATGTCAGATGTTTGTGTAGATGTCAGATGTTTGTGTAGATGTCAGATGTTTGTGTAGATGTCAGATGTTTGTGTAGATGTCAGTGTTTGTGTAGATGTCAAATGTTTGTGTAGATGTCAGATGTTTGTGTAGATGTCAGATGTTTGTGTAGATGTCAGATGTTTGTGTAGATGTCAGATGTTTGTGTAGATGTCAGATGTTTGTGTAGATGATCAGATGTTTGTGTAGATGTCAGATGTTTGTGTAGATGTCAGATGTTTGTGTAGATGTCAGATGTTTGTGTAGATGTCAGATGTTTGTGTAGATGTCAGATGTTTGTGTAGATGTCAGATGTTTGTGTAGATGTCAGAATGTTTGTGTAGATGTCAGATGTTGTGTAGATGTCAGATGTTTGTGTAGATGTCAGATGTTTGTGTAGATGTCAGATGTTTGTGTAGATGTCAGATGTTTGTGTAGATGTCAGATGTTGTGTAGATGTCAGATGTTTGTGTAGATGTCAGATGTTTGTGTAGATGTCAGTGTTGTGTAGATGTCAGATGTTTGTGTAGATGTCAGATGTTTGTGTAGATGTCAGATGTTTGTGTAGATGTCAGATGTTTGTGTAGATGTCAGTATGTTGGTGTAGATGTCAGATGTTTGTGTAGATGACAGATGTTTGTGTAGATGTCAGTGTTTGTGTAGATGTCAGATGTTTGTGTAGATGTCAGATGTTTGTGTAGATGTCAGATGTTTGTGTAGATGTCAATGTTTTGTGTAGATGTCAGATGTTTGTGTAGATGTCAGATGTTTGTGTAGATGTCAGATGTTTGTGTAGATGACAGATGTTTGTGTAGATGTCAGATGTTTGTGTAGATGTCAGATGTTTGTGTAGATGTCAGATGTTTGTGTAGATGTCAGATGTTTGTGTAGATGTCAGATGTTTGTGTAGATGTCAGATGTTTGGTAGATGTCAGATGTTTGTGTAGATGTCAGTGTTTGTAGATGTCAGATGTTTGTGTAGATGTCAGATGTTTGTGTAGATGTCAGATGTTTGTGTAGATGTCAGATGTTTGTGTCAGATGTCATGTTGTGTAGATGTCAGATGTTTGTGTAGATGTCAGATGTTTGTGTAGATGTCAGATTTTGTGTAGATGTCAGATGTTTTGTGTAGATGTCAGATGTTTGTGTAGATGTCAGATGTTTGTGAGATGTCAGATGTTTGTGTAGATGTCAGATGTTTGTGTAGATGTTCAGATGTTTGTGTAGATGATCAGATGTTTGTGTAGAGTGTCAGATGTTTGTGTAGATGTCAGATGTTTGTGTAGATGTCAGATGTTTGTGTAGATGTCAGATGTTTGTGTAGATGTCAGATGTTTGTGTAGATGACAGATGTTTGTGTAGATGTCAGAATGATGTTGTTAGATGTCAGATGTTTGTGTAGATGTCAGATGTTTGTGTAGATGTCAGATGTTTGTGTAGTGATGTCAGATGTTTGTGTAGATGTCAGATGTTTGATCTGTTTGTAGATGTCAGTGTTTGTGTAGATGTCAAATGTTTTGTGTAGATGTCAGATGTTTGTGTAGATGTCAGATGTTTGTGTAGATGTCAATTCTGTTAGATGATCAGATGTTCATGTAGATGTCAGATGTTTGCTGTAGATGTCAGATGTTTGTGTCAGATGTCAGATGTTTGTGTAGATGTCAGATGTTTGTGTAGATGTCAGATGTTGTGTAGATGACAGATGTTTGTGTAGATGTCAGATGTTTGTGTAGATGTCAGATGTTTGTGTAGATGTCAGATGTTTGTGTAGATGTCATGATGTTTAGATGTCAAATGTTTTGTAGATGTCAGATGTTTGTGTAGATGTCAGTTTTGTGTAGATGTCAGATGTTTTGTGTAGATGTCAGTGTTTGTGTAGATGTCAAATGTCTGTGTAGATGTCAGATGTTCTTGTAGATGTCAGATGTTTGCGTAGATGTCAGTGTTTGTGTAGATGTAGATGTCAGATGTTTGTGTAGATGTCAGATGTTTGTGTAGATGTCAGATGTTTGTGTAGATGACAGAATGTTGTTGATGTAGATGTTCAGATGTTTGTGTAGATGTCAGATGTTTGTGTAGATGTCAGATGTTTGTGTAGATGTCAGATGTTTGTGTAGATGTCAGATGTTTGTGTAGATGTCAGATGTTGTGTAGATGTCAGATGTTTGTGTAGATGTCAGATGTTTGTGTAGATGTCAGATGTTGTGTAGATGTCAGATGTTTGTGTAGATGTCAATGTTTGTGTAGATGTCAGATTTTGTGTAGATGTCAGATGTTTGTGTAGATGTCAGATGTTGTGTAGATGTCAGATGTTGTGTAGATGTCAATGTTTGTGTAGATGTCAAATGTTTGTGTAGATGTCAGATGTTTGTGTAGATGTCAGTTTAAGCAATTTTGTGATTATCAGTTGTTACTGTAGTAGATGTCAAATGTTTGTGTAGATGTCAGATGTTTCTTGTGTAGATGTCAGATGTTTGTGTAGATGTCAGATGTTTGTGTAGATGTCAGTGTTTGTGTAGATGTCAGATGTTTGTGTAGATGTCAGATGTTTGTGTAGATGTCAATGTTGTGTAGATGTCAGATGTTTGTGTAGATGTCAGATGTTTGTGTAGATGTCAGATGTTTGTGTAGATGTCAATGTTTGTGTAGATGTCAGATGTTTGTGTAGATGCAGATGTTTGTGTGATGTCAGGATGTTTGTGTAGATGTCAGATGTTTGTGTAGATGTCAGATGTTTGTTAATGTCAATGTTTGTGATGATGTCAGATGTTTGTGTAGATGTCAGATGTTTGTGTAGATGTCAGTGTTTGTGTAGATGTCAGATGTTTGTGTAGATGTCAGATGTTTGTGTAGATGTCAGTGTTGTGTAGATGTCAGATTGTTTGTGTGAGATGTCAGATGTTTGTGTAGATGTCAGATGTTTGTGTAGATGTCAGATGTTGTGTAGATGACAGATGTTTGTGTAGATGTCAGATGTTTGTGTAGATGTCAGATGTTTGTGTAGATGTCAGATGTTTGTGTAGATGTCAGATGTTTGTGTAATGTCAGATGTTTGTGTAGATGTCAGATGTTTGGATGTCAGATGTTTGTGTAGATGTCAGTTGATTGTGTAGATGTCAGATGTTTGTGTAGATGTCAGATGTTTGTGTAGATGTCAGATGTTTGTGTAGATGTCAATGTTTGTGTAGATGTCAGATGTTTGTGTAGATGTCAGATGTTTGGTAGATGTCAGATGTTTGTGTAGATGTCAGATGTTTGTGTAATGTCAGATGTTTGTGTAGATGTCAGATGTTTGTGTAGATGTCAGATGTTTGTGTAGATGTCAGATGTTTGTGTAGATGTCAATGTTTGTGTAGATGTCAGATGTTTGTGTAGATGTCAGTGTTTGTGTAGATGTCAATGTTTGTGTAGATGTCGATGTTGTGTAGATGTCAGATGTTTGTAGATGTCAGATGTTTGTGTAGATGTCAGATGTTTGTGTAGATGTCAGATGTTTGTGTAGATGTCAGATGTTTGTGTAGATGTCAGATGTTTGTGTAGATGTCAGATGTTTTGTGTAGATGTCAGATGTTTGTGTAGATGTCAGTGTTTGTGTAGATGTCAATGTTTGTGTAGATGTCAGATGTTTGTGTAGATGTCAGATGTTTGTGTAGATGTCAGATGTTTGTGTAGATGTCAGATGTTTGTGTAGATGTCAGATGTTTGTGTAGATGTCAGATGTTTGTGTAGATGTCAATTGAGAGCATGTTGTAAGTTGGTATGTTTTAGATGTGTTATTTGTGATGGTATTGTTGTATTTGTATGTGTTGTGTGTTGTTTGTGAGCATTTGAGATCAATGTGTATGATGTGTATTTGGTAAGTCATGTTGTGTAGATGTTATGTCGTTGTGTGATGTGTGTGTTGTTGATTTGTATGGTTTTGAGATGTATGTTTGTGATGTGGAGATGCATGTGTATGTTGTAGATATGTTTTGTGTAGTTTGTGTGATTCATGTTGTTAGAGATGTTTTGTATGTCAGATGTTTGTGAGAGTCAAGTGTTGTGTAGATGTCGATGTTTGTGTAGATGTCAATTTGTGTAGATGTTGTTGTGAGATGTCAGATGTTTGTGTAGTGTAGATGTGTAGATTGTGTGTTTGTAATGTCAGATGTTTTGATGTCAAGTGTTGTGTAGATGTCAAGTTTGTGTAGATGCGAGATTTGTGTAGATGTCAGATGTTTGTGTAGATTCAGATGTTTGTGTAATGTCAGATGTTCGTGTAGATGCAGATGTTTGTGTAGATTGTAGTGTTTGATTTGATGTCAATGTTTGTGTAGATGTCAATGTTTGTGTAGATGTCAGATTTTGTGTAGATGTAGATGTCTGTGTAGATGCAGATGTTTGTGTAGATGTCAGTGTTTGTGTAGATGTCAGGTTTGTGTAGATGTCATGTTTTGATGGTCAGAATGTTTGTGTAGATGTCAGATGTTTGTGTAGATGTCAGATGTTTGAATGTCAATGTTTGTGTAGATGTCAGTTTTGTGTAGATGTCAATGTTTGTGTAGATGTCAGATGTTGTGTAGATGTCAGTTTTTGGGTGTAGTGTAACAATGTTTGTGTAGATGTCAGATGTTATGTAGATGTCAGATGTTTGGTAGATGTCATGTTTGTAGATTCAGATGTCAGATGTTTGTGTAGATGTCAGATGTTTGTGTAGATGTCAGATTTGTGTAGATGCAGATGTTTGTGTAGATGTCAGATGTTTGTGTAGATGTCAATGTTTGTGTAGATGTCAGATGTTTGTGTAGATGTCATGTTTGTGTAGATGTCAAATGTTGTGTAGATGTCAGATGTTTGTGTAGATGTCAAATGTTTGTGTAGATGTCAGATGTTTGTGAATGTCAGTGTTTGTGTAGATGTCAATTTTGTGTAGATGTCAGTGATTGTTATGAAGAGTTTGTAGATGTTTGGTAGATGTCAGTGTTTGTGTAGATGTCAGATGTCAGATGTTTGTGTAGATTGTTAGATGTCAGATGTTGTGTAGATGTCAGATGTTTGTGTAGATGTCAGATGTTTGTGTAGATGTCAGATTGTTTGTTGTAGATGTCAGATGTTTGTGTAGATGTCAGATGTTCGTGTAGATGTCAGATGTTTGTGTAGATGTCAGATGTTTGTGTAGATGTCAGTGTTTGTGTAGATGTCAGATGTTTGGTGTAGATGTCAGATGTTTGTGTAGATGTCAGATGTTTGTGTAGATGTCAGATGTTTGTGTAGATGTCAGTTGTTGTGTAGATGTCAGTGTTGTGTAGATGTCAAATGTTTGTGTAGATGTCAGATTTTGTGTAGATGTCAGTGTTTGTGTAGATGTCAGATGTTTGTGTAGATGTTACAGATGTTTGTGTAGATGTCAGATGTTTGTGTAGATGTCAGATGTTTGTGTAGATGTCAGATGTTTGTGTAGATGTCAGATGTTTGTGTAGATGTCAGATGTTTGTGTAGATGTCAGTGTGTTGTGTAGAGATGTCGGGAATGTCTTGTGTAGATGTCAGATGTTTGTGTAGATGTTTGTGTATGTCAGATGTTTGTGTAGATGTCAGATGTTTGTGTAGTAGATGTCAGATGTTTGTGTAGATGTCAGATGTTTGTGTAGATGTCAGATGTTTGTGTAGATGACAGATGTTTGTGTAGATGTCAGATGTTTGTGTAGATGTCAGATGTTTGTGTAGATGTCAGTGTTGTGTAGATGTCAGATGTTTGTGTAGATGTCAGATGTTTGTGTAGATGTCAGATGTTTGTGTAGATGTCAGATGTTTGTGTAGATGTCAGATGTTTGTGTAGATGTCAGATGTTTGTGTAGATGTCAGATGTTTGTGTAGATGTCAGATGTTTGTGTAGATGTCAGATGTTTGTGTAGATGTCAATGTTTGTGTTCAGATGTTTGTGTAGATGTCAATGTTTGTGTAGATGTCAATGTTTGTGTAGATGTCAGATGTTTGTGTAGATGTCAGATGTTTGTGTAGATGTCAGATGTTTGTGTAGATGTCAGATGTTTGTGTAGATGTCAGTGTTTGTGTAGATGTCAGATGTTTGTGTAGATGTCAGATGTTTGTGTAGATGTCAGATGTTTGTGTAGATGTCAGATGTTTGTGTAGATGTCAATGTGATGTCTTTGTGTAGATGTCAGATGTTTGTGTAGATGTCAGATGTTTGTGTAGATGTCAGATGTTTGTGTAGATGTCAGTGTTGTGTAGATGTCAGATGTTTGTGTAGATGTCAGATGTTTGTAGTCAGATTGTATCAGATGTTATGTGTAGATGTACAGATGTTTGTGTAGATGTCAGATGTTTGTGTAGATGTCAGATGTTTGTGTAGATGTCAGATGTTGTGTAGATGTCAGTGTTTGTGTAGATGTCAGATGTTTGTGTAGATGTCAGATGTTTGTGTAGATGTCAGATGTTTGTGTAGATGATCGTTGTTAGATGTTCAGATGTTTTGTATGTCAGATGTTTGTGTAGATGTCAGATGTTTGTGTAGATGTCAGATGTTTGTGTAGATGTCAGATGTTTGTGTAGATGTCAGATGTTTGTGTAGATGTCAGATGTTTGTGTAGATGTCAGATGTTTGATGTCTGTGTAGATGTCAGATGTTTGTGTAGATGTCAGGTTTTGAATGTCAATGTTTGTGTAGATGTCAGATTTTGTGTAGATGTCAGATGTTTGTGTAGATGTAGATGTTTGTGTAGTGCAGATGTTTGTAGAGCATGTTCAGTGTTAGTGTCAGATTTGTGTAAGATGTCAGATGTTTGTGTAGATGTCAGTGTTTGTGTAGATTGTCAGATGTTTGTGAGATGAGATAGTTTGTGTAGATGTCAGATGTTTGTGTAGATGCAGTGTTTGTGTAGATTTCAATGTTTGTGTAATGTCAGATGTTTGTGTAGATGTCAGATGTTTGTATGTAATGTTGTAGATGTTTGTAGTAGTAGTGTCAATGTTTGTGATGATGTCAATGTTTGTGTAGATGTCAGTGTTTGTGTAGATGTCAGTGTTTGTGTAGATGTCAGATGTTTGTGTAGATGTCAGATGTTTGTGTCAGATGTATGTTATGATGTCAAGATGTTTGTGTAATGTCAGATGTTTGTGTAGATGCTAGATGTTTGTGTAGATGTCAGTTGTGTCGATGTCAAATGTTTGTGTAGAGATCAGTCAGATGTTTGTGTAGATGTCAGATGTTTGTGTAGAGTAGATTTTGTGTAGATGTATGTTGAGATGTCAGATGTTTGTGTAGATGTCAGATGTTTGTGTAGATGTCAGATGTTTGTGTAGATGTCAGATGTTTGTGTAGATGTCAGATGTTTGTGTAGATGACAGATGTTTGTAGATGTCAATTTGTGTAATGTCAGATGTTTGTGTAGATGTCAGATGTTGTGTAGATGACAGTGTTGTGTAGATGTCAGTGTTTGTGTAGATGTCAGATGTTTGTGTAGATGACAGATGTTTGTGTAGATGTCAGATGTTTGTGTAGATGTCAGATGTTTGTGTAGATGTCAGATGTTTCGTGTAGATGTAGATGTTTGGTAGATGTCAGATGTTTGTGTAGATGTCAGTGTTTGTGTAGATGTCAGATGTTTGTGTAGATGTCAGATGTGTGTAAGTCAGTTTGTGTAGATGTCAGATGTTTGATGTCAGATGTTTGTGTAGATGTCAGTGTTTGTGTAGATGTCAAATGTTTGTGTAGATTCAGATGTTTGTGTAGATGTCAGTGTTTGTGTAGATGTCAAATGTTGTGTAGATGTCAGATGTTTCTGTAGATGTCAGATGTTTGCGTAGATGTCAGTGTTTGTGTAGATGTCAGATGTTTGTGTAGATGTCAGATGTTTGTGTAGATGTCAGATGTTTGTGTAGATGACAGATGTTTGTGTAGATGTGAGATGTTTGTGTAGATGTCAGATGTTTGTAGATGTCAGTGTTTGTGTAGATGTCAAATGTTTGTGTAGATGTCAGATGTTTGTGTAGATGTCAGATGTTTGTGTAGATGTCAGATGTTTGTGTAGATGTCAGATGTTTGTGTAGATGTCAGATGTTTGGTAGATGTCAGATGTTTGTGTAGATGTCAGATGTTTGTGTAGATGTCAGATGTTTGTGTAGATGCAGATGTTTGTGTAGATGTCAGATGTTTGGTAGATGTCAGATGTTGTGTAGATGTCAGTGTTTGTGTAGATGTCAGATGTTTGTGTAGAGTATGTTTGTGTAGATGTCAATGTTTGTGTAGATGTCAGATGTTTGTGTAGATGTCAGATGTTCGTGTAGATGACAGATGTTGGTAGATGTCAGATGTTTGTGTAGATGTCAGTGTTTGTGTAGATGTCAGATGTTTGTGTAGATGTCAGATGTTTGTGTAGATGTCAGATGTTTGTGTAGATGTCAGATTTTGATGTCAATGTTGTGTAGATGTCAGTGTTTGTGTAGATGTCAATGTTTGTGTAGATGTCAGATGTTTGTGTAGATGTCAGTGTTGTGTAGATGTCAATGTTTGTGTAGATGTCAGATGTTTTGTAGATGTCAGATGTTTGGTAGATGTCAGTGTTTGTGTAGATGTCAGATGTTTGTGTAGATGTCAGATGTTTGTGTAGATGTCAGATGTTTGTGTAGATGACAGATGTTTGTGTAGATGTCAGATGTTTGTGTAGATGTCAGATGTTTGTGTAGATGTCAGTGTTTGTGTAGATGTCAGATGTTTGTGTAGATGTCAGATGTTTGTGTAGATGTCAGATGTTTGTGTAGATGTCAGATGTTTGTGTAGATGTCAGATGTTTGTGTAGATGTCAGATGTTTGTGTAGATGTCAGTGTTTGTGTAGATGTCAAATGTTTGTGTAGATGTCAGATGTTTGTGTAGATGTCAGATGTTTGTGTAGATGTCAGATGTTGTGTAGATGTCAGATGTTTGTGTAGATGTCAGTGTTTGTGTAGATGTCAGATGTTTGTGTAGATGTCAGATGTTTGTGTAGATGTCAGATGTTTGTGTAGATGTCAGATTTGTGTAGATGTCAGATGTTCGTGTAGATGTCAGATGTTTGTGTAGATGTCAGATGTTTGTGTAGATGTCAGTGTTTGTGTAGATGTCAGATGTTTGTGTAGATGTCAGATGTTTGTATGTCAGATGTTTTGATGTCAGATGTATTTGTGTATGATGTCAGTGTTTGTGTAGATGTCAATGTTTGTGTAGATGTCAGATGTTTGTGTAGATGTCAGTGTTGTGTAGATGTCAGATGTTTGTGTAGATGTCAGATGTTTGTGTAGATGTCAGTGTTTCGTGTAGATGTCAGATGTTTGTGTAGATGCAGATGTTTGTGTAGATGTCAGTGTTTGTGTAGATGTCAATGTTTGTGTAGATGTCAGATGTTGTGTAGATGTCAGATGTTGTGTAGATGTCAATGTTTGTGTAGATGTCAGATGTTTGTGTAGATGTCAGATGTTTGTGTAGATGTCAGTGTTTGTGTAGATGTCAGATGTTTGTGTAGAGTCAGTTTTGTGTAGATGTCAGATGTTTGTGTAGATGTCAGTGTTGTGTAGATGTCAGATGTTTGTGTAGATGTCAGATGTTTGTGTAGATGTCAGTGTTTGTGTAGATGTCAGATGTTTGTGTAGATGTCAGATGTTTGTGTAGATGTCAGATGTTTGTGTAGATGTCAGATGTTTGTGTAGATGTCAGTTTTGTTCAGTGTGAGATGTCAAGTTTGTGTAGATGTCAGATGTTTGTGTAGATGTCAGATGTTTGTGTAGATGTCAGTGTTCGTGTAGATGTCAGATGTTTGTGTAGATGTCAGTGTTGTGTAGATGTCAGATTTTGTGTAATGTCAGATGTTTGTGTAGATGTGTCAGATGTTTGTGTAGATGTCAGATGTTTGTAGATGTCAGTGTTTGTAGATGTCAGATGTTTGTGTAGATGTCAGTGTTTGTGTAGATGTCAATGTTTGTGTAGATGTCAGATGTTTGTGTAGATGTCAGTGTTTGAGATGCAAATGTTTGTGTAGATGTCAGATTTTGTGTAGAGTCAGTGTTCGTGTAGATGCAGATGTTTGTGTAGATGTCAGATGTTTGTGTAGATGTCAGTGTTTGTGTAGATGTCAAATGTTTGTGTAGATGTCAGGTGTTTGTGTAGATGTCAGTGTTCGTGTAGATGTCAGATGTTTGTGTAGATGTCAGATGTTTGTGTAGATGTCAGTGTTCGTGTAGATGTCAGATGTTTGTGTAGATGTCAGTGTTCATGTAGATGTCAGATGTTTGTGTAGATGTCAGATGTTTGTGTAGATGTCAGATGTTTGCGTAGATGTCAGATGTTTGTGTAGATGTCAGATGTTTGCGTAGATGTCAGATGTTTGTGTAGATGTCAGTGTTTGTGTAGATGTCAGATGTTTGTGTAGATGTCAGATGTTTGATGTCAGATGTTTGATGTCAGATGTTTGTGTAGATGTCAGTGTTTGTGTAGATGTCAAATGTTTGTGTAGATGTCAGATCTTTGTGTAGATGTCAGTGTTCGTGTAGATGTCAGATGTTTGTGTAGATGTCAGATGTTTGTGTAGATGTCAGTGTTCGTGTAGATGTAAGATGTTCGTGTAGATGACAGATGTTTGTGTAGATGTCAGATGTTTGTGTAGATGTCAAATGTTTGTGTAGATGTCAGATGTTTGTGTAGATGTCAGTGTTCGTGTAGATGTCAGATGTTTGTGTAGATGTCAGATGTTTGTGTAGATGTCAGATGTTTGTGTAGATGTCAGATGTTTGATGTCAGATGTTTGTGTAGATGTCAGTGTTTGTGTAGATGTCAGTGTTCGTGTAGATGTCAGATGTTTGTGTAGATGTCAGTGTTCGTGTAGATGTCAGATGTTTGTGTAGATGTCAGATGTTTGTGTAGATGTCAGTGTTTGTGTAGATGTCAGATGTTTGCGTAGATGTCAGATGTTTGTGTAGATGTCAAATGTTTGTGTAGATGTCAGATGTTTGTGTAGATGTCAGTGTTCGTGTAGATGTCAGATGTTTGTGTAGATGTCAGATGTGTGTGTAGATGTCAGATGTTTGTGTAGATGTCAGATGTTTGTGTAGATGTCAGTGTTTGTGTAGATGTCAAATGTTTGTGTAGATGTCAGATGTTTGTGTAGATGTCAGTGTTCGTGTAGATGTCAGATGTTTGTGTAGATGTCAGATGTTTGTGTAGATGTCAGTGTTTGTGTAGATGTCAGTGTTCGTGTAGATGTCAGATGTTTGTGTAGATGTCAGTGTTCGTGTAGATGTCAGATGTTTGTGTAGATGTCAGATGTTTGTGTAGATGTCAGATGTTTGTGTAGATGTCAGTGTTTGTGTAGATGTCAGTGTTCGTGTAGATGTCAGATGTTTGTGTAGATGTCAGATGTTTGTGTAGATGTCAGATGTTTGTGTAGATGTCAGATGTTTGTGTAGATGTCAGATGTTTGTGTAGATGTCAGTGTTTGTGTAGATGTCAGATGTTTGTGTAGATGTCAGATGTTTGTGTAAATGTCAGATGTTTCATGTCAGATGTTTGTGTAGATGTCAGATGTTTGTGTAGATGTCAGATGTTTGTGTAGATGTCAGATGTTTGCGTAGATGTCAGATGTTTGCGTAGATGTCAGATGTTTGTGTAGATGTCAGATGTTTGTGTAGATGTCAGTGTTTGTGTGTATAAGGGATGATGTGGTGTTTGAATGTTCCAGTGTATTTAGATGATGTCATTGAGTGTTTGAGCTCAGAAACAGGATATTGTGATATGGTGACTTTTACTTTATATCACAGTACTTGATGACAGCTAATACTAGTAGTGCACCACGTCCCACAGCATGACAGCAGTGATATGTAAAACTACTGCCCAACACAACAGATTATGTATTTTAATTGAATTATGTGTGTGTGTGTTTTATGGTAGAGTATGCCAGTGGTGGATCTCTGTTTGACTATCTGTCCAGTCCCGAGAGTGAAGACATCAGTATGAAACAGATTATGACCTGGGCCATGGACATTGCTAAAGGTATTATATACACATACACACACATAAAAAAAAATGAGCTTAGCCCCTGGTTCTCTTACGAGAGTATCTCTCGTACTGCGTAATATCTTACGCTATGGGGAAACACTTTCCTCGAGATATTGAAGCCAAAAATTACCCTTAATTTTTTTAATCATGCAAAACGCTTTTGCAGCAGCAAGCAGACAAGGGCGAAACAGCTCGCGCGCCCATTGGCTGCCTCGCTGGAAAAGCTGCAGCCTATCGAGTGAAGGCACTGCGTGACGTAATGACGAATGAAGACGCTTCGCGCTCATTTCGTCATGTCCCGCCAGTATAGGCGTGGTCTCGCCCTATAAATACCCCTCGATAGCTGTATTTCCTGATTTTTCATTCTTCACGCGAAGCTCACGCATCGCGGGATCCAGAGTGAGAAGCCGCGCCGTTGACTTGTAGCCTTCTCAGCGGGACGTGCCATCTTCTGAAGTCGCTGGCCCAGCCGCCTTCAACTGCCGTACCTGCTGCGCTTTCCGGCGTACTATATCCTTTTACTCTGCTAAGTGTGTGTGTGTTTGCTTACGTGACGCAACACCCATTTCTACTGTTCTAAAAGAGCTGCGTCTTTTTAAAGATGCTTTCCTGTGGTTCTTGCCGAGCCCCACTCAGCGACGAGGACCGCCACGTCATCTGCGTGTCCTGCCTGGGTGAGGATCACGCGGCCACCCGCGCTCGCTGACGGCGGATGCCATCATTGTAAACGCTTGCCTATGGTGACTCTGCGGACTCGCCTAGCGTCGTTCTCCGAGCCCGCATCCCAGCCCGCCGTGATGCCGCGCCGCAAGAAGCGCCGCGCCCTGCGCGCGCCCGAGCTATTTCCAGCCCGCCAAAGCTCGCCGGTTCGCCCACCAGCTTCGCCGGCTTCGCTCGAGTCGCTCCCAGACGGACAGCGGCCGCCGTCTGCCGCCGCGTCCGCACTTGAGCTCGACAAACTTACCGGAGACGGCATTGAAACTGAGCCGATGCGTCCGCTCTCTCAAGCCGTGGATTACATCGGCCTGAATGGTGAGATACATTTGTGGCTAACGCTATCCGAGATGACGGAAGCTGAGCGCTCCGTGTTCCTCGACGTTCTCGCTCTGCTGGACGCCGCCCCCCTCAGCGCGGGCCCCGGCCGAGGATTGAGATAAAGCCCGAGGTCTCAAGGCCTTCCTAGTCTCTCTAGGAAAGCGACGGTGTTCAGTTCCCGCTGCGGCCGGATTTTCACCAAAACTTCTCGCTCGTTCAGTTCCAAGCAATGTGACTGTTCCAGTGTATTTCGCAGTGAGCAAGCTGGTTCCACAGCCCGCTTGCCTGCGCACAAAGGCCGTCGTTTCGGCTAACTAGCAGCGCCGCCAGGCCCGAGATCAAACACCGCGCTCTCGCTCTGCTGGACGCCGCCCCCCTCAGCGCGGGCCCCGGCCGAGGATTGAGGTAAAGCCCGAGGTCTCAAGGCCTTCCTAGTCTCTCTAGGAAAGTGACGGTGTTCAGATCCCGCTGCGGCCGGATTTCCACCAAAACTTCTCGCTCGTTCAGTTCCATGCGTTGTGACTGTCCCAGTGTATTTTGCAGTGAAGCAGCCGGTGTCTCAGCCCGCTTGCCTGCGCACAAAAGCCGTTTCCATGGCTACCCAGATAAATCCAATAAAGAGTGCATTTTCTGGTGTTCCGGCCGCGGCCGATGGTGTTACGAGTGTTGTAAGAATGCCCACGTCCCAGTGCCCATTCCCACACCCAGACACAGCCCGCCACGGTGCAGGGCTAGCACAAATAAAACCAACTCATGTTGGTTGTGCAGAAAATGTAGTGAACGCGCCCATACAATGCCCGCTTACACTACACGATGCGTGTCCCTTGGTTTCTGTAAAAACGAAACTAACACACATTTAGTCGGCGCGAGCCGACAGTGTTCTCAGTGCAGTAAATGTGCCCGCTGTTCCGCATTTCCTCACTGACACGCCGAATCCCACGGGATTCACCCCCGCTCGCTTTCTATGCACAACCCGTCACAGAGAAGCTGAGCGCGGCCAGGCTGCCCGCTGTGATTAGCGCGCACCTCGCACGCTGTGAACACAGCGTTGATTCAGTCGGCGCGAGCCGAGTATTCTCCGTGCAGAAAATGTGCCCGCTGTCTCGCGCCCGCATTTCTCACAGACACTCCGAATCTCACGGGATTCACCCCCGCTCGTCTTCTCTGCACAACCCGTCACAGAGAAGCTGAGCGCGGCCAGGCTGCCGGCTTTGATCAGCGCGCGCCTCGCACGCTGTATACACAGCAGTGATTTAGTCGCGCGAGCTGACAGTATTCTCAGTGTAGAAAATGTGCCGCATTTAGTAAATGTGCCCACATTCCCTCACACGCGCCGAATCCCACAGGATTCGCCCCGCTCGCTTTCTCTGCGCGTCCCGCCATAGAGAAGCTGAGCGCGGCCAGGCTGCCCGCTGTGATCAGCGCGCCCCCCGCCTCGAACGCTGTAAACACGGTGCTGTGTTCCCAGTACACAGGGGCTCTCGAGCCGCCGTCCTGCCGCGGCCAGAGCCCAGATTTCATTCTACCCCTAGCTATTCACGCAGATGCGTGGTCAAGGCTTCCCGGGGTATCAGAATGGGTGTTGAACACTATAACGAGAGGCTGTTCGCTACAGTTCGCTCGACGCCCCCGCCGTTATACGGCGCGAGTCGAAGCAACGGTGTATAGCGAAGTGTTTCATCTACTTCGAGCCGAGATAGCGAAACTACTGAGAAAAGGGGCTATAGAACCTCTATCTCAGGGCGAAGGGGGCTTATACAGCAGATATTTTCTGGTACCGAGAAAAGATGGTGGGCTCAGACCCATTCTAGATCTGCGACTGCTGAACAGAACGCTCGGGAAGCGCCAGTTCAGAATGCTTACGACCAGGAAAATCCTCGCGCAAGTGCGCCAAGGAGACTGGTTCATGTCAATAGATCTGAAAGACGCCTATTTTCAAATACAAATAGCGTCCCATCAAAGGCGATTCTTGAGATTCGCCTTCGAGGGCCAGGCATATCAATACACAGTCCTGCCGTTCGGCCTGTCCATAGCACCCCGTACGTTCACGTAGTGCATGGACGCGGCCCTCGCCCCCCTGAGACTTCGGGGCATGCGAGTCTTGAACTACTTGGACGATTGGCTGATTCTAGCTCGTTCACGAACGGAGCTCATAGAACACAGAGCCGCATTACTCGAGCACCTCGAGGAGCTGGGCCTTACAGTCAATTGGGCGAAAAGCTCACTGCTCCCCAGTCGGAGAATTTCCTTCTGGGAACAGTGTTGGACTCGCTATCCATGACAGCACGCCTGTCACCGGAGCGCGGATTGAATATTCAGCACGTCGCGAGATCCTTCCGCCACGGCTCTATAGTCCCGCTCAGAAGGTTTCAGAAAATGCTGGGTCTGATGGCCTCAGCAGCCTCCGTACTCCAGTTGGGCCTGCTCCGCATGCGCCCACTGCAGCTAAGGCTAAAAGCACGAGTTCCCCCAGGGCGTGGACCGCGGGTCTATTTCGCCTCAGGGTCGACCTTCAGTGCGTTTCAGCTCTGAAACCGTGGAAAGTGACCGACTGGTATCAGTCAGGTGTGAGTCTGGGGATCGCCTCGGGTGTGAATGTGGTGTCTACGGACGCCTCCACATCGGGGCGGGGAGCGCTGCTCGAGGGCAGACCACTAGCTGGCCTATGGTCAGTACGGGAGAAGCTCCTTCACATAAACTGCTTGGAATTAATGGCAGTCGACAAAGCGCTAAGGCGCTTCTGTCCCCAGATAATAGGCCACCACGTATTGGTCCGGTCGGACAACATGTCAGTGGTGGCGTACATAAATCGCCAGGGCGGCATCGGGTCCACACGCCTTTGCAGGCTGGCGGAACCCCTCTTGGTCTGGGCCCAGCGCAACCTCCTTTCTCTGAAAGCGGCGCACGTGCCTGGGCACCTGAATACGGGTCCAGACAAGCTGTCCAGAGACAACGTCCCGACAGGAGAATGGTCGCTGCATCCGCAGACGGTCCAGCTGCTGTGGGAAACGTTTGGCAGAGCGCAGGTGGACCTGTTCGCGTCCCGCGAGAACGCTCACTGCCCAGTATTCTTCTCGAAAAGCAGGGACGCGCTGGCCCATGCTTGACCCAGCGGTCCCCTGTATGCTTTTCCCCCTGTCTCGCTCCTGCCTCAGGTGTTGGAGCGGATCAGGGAAAATGGATGCCCAGTGCTGCTTGTAGCTCCGCTCTGGACGAACCAGGCTTGGTTTCCGGTCCTGATGCGGATGGCCAGCACTGCCCCGTGGCCTGTACCGTTGAGGAGAGATCTCCTCTCTCAGGCGGAGGGCTCGATTTGGCATCCTCGCCCGGAACTGTGGTCCCTGCACGCATGGGCCATCAACGGGTACCCGCTAGCCTCCCGGAAGGAGTGCTAAACACGATCGCGCAGGCTAGAGCTCCGTCTACCAGACGGCTCTATGCCTCGAAATGGTCGGTGTTCTCTACTTGGTGTCGAGCCCGTGGCTTTTCACCTGTGGACTGCGGGGTTAAGGAAGTGCTTGCCTTCCTTCAGGAGCTGATGGATAAGGGAAGGACCCCATCCACGCTCAAAGTGTACGTGGCGGCCATAGCAACGTTTGCTAAACCGGTGTCTGTCCAGTCACTGGGGAAAAACGACTTAGTCGTGCGTTTCCTACGAGGAGCTCGGAGGTTAAACCCTCCCAGGCCCCCTTCAGTCCCGGCTTGGGACCTTTCCACGGTCTTGGAGGCCATGAAAGGCGCCCCGTTTGAGCCGATCCAGCTGTCGGATATGAAACACCTGTCCCTTAAGACGGTGTTTCTATTGGCTCTCGCTTCAGTGAAGCGTGTAGGGGACTTACAGGCGCTTTCTGTAAGCGCGTCATGTCTGGAGTTTGGGCCTAACGACTCAAAGGTCGTACTCAAACCGAGGCACGGCTACGTGCCGAAATCCCTCAATACACCGTTTAGGGCCCAGGTAATTTCCCTGTCAGCCCTTCCGGTTCTCGATGAGGAGAGGGACGCGAGTCTCCTTTGCCCTGTCAGGGCGTTAAGGGCTTATGTGTCCCGCTCGGCTGGGTTCAGGCAGACCGAGCAGCTTTTCGTTTTGTTTGGCGGCCGTTCTAAGGGACTCGCCGCCTCAAAACAGAGCCTATCCAGATGGATAGTGGATGCCATAGCGCTGGCTTACACTTCCAAGGGCCTGCGGTGCCCATTGGGTGTCAAAGCGCACTCCACAAGAGGCGTGGCCTCGTCGTGGGCATGGTATAGCGGGGTCTCCCTGCAGGATATCTGTACGGCTGCGGGCTGGGCCTCGCCGTCGACATTTATCAAGTACTATAACCTGGAGGTGCCCGCCTTACAAGCTAAGCTTTTGGCGGTCTGAACTTCGGGCTTATCGGCCGCCAATGCGGCTATGTTGCCCTTACGGGTCGGTACCCCTACGGGACTTTTATGAAGGAGTGATGCTTCTAGCCCCTCCTCCTCTACTCTATGTGAGTTATGGTGATTATGCACTAGATGTGCCCCGGGCTTGGCCCCGGGACTCTGGTGTTGGATCCCTGTCCGCACGGCGTTTTGTATGGGGTCCCCATAGCGTAAGATATTACGCAGTACGAGAGATACTCTCGTAAGAGAACGTACTCGGTTACTAACGTAACCTCGGTTCTCTCTAGAGAGGGAACGAGTACTGCGTATCTTGCCGTGCTTGAACTATGCTCTGGTTCGCTTCGGTGTACAAAATCAGAGAAATACAGCTATCGAGGGGTATTTATAGGGCGAGACCACGCCTATACTGGCGGGACATGACGAAATGAGCGCGAAGCGTCTTCATTCGTCATTACGTCACGCAGTGCCTTCACTCGATAGGCTGCAGCTTTTCCAGCGAGGCAGCCAATGGGCGCGCGAGCTGTTTCGCCCTTGTCTGCTTGCTGCTGCAAAAGCGTTTTGCATGATTAAAAAAATTAAGGGTAATTTTTGGCTTCAATATCTCGAGGAAAGAGTGTTTCCCCATAGCGTAAGATATTACGCAGTACTCGTTCCCTCTCTAGAGAGAACCGAGGTTACGTTAGTAACCGAGTACGTTTCACAGACAAGGTTTAAAGGGATAGTTCACCCAAAAATGAAAATTAGCCCATGATTTACTCACCCTGAAGTCATCCTAGGTGTATATGACATTCTTCTTTCAGACAAATACAATCTGAGTTATATTAAAATAATGTCTGACTCTTCCAAGCTTGATAATGGGAGTCAATGGGTATATATTTTTTGGAAGTACATCAACTGTGCTTCCGCGTTCACGATACATCTTACGGCCGTCAATATAAATAAAAATAATAAACAAATTTCAAGCATTGATAAATACAACAACAAAATATATACTAATTAAATAAGCAGTGCTTTATGTTGTCCAGGTAAATCTAACTGTATTCAGGTACAGACATTGAATAATCAAATGTAAAATAACACTGCATAGTCTTCACTGTATAAATGAAATATAATTCATATAATTGATTAATACAATTTATCTTTTTTAAAGCTACAAAAGCGATTATCTCTTTCTCTTTGTTGTTTGATTAACATTGGTGAGCCACGGGTATATTAGGCTGCTGTCACTTTAAGACAAATGCACAGACCCAATATAATCATGATATGCATCCGTTTTCTTGTTTACAACACATAACCGACTGTGTTTACGAGGATGCTTGCCGAGACAGGCATTTTGACTTAATTTTGCGTGCACATGTCCGTTCACACTCAAGAGAAAGGGAACTGAATACGTTGTGCACGAGCTGTCTGCATACATGCACAGAAAACAGCGCGCAAGTCTTTTTGTGCTTGATGTTTAAACTGATAGGACTGACAGAAAACACATGCAATATGAACTTTAACTCTATGATGGCTAAACTTTGCATTTAATCTGCAAATCACTAAAACTACTATACTACCTCTATACTTGACTCGCACATTGCGATATCGATGCTAAAACAATACATTGTGCAGTACATTATTACATGTCAAACTCTCTCAAAATCTTTTACTTTGTTTTTAATTTTACAGATGTCGAGATTAACTAATTGTGAAAAGTGTAGATTATGGCTTTATATTTACATCTACTCAAAGGTTGCAGAAATTGTAGTTGATGACAGACATGACTTTTGAGTGCATGAATGCAGTGATCTTGTCATTGTAACTCGATTTCTGCACTCTCACGAATGCTTTCATCATAACTAACAGCGCAAAGGTTATGTAAGCATGTAAGAGCGCCTTTAATTATAACGGGGAGTTTTGGCAAGAGTCCAGAACTTAGGCCCTGTTTACACCTGATATTAAGATGTGTTTTGGTTGATCGGATCACAAGTGGACGAGGGAGAAACACTCCTGTTTACTGGTGTTTTAATCCGTCTCTTTTGTCCACTTTCAAACACTTCTGTCCTGATTTCTTCAAGGGGAGGGACTATGGGTGGGTAAATGTGTGTGTTTTTTTCAGATCTTTCGATCTAATGGACAAAATAAGTCCAAATAAATAGTGCAATTAACATACGAACGCGACCGAAGATGACGGAAAAACACACGGAGAGCATCAGCTTTCGTTTCTGCTCAGAGCCGTAAAACCAGAAGAAAACTGTAATAATGTGAAATATAATTACAATTTAAAATAGTTGTTTTCTATGTGAATATGTTTAAAAATGTTATGTATTCCTGCCTAACATATTTATTCCTGTACTTTGATGGTAAAGCTGAATTTTCATGTGACACTGAAGACTGATGATGCTGAAAGTTCAGCTTTACCATCAAGGGAATAAATTAAGTTTTTAACTATATTACAACAGAAAATATTTCTTTAAAATTGTAATGATATTTAAAATATTAAGTACCGTATTTTTAATACAGCTTTGGTGAGCAGAAAAGACTTAATTCAAAAGCTTTAAAAAAACGTATAATTCCAAAGCTTTTGACGGCAGTCAAAACATAAATACAAGCTTGACATTTCTGCGATGAACCCCTCAAGGCCTCCATTATAATCGCAGTACTGTAAACACATTTCCTGTTTGTTTATACACACAGAGAATTGGGAGAAGCAACAGATGTTGTTATTTTGACTCATATACTTCTTCAAGGACCTTTAGTATAATAATTGCCCCTTTCGGGTAACCGGTTAGTTATAGGAACTAGCCACCAGTGTGGTTCCCTGAGAACTAAATGTTCCCCGAAGACATTTTCCGAGTTGTATTCACACCGCCAGTAGGATCTCTGACGTTCCTACAACTAACATCGTTCCCAGACCCTGAGATGCAAACACTGCATAAAGCGGAACTATGAGAAGGTTCCTCTTGTGCGAAAGCCCCTATTGACTAATAACAAAATACAATTCTAGTCTTTCACAATTAGTTTGCTTGTATGTTGTGTTTTCTCTCACAGGCATACACTATCTGCACGCTGAGGCCCCGTTTACTGTCATTCACAGAGACCTCAAGTCCCGAAATGGTTTGTAATTTTGTGAAATAAAGGCTTTATTTGAGTTTAGGAGTGCTCGAATACTGTCTGTTTCCATGACCTGAAGACCTTGTGTTTCTTTTCAGTTGTGTTGACAGCAGATTACGTACCCAAGGTACATGATCACTGTCTATTCATAAATACAGAATCAAGTTCTGCATGAAAAAGTCTGCTGATTAACCAAACTCTCCCGTTTCCTCAGATCTGTGATTTTGGGGCATCTAAGTTTCACTCTCACACCACCCACATGTCTCTCGTGGGCACATTTCCCTGGATGGCCCCTGAAGTCATCCAGAGCTTCCCTGTGTCTGAGACCTGTGACACTTACTCTTACGGAGTGGTGAGTGTGTGTGTGTGTGTGTGTGAACGTCAGCGCTGATGCTTCTAGCTACTTGAACTGAAAAAAGTGAAAAGGCTGTGCCATTCACTATTATTATTCTTCTGCCGTAAAACTGATCGTGCAGACCAAACCGTAAGGCCTGGAAACTTGAAACTTGGCCAGATGGTAGATCTCAATTTGGGGAGATATTGACACGAAATCACCCTAATCAGTCAATAGGGGCGCTACAGCGATCAAATATATGAAACCGCTCATAACCCCTGGACCGTCTGTCGTAGACTCAAGTGCCTTATACCAAGACGGACAAAAGATGTATATTTTTTAAGAACTAGTCCTAGGTTTTACACCCAATCAGAACCAAACCAGTGCAGAAATACTCTCGGAAAGTCTGAATATCAATAATTTTCAAAAAAAAGTTGAAATTTCGATTCACGGTCGTAAAGGAAAGCCAAAACGTTCGAAGTGTCCGGAGCCTTTTTTACTAAACTGTCTAAAACGGAATAAGATATATTCACTAAACTCAGAACATACACATATAGAGAGCAGTTCCAGCGGCAAGTTCAAACTAGACGGACATTTAAGGGATACGGTATAAAGTCATACCACTAACGCTTTTTCACATACGCTTTTATCCAAAGCGACTTACAGTTGCTATATTTGAGAGGTCGCACGCCTCTGGAGCAATTAGGGGTTTTGTGTCTTGCTCAGGGACACATTGGTGTTTCACAGTGGATTCGAACCCGGGTCTCTCACACCAAATGCATGTGTCTTATCCACTGCGCCATCAAAATCGTTCCTGTTTGTAATCTTATAATACAATAGTATGTAACAATAGTCACAAAATGTCAGCAGCTGTGTTTGTATGAAACGAGAGAGAGTAAATACTGGATGGCATAATTAAATAACTGTACAAAAAATATTGATTTGACTGAGTTTTAATATTTTATTAGCTCACCAAACTCAAAACTTCCACTAGGAAAAACCATCCCTAGCAAGTGTATAGAAGGCCTTTATCATCCCCCTGGAGTCGTATAAATTAGTTTATGATGGATAGATGCACTTTTATGGGCTTTAAAAACTCACTCTATTCACTCCAATTATAAAGCTTGGAAGAGCAAGGATAATTTTTAATATAATTGTGTTTGGCTGAAAGAAGAATGTCATATACTCCTAGGATGGCTTGATGGTGAGTAAATTATCTGATAATTTAAATTTTTGGGTGAACTAACCTTTTAAATACATTGTAAGTCTTTGGGATGTGCTGGAGGAGACTTTACAGAGTGCTGGACTCTTTCTTGCATTGTCAATACAACATCTTGACCAAAGATTGATGCACCTCTTGATGGAAATAAATGTTGTGCATTTAAAAGAGGTGCATACATTTTTGGCCACAATCTTGTATTGACAATGCAGTTCAGCACTCTGTAAAGTCTCCTCCAGCACATCCAACACTAGAAAATGATCTTTGGGAAAATAAATATGTTTATTAATATTAAAATCAGGTTTGAACCAAAATATAATTTGAGAAAAACTGATAAATTTGGCTGTAACAAATGAGGGTATTTTTTGTCAGTTGGTGGATTCACTAGGTCTGTTAGCACAGTTTTCTTTTTCTTATAGCTGTGAATTATAAGCATGTTTCTTTCAGGTCCTGTGGGAGATGTTGACGCGTGAAATCCCCTTCAAAGGTCTGGAGGGTCTGCAGGTGGCCTGGCTGGTGGTGGAGAAGAACGAGGTGACGGGAGACTCTGATTGGCTGTCACTGATGAGGTGTGTTCAGCAGGTTGCTGTGTGATGTTTTGACATGTGTCGTGTGTGTTTTGCAGAGGTTGACGATTCCCAGTTGCTGCCCAGCCAGTTTCGCCTGTCTGATGAGAAGCTGCTGGGTGATGGAACCAAAAGTACGTACAAAAACAAAAAGGTTTACCTAGAAATATAAATTAGGTCACATAGTACATCATAACCACAGACTAAACCAAACCCAGTCATACAGGTTTGGAACGGCCTGAGACAGGTGGATCAACTCTTTTACAGTGTCATTATCCTGTGAGATCTTATTTAGCAAATACAGTATAAATTGCTATGTTTTTGACACTGCATAGCAGTCATACAGTAAACCCTGATAATGACATACATTGGAGAGCATATGTTGCATTATACTACTAATACAGTAATTATGCAGTGCTTAAGTAGATTGGTATTTGCTCCACGTTAAAGTGCAATGCATTAATGCATGAATAATAGATAAGACATGTGTCGGGGTTGCTGCAGGATGACCGAAGACGAGGACACGGAATTCTCAATATAAGAGTTTTAATAAACAAAATGAAAACTTCCAAACTCAAACAAGAACAAACTCCAGAAAATCAGGCAACACACAACCATTCATAGACGACGATCGACAAACACTGGGAGAAAACACAGGGCTTAAATACACTTGAAATGATGGGATAATTAACAGAACACAGGTGAGAAAACTGAACACTAACGAGGAGCGGGAAAACTTAACAGGGCTAAACCAAAAACCACAAAGACAGGGGAAACCAAGATCACAAAAACAGAACTCAAATACATTGGATTGTTACAGTACCTCCCCCCTCCCCGAAGGCGCGATCTCGCGCCGTATAACATCCAAAGGGGTGGGAGGGTGGGCGCCCTGGAGGCTGACGAGGGCATAGTGCAGGTCCAGGAAGCCTCCAGGGCGGAGCAGGCTGTGGGCGTGGCCATGGCGGAGCAGGCTGTGGGCGTGGCCAGGGCGGAGCAGGCTGTGGGCGAGGCCAGGACGGTGCAGGCTGAGGGCGTGGCCATGGCGGTGAGACCCCTTCGGGTGGCCATGGCGGTGAGACCCCTTCGGGTGGCCATGGCGGTGAGACCCCTTCGGGTGGCCATGGCGGTGAGACCCCTTCGGGTGGCCATGGCGGTGAGACCCCTTCGGGTGGCCATGGCGGTGAGACCCCTTCGGGTGGCCATGGCGGTGAGACCCCTTCGGGTGGCCATGGCGGTGAGACCCCTTCGGGTGGCCATGGCGGTGAGACCCCTTCGGGCGGCCATGGCGGTGAGACCCCTTCGGGCGGCCATGGCGGTGAGACCCCTTCGGGCGGCCATGGCGGTGAGACCCCTTCGGGCGGCCATGGCGGTGAGACCCCTTCGGGCGGCCATGGCGGTGAGACCCCTTCAGGTGGCCATGGCGGTGAGACCCCTTCAGGTGGCCGTGGGTCCTTCGGCGCCCACGGCGAGGGCCTATGGCCCCCCCCCAAAAAATTAATGGGGAGAGTGACTGGAAAAGGGACAGGCTCTGGGACAGGCTGGGCAGACGTGACGTGACAGACGTGGACCAGCGGTGAGGGCTCGGCAGGGCTGGACGGGACCAGCGGTGAGGGTTCGGCAGGGCTGGACGGGACCAGCGGTGAGGGCTCGGCAGGGCTGGACGGGACCAGCGGTGAGGGCTCGGCAGGGCTGGACGGGACCAGCGGTGAGGGCTCGGCAGGGCTGGACGGGACCAGCGGTGAGGGCTCGGCAGGGCTGGACGGGACCAGCGGTGAGGGCTCGGCAGGGCTGGACGGGACCAGCGGGGAAGAAGTCTCTGGCAGGACGGTCTCCGGCTGGACGGGCTCTGGCTCTGGGTCAACGGGCTCTGGCTCTGGGTCAACGGGCTCTGGCTCTGGGTCAACGGGCTCTGGCTCTGGGTCAACGGGCTCTGGCTCTGGGTCAACGGGCTCTGGCTCTGGGTCAACGGGCTCTGGCTCTGGGTCAACGGGCTCTGGCTCTGGGTCAACGGGCTCTGGCTCTGGGTCAACGGGCTCTGGCTCTGGGTCAACGGGCTCTGGCTCTGGGTCAACGGGCTCTGGCTCTGGGTCAACGGGCTCTGGCTCTGGGTCAACGGGCTCTGGCTCTGGGTCAACGGGCTCTGGCTCTGGGTCAACGGGCTCTGGCTCTGGGTCAACGGGCTCTGGCTCTGGGTCAACGGGCTCTGGCTCTGGGTCAACGGGCTCTGGCTCTGGGTCAACGGGCTCTGGCTCTGGGTCAACGGGCTCTGGCTCTGGGTCAACGGGCTCTGTGAAAAAGTCTATTAAGTCCATGCTGGCAGAGGCCAGCGGTAGGGTCTCTGTGCTGGCTGGGACCAGCGGCGAAGGCTTGACTAGACTGGCCGGGACCAGCGGCGAAGGTTCAATTGGGCTGGATGGTGGGGTTGGAGTGGGGCTGGTGACATCATCGACGGTGAGAGATGATCCACAGGATACCAGCACCCACTCCACATAGCCCTGGAAGTTCCCCCGAGGCCCGTCCCCGGGCAGGCGTGCTCTGGTCTCTGGGTTGAGACCTGCCCGGAAGAACACACAGAGGCTGGTGTCATCATAATGCACAAGGGGTACCAAGTTCAAATACCTCTGTGTGTGTGCCTCGAGGGACTGGTTCTCCTGGGAGAGAAGGAGGATCTCCACTGCTGCAAGATCCATTTTGTGGTCGATCGTTCTGTCGGGGTTGCTGCAGGATGACCGAAGACGAGGACACGGAATTCTCAATATAAGAGTTTTAATAAACAAAATGAAAACTTCCAAACTCAAACAAGAACAAACTCCAGAAAATCAGGCAACACACAACCATTCATAGACGACGATCGACAAACACTGGGAGAAAACACAGGGCTTAAATACACTTGAAATGATGGGATAATTAACAGAACACAGGTGAGAAAACTGAACACTAACGAGGAGCGGGAAAACTTAACAGGGCTAAACCAAAAACCACAAAGACAGGGGAAACCAAGATCACAAAAACAGAACTCAAATACATTGGATTGTTACAACATGCTGTTTGGTTAGGACATTAATAACCGCTGTCTTTATTAATATATGACTGTCTCTTATCCTGACATTTTTAATTCATCCAATCAAAGTTCATTTTATCTGCCTCATGTCAGGGCTTGTTTTTTCCCCTCTCAGTTTCACTCTGTAAGATCGCACAGCTCCTCTGAACGCTTACACTCATTTAAGTGAGCTTCATCAATTCATGTTGGCTGGCGCTGACGTCCGCCTGTCAATCACGGAGTGCGGGCGTGCCAGAAAACAGCATCATAACACTCAAAAACACTCAGATTGCAATTTTAACTACACACAGCTGTTGTTCAACTCTGATAAGTATCATATGCAGGTTTCTGCAGTGCATTAAACTGATGACAACTTGCAAACGTTTAATTGAAAAAGCTGTTAATGTGTCACATAGCCTGCGGCTTTTATCAACAGTTTCAACCTTTCAAGTACTGGTGAAAAAGAAGTGCACTTAATTGTATTGAATGTGCTAGTGTACTTCAAAATCTTAAAAGTAATTTTTAAGAAACTGTACTTGCAGGTAATATATTAATTAAATTAAAAGTTGGACATTTTCATGATTGTTTCTTAAAACACTTAAGTACGTTTTTAAATTCACTTTGTAATAATTAAAAAATTAAAAGTTTTACTTTAAAGTACACAATCATTGTTTTAATAATCTTTTGTCATACTTTAAAGAAGTACACTTATTTTGATGTGTTGACTAACATACTAAAACACAGTATTACATTTAAAGATAATATATTTTAAAAGTACTAAATTACAACTTCACCATTATAAATATGTAATAACAAATATATTTAAATTCAAGCTTTAATATAGAAATGGCAATAAAGTATATGTTATTGTACCATATTTCAAAGACAATAGGAGTAATTATGAAATTACAAATAAAAATTTACTTAAGTGGGCCAAACAACTCTTAAGTTGCATTTAATATAAAGTTAATTACAATTGACTTGCAATCAGCGTCCGAAAACATTACATGCAGTTTGCACAAGTATATTCTTTTTAAAGTATATTATTTCCGTATTAAGTGCTCTTTTTAAAAGTGTGCTTAAGTTTTTTTCACTAGGGAGTTTCACTTTTGATATATTGGTGTAGTGTTTATTGATCAGATCTGAATTTGAGTATGCTTTATTGGCCAGGTAAGCAAATCGTCAGTGTATAACATTTTTGACAGTCTTTTAGAAGAGTTCAGTGTTTCAGAAAGTGTCTGTGTTTGAAATGCTGATGTTCTTAATAATGCAGATGTTGTGATTGTGTTGTAGGACAGGCCGCTGTTCAAACACATCTTGTCCACGCTGGAGTCCATGTGGAACGACAGTCAGTTACCTGATGAGTGCAACACGTTCCTGCAGAATAAAGCAGAGTGGAGGTACACTTACACACTAATGATTACTTACTGCACAAATATCAATATCATTTACATGCCGTTACACTAACTGATTTACCACACTATAAAAACTGCAGTTAAAATGCTATTACGTTTTGAAGTCAATCATTGTATCCCTTAAAACTCATCTATGATCACCAAATTGACATAAGTTTTTTTTTTCTTTGAAAAAAAAATTCTTCATGCCTTAAAATAGCTTGAATGTAACTCGACACCCTTGCATCATTTAGTATACGCAATTCTATGAATATGCTAATGAGCCCCGCCTCCACTCACTCAGCTCAGAGATCCACTGGTTGACGATCACACGTTGATCTGATTGGTTACAAGGTAGTTTGTGACGTCAGAAACACCAGCGATGTTGACTTATGAATTTTCTCATGGTTTGTCTTAAAGCATATTAAAAACACCACCTAGACATATAAGCAACATTAAAAATGGTGGTGCTTTAACCGTAATATGATAGGTTTATTTATTTATTTTTTATAATCTACTATTTGTGTCCCTTCACACATATTCCCCTGGTTTCACAGGCAAGGCTTAAGTCTAGTCCCAGACTAAAATGCATCTTTAAGCTGTTTTAACTGAAAGCATATCTTAAAATATGTCAGTGTCATTGTTTTGTCTCAAGATGCAAACCAGTTATGTTTTTTCTAAGGCAATGTTTTTCTGTGAAACCAGACCATTGTGTCCTGGTGGTCTAGAAAGTCCTGGGTGTTTGATGCTATATTAAGACCCTCTGGAATTGGGCCAGTATACAGGGACAGGAGATTCCTGTCCCTCCCTGCAGCTAAACATGGAAACATCAAATGAAGAAAAGAAATGTGACGTGTCAAAAAGGGGAACTTTAGGGCACATATAATTGTGAAATTCCAATTTGTTAGAAAAGAGGCAGACAGGGAAATCAGTCACACAGGAAGTGTTGTGTTGAAGTTGAGTAAGCAGGGCGTCTGGGGTGGGGCTCGACGGGACGGGGCGGGCCTGCTGGGAGGTGTATGAGGACACCAGTTCCAGCTCCTGTCCATTTATAAATAACTGTTGTCTGAAGAGAATGTGTAGCTCCCTCTAGTGGTTAAATCAGATATTACAAATATACAGTGACTCAGGCTTGACTGTACTTATATACACCATTTGGTTATTCTGCACTAAATGTTGCCAGACAGCTTAAAATATGTCTTATGTTTAGTAGCATTTATCCTGTCTAGGGAATAAAGACAACATTCAGACATTATTCTTGAAGTCAAGTCACCTTTATTTATTTAGCGCTTTTTACAATACAAATTGTTTCAAAGCAGCTTTACAGAGATAACAGGAAAATAATGTTGTAATAGTATTGTTAAATTCAAGCAAGCCAAAAGCCAATGGCGACAAAGGCGAAGAAAAGACAAAAACGATTTAAGATTGGAAATAGTACGCAATTGTTAAAAACTGTTCTTTGCAACAAAATTGGTTTGTTTGTATCAACATAATGCTGAGTCCAGGATGACACCAAAATTCCTATCCTGGGAGGAGAAAAAAATAAAATGAAACATTGTGCTTCCCAATAGAATTCCCCAGCGGACGCATATATAAGTTATAAGTTACATATATATATAAGCGGGCCCAGAATAGAGCCCTGAGGTACTCCACTAATAATAGGAGTAGAAGATGAAGAAAACTTACCTAACTCTACAGAAGAAGACCTGTCTTCAAGATATGATCTGAACTATCTTAAGGCAGAACCCCTGATACCGATTAAATGCTCTAAACGGCAAATAAGAACATTATGATCTACAGTATCAAAGGCAGCTGTAAGATCAAGTAGCATCAATACAGCATTATTACCGGCATCAACGGCGAGCAAAATGTCATTGAACACTTTTGACAAGGCAGACTCAGTGCTATGATAAGCAGTGAAACCAGATTAAAGAGGTTCTGATAACTTAGCTGCATTATTCTTACATACATTTCTTTGAATACTGTGGCCAAACCAGTAAAATCAGTGAAAAACAACAAACACCACATTTTGTCTTCAAAATATAAATTGTCTATGTAATTCAAAAGTGTGGCTATGAGTATACAGTTTGTCAAAATTGAAGACAAAACATCATATATACATTTTTTTATTATTTAAACAAATTTTATTTATTTATTTTAAATCTTTGTACAAAGAAGTGTTTTTTGAGACTAGTGAAAATGTATTAATGTTGTTAAATTTCCACTGCACTCCAAAAGTGTGAATGTGGGTATACAATTTGTCAGAATTAAAAACAATATGTAATATTAATTTGTTCAAACAATAATATTTCTAATACTGTTAAAATTAATATATTTCGTCTTCGTCTTTAACAATGTTTTTTTTCTCTCTCTTGTTCTGGCCCCAAAGTCCAGTGAAATTAATAATTATGTTGTTAAATTGTCTATGCAATCCTGTGGGTATAAGTTGAAAAAAAATAATTTGAAAGCAGTATGTAATATTTACATTTTCACAAAATATATTCCTTTTTTTTAACCTAATTTTAAATATAATTATGTACATCTCCATAAATATTTTTATATTATTAAATCAATGTATGAAACATTATACAGTAAAATAATAATGCATGTAAGCTAATCACTTGTTTATAAATATTGATATGTTTATGAATATGGATATTATGTTGATGAATGTGATGTGTATTGTGTGAGCAGGTGTGAGATCGAGGCGACTCTAGAGCGTCTGAAGCGGTTGGAGAGAGATCTGAGCAGCAAAGAACAAGAGCTGAAAGAAAGAGAGAGACGGTTAAAGATGTGGGAGAGAAAGCTAATCGAGCAGTCCAACACACCGGTGAGTCTCTCTCTCTCTCTCTCTCTCTCTCCTCTCTCTCCTCTCTCTCTCACTCTCTCTCTCTCTCTCTCTCTCTCTCTCTCTCTCTCTCTCTCTCTCTCTCTCTCCCCTCTCTCTCCTCTCTCTCTCTCTCTCTCTCTCTCTTCTCTCTCTCTCTCTCTCTCTCTCTCTTTCCAGGTCGTTTGTTTTTTTAGTAGACCATAAAAAGAAGAATATTCACATTACAGTAGTGGCCAAAAGTGATGTTTAGAGGAGATCCTTGTTTTTTATGACCTTACAAGTTCGCTTAAATCATCAAAATATGAGGAAAATATTTAATATATTTTTAAATATTATAAATATAAAGGAATAACAAAACAATGAACTTGGTTAGGGTATTTATGTGACAAAATTATTTGGCAAGGAAGGAATTATTTAGCACATTTAAATATAGCAACGCTATCCAAAGTGCTGAACAGAGGAAAGGAAAGTGAAATAAAGACAGTAAAACCAAACAAGACAGGCCATAAACAAAAATAGATTTAATTAAAATGCTAATGTTTAGAGATAAGTTTTTAACTTGGATTTAAAAGTAATGGAAGATGCCAGATGGATGTCCAGTGGCTGTTGGCTCCACAGACGAGGGGCAGCGGCAGCAAAAGCTTTTCTCCCTCGGTTTTTAACCGGGAGTGGGGGTGTGCATATAAACAGCGCAAGCGGCTCTTGAAGGAACACAGACCGACTGAATGACACTTTCATTTTAGCAGAAAATCTCAAATGGAGATCTCTAAACTGCAGCTTACACATTTGCCTGTGTTTTCTGCGCTTCTTTCGTAGTGTAGAGAGAGCCTGTGTGTGCACATGGTTGCCAGATTGAAGTAAAAAGTAGAAAACGTGTTCTTTTACCATAAAAGCACTGATTGGGGGATTAAATCTTGAAATCTGGCAACCTACATAAGTTTGTAGCGGCTTAATGAAAACAGGCCTGTAATGTTTTGTCTCCTCTTTTATTCGACAAAAACAAAGAGTGATCTTGGTCAAGTTATCATTTTTTACTACATTTTAGTCTTTTTTCGTCAAAGATATTGCATGTTGATAATGTCACAGTTATTGTTTAATGACGTTGGTGTCGTCTCGTCATCGTCTCGTCTTAGTCTGGAAAAAAAGGTTCGTTAACGAACATTTTTTGTCATAGATTTCATCAATGAAATGAACACTAGTGTATCAGAAACGAAACAGCCATTACCATATCTGAATCTCAGCACTTGATTCACAGTGATACGAACAGTAACGATGGCGTCGGTTTTACCAAATCAAATCAATCGAAGTTCATCAAAGTGGATTCGCAGCTCTGAAAACAGCGTCTTCTCGACATGAACAACACGTATCAAACTCTTCCACTCTCAGCTACAACTACAGTGTTTGAGGCTCAAAGTAGACGTTGTTCACCAGCAGCCAATGAAGACCATAGACTGGCGTTCGGCAAATTTGTTACAAACCCACGTAGGTTTCGTCTAAGAAGTGAGACTGGAATTACTGACGACTCGTTTCAGGCAGTTCAGAATCGATTCTCTCTTTTTACATCTATTTCTCAAGCACTTTGATATTTGAAACTTTGCAGACCTTCTACATTCTCAAACAACTGTATTACACTCTGCATGTATTACACACTGCATGAAAGCCTAGGTAATATCTAAAAAAGCATAATAGGGACACTTGCTCAGTTTTTCCTTCAATATCAATTTCAACTCATTCAATTCAATCATATAAAAGAACAGTTTAGTTTATGTAAAGAAAGGCACAGTTTGTTTTTGTCTACAAAACTCAATCCAGACATTTCATAAGATTAAAATGAACTGCTCATATTCAAGTTTGCTCAGATGAGAAATAGCTTCTTAAGGTAACTGCACACATTTAGTTACAGTGTGTACGTGCTTTTAAGTATTTTTTCCCCATCAGGAGCAGTATTTATTTGCTGGAGCAAATATGCTCTTTTTGTACTCAGAGTTTTAAGTGTCGTGGAGGTTAGAGCAGTCTCTTTCTCTGATTCCCTGTAACGGCTGTATTAGGTGAGGCCGCCTGACGCCCACCGGGTCCTTATGGATGTTATTTATGGCAAATGAAGTGGATGTATAGCCACATGCTGAGGAGAGCGAGAGAGAACAGCATGTCAGCGTGGCGAGGACAGCGCGCACTTACGAACAACTGACATTTCACTGACATTAAGATTGGCCAATTTGAGCAGTGTGAAGACTGTGAGGAACTCACACACCGTCAGAGAAGAGAGAGAGAGAGAGAGAGAGAGAGAGAGGAGATTGAAAAACATGAGCAAGAAAGAGTATTTCAATATTTCTTGCAGCAGAAATGAAATGCGTTACAGTCGAGTATCTGTTCCTCTATTCTTCTATTCCCACTTTCATAGGAAACCTGAAAACATGTAAAAAAAAAAAGGAAGAAAATGACAGCGCTGTTTACTAGATATACCACTGATATTAATTCAGTTAAAGACTTTTATAGGAGGCTATATTTAAAAAAAAACGCTCTTATATATAATATATAATATTAATGAAATAATAGATGTACTTACAGAGTCACGGTGAAGGACGTGTTGAACAGGTAAAAGCTAAACTCAGCAGTAACATGTCATCTCAATAATAATACGTAACGGTTCGTATATTCGTTTATTTTGACTGAATGTGAGCTTGTTTATAAGAGATTTGCTGATTTGAAAAACTCTAAATAGCATTATACGTGATTATACTGAACTGTTTATATTGGTTATTTTCAAAATGTATATATAATCAACATTTCAGTCGTCTCGTCCACCATCTTGTTTTGTTTTTTTTCACTTAGCGCAGTGCATTTTGGGATCACTAATACAAAGGATTTTTTTTTGTTGATATTTGGTCAAACATTTGCTTGAGTCATTTGTTTAGGTAAAACTGTAATAACTTCATGAGAATTAGTTTTGACAATATAAAAAATATTAAAGCTACACTTTGTCATTTTTTTTTTTGTTGATTCTTAGCAAAGAACACTTTGTTCTTTCAAAATTGTATGTGCTCATTCATGTGTAATTACTTCCACCTACTAATTAAGTATTCTCGTATTCAGAATCTGCCATTCAGAATACATTAGAGTGAGTCTCTCGAATGGCGGCAGCCATGTTGCGCCTCCATCTTGAAAATACATTAGCCAAAGAGGCACATACCTGGAAATTCAAGCTTTGCCTTTCGCGGTTTTACAGTCAGTGGCGCCGTGACTAATGCGAGGGGGAGATTACTCGCGACTGCCGGCAGATTTGGAGGATCACTACTATTCTCGAGGACATGTAACAGAGTCGCCAAGTTTAGCTTTCCCTCTACCTTTAGCTTTCCTTCTACCTTTAGCTTTCATTCTAGCTTTAGCTTTCCCTCTAGCTTTAGCTTTCCCTCTAGCTTTAGCTTTCCCTCTACCTTTAGTTTTCTCTCTAGCTTTAGTCTCAGACGTCACGCCCACGGAACGTTGGCTAAACGTCTGATGCATATGGTACACTTTTAACTGGAAACACTTCAGGAATGTCGAAGTCGTCATCTGATTGGTTGAATTTTATCGGATTTCCGGGGGCGCGAGTGTCGCGTTTATTTTCGGTCCGCCGGGAAACAAAGCGCAGACGTGTAAATTGCAGAAGAAAAACTGTTGTGTTTACATGAGTGACAATGAGCATTTATCAAGATCAGCTAAACGTAGTAAACGTAGTAATCAGTAAACGTAATCAGCAATGACTTACTGCTTGTTTTCTTCTCCTTCTTTGATTTTCTATACTGACTGACTTGTTGCACGCTGGTCTGTTGTTGTGGGGACATTTCCACGCCCCGAAACGTGACGCTGAACGAAACGAACTGTAATTGGTTGTTTGACATGTTGGTCAAACGGCCTTATGGGCGGTCCTTGGCCAAAGAAAGCTGCTATGAATTCCAGACCTTCAGCCGTCAGTCTGAAGGTCTGGCTACGCAAGACTACTCTAGCTTTAGCTTTCTCTCTAGCTTTAGCTTTCCTTCCAGCTTTAGCTTTCCCTCTAGCTTTAGCTTTCCTTCTACCTTTAGCTCTCCTTCTACCTTTAGCTTTCCTCTACTTAGCTTTCCTTTCCTTAGCTTTCAGCTTTCCCTTACTTTAGCTTTCCCTTTTAGCTTTCCCTCTAGCTTTAGCTTTCCCTCTAGCTTTAGCTTTCCTCTAGCTTTAGCTTTCCCTCTACTTTAGCTTTCCTTCTACTTTAGCTTTCCTCTAGCTTTAGCTTTCCCTCTAGCTTTAGCTTTCCTCTACCTTTAGCTTTCCTTCTACCTTTAGCTTTCCTTCTACTTTAGCTTTCCCTCTTAGCTTGTAGCTTTCCCTCTAGCTTTAGCTTTCCTCTAGCTTTAGCTTTCCTCTACCTTTAGCTTTCCTCTACTTTAGCTTTCCCTCTAGCTTTAGCTTTCCCTCTAGCTTTAGCTTTCCTCTAGCTTTAGCTTTCCTCTACCTTTAGCTTTCCCTCTAGCTTTACCTTTCCCTCTAGCTTTAGTTTTCCCTCTAGCTTTAGCTTTCCCTCTAGCTTTAGCTTTCCTCTACCTTTAGTTTTCCCTCTAGCTTTAGCTTTCCTCTAGCTTTAGCTTTCCCTCTAGCTTTAGTTTTCCCTCTAGCTTTAGCTTTCCCTCTAGCTTTAGATTTCCCTCTACTTTATTTTCCCTCTAGCTTTAGCTTTCCCTCTAGCTTTAGCTTTCCCTCTAGCTTTAGTTTTTCCCTCTAGCTTTAGCTTTCTCTCTAGCTTTAGCTTTCCCTCTACCTTTAGCTTTCCTTCTAGCTTTAGCTTTCCCTCTAGCTTTAGCTTTCCCTCTAGCTTTAGCTTTCTCCTCTACCTTTAGCTTTCCCTCTAGCTTTAGCTTTCCCTCTAGCTTTTCTCACTTTCTTTCCCTCTAGCTTTAGTCTTTCCCTCTAGCTTTAGCTTTCCCTCTAGCTTTAGCTTTTCCCTCTAGCTTTGCTTTCCCTCTACATTTAGCTTTCCCTCTAGCTTTGGCTTTCCCTCTAGCTTTAGCTTTCCTTCTAGCTTTAGCTTTCCCTCTAGCTTTAGCTTTCCCTCTACCTTTAGCTTTTCCTCTAGCATTCCCTTTCCCTCTATTTTAGCTTTCCCTCTCGCTTCAGCTTTCCCTCTACCTTTAGCTTTTCCTCTAGCATTCCCTTTCCCTCTATTTTTAGCTTTCCCTCTAGCTTTAGCTTTCCCTCTATCTTTAGCTTTCCCTCTAGCTTTAGCTTTCCTTCTAGCTTTAGCTTTCCTTCTAACTTTAGCTTTCCCTCTAGCTTTAGCTTTCCCTCTACCTTTAGCTTTCCCTCTTTAGATTTCCCTCTAGCTTTAGCTTTCCCTCTAGCTTTTAGCTTTCCCTCTAGCTTTAGCTTTCCCTCTAGCTTTAGCTTTCCCTCTAGCTTTAGCTTTCCATCTAGCTTTAGCTCTCCCTCTACCTTTAGCTTTCCCTATAACTTTAGCGTTCCCTCTACCTTTAGCTTTCCCTCTACCTTTAGCTTTCTCTCTACCTTTAGCTTTCCCTCTACCTTTAGCTTTCCTTCTAGCTTTTGCTTTCCCTCTAGCTTTAGCTTTCCCTCTACCTTTAGCTTTCCCTCTAGCTTTAGTTTTCCCCTCTAGCTTTAGCTTTCCCTCTAGCTTTAGCTTTCCCTCTAGCTTTAGCTTTCCCTCTAGCTTTTAGCTTTCCCTCTAGCTTTAGCTTTCCCTCTAGCTTTAGCTTTCCCTCTACCTTTAGCTTTCTCTCTACCTTTAGCTTTCCCTCTACCTTTAGCTTTCCTTCTAGCTTTTGCTTTCCCTCTAGCTTTAGCTTTCCCTCTAGCTTTAGCTTTCCCTCTAGCTTTCCCTTTCCCTCTAGCTTTAGCTTTCCCTCTACCTTTAGCTTTCTCTCTAGCTTTAGCTTTCCCTCTACCTTTAGCTTTCCTTCTAGCTTTTGCTTTCCCCCTAGCTTTAGTTTTCCCTCTAGCTTTAGCTTTCCCTCTAGCTTTAGATTTCCCTCTACCTTTAATTTTCCCTCTAGCTTTAGCTTTCCGTCTAGCTTTAGCTTTCCCTCTAGCTTTAGTTTTCCCTCTAGCTTTAGCTTTCTCTCAAGCTTTAGCTTTCCCTCTACCTTTAGCTTTCCTTCTAGCTTTAGCTTTCTCTCTAGCTTTAGCTTTCCCTCTAGCTTTAGCTTTCCCTCTACCTTTAGCTTTCCCTCTAGCTTTAGCTTTCCCTCTAGCTTTCCCTTTCCCTCTAGCTTTAGTTTTCCCTCTAGCTTTAGTTTTCCCTCTAGCTTTAGTTTTCCCTCTAGCTTTAGCTTTCCCTCTACATTTAGCTTTCCCTCTAGCTTTGGCTTTCCCTCTAGCTTTAGCTTTCCTTCTAGCTTTAGCTTTCCCTCTAGCTTTAGCTTTCCCTCTACCTTTAGCTTTTCCTCTAGCATTCCCTTTCCCTCTATTTTTAGCTTTCCCTCTCGCTTCAGCTTTCCCTCTACCTTTAGCTTTTCCTCTAGCATTCCCTTTCCCTCTATTTTTAGCTTTCCCTCTAGCTTTAGCTTTCCCTCTATCTTTAGCTTTCCCTCTAGCTTTAGCTTTCCTTCTAGCTTTAGCTTTCCTTCTAACTTTAGCTTTCCCTCTAGCTTTAGCTTTCCCTCTACCTTTAGCTTTCCCTCTTTAGATTTCCCTCTAGCTTTAGCTTTCCCTCTAGCTTTTAGCTTTCCCTCTAGCTTTAGCTTTCCCTCTAGCTTTAGCTTTCCCTCTAGCTTTAGCTTTCCATCTAGCTTTAGCTCTCCCTCTACCTTTAGCTTTCCCTATAACTTTAGCGTTCCCTCTACCTTTAGCTTTCCCTCTACCTTTAGCTTTCTCTCTACCTTTAGCTTTCCCTCTACCTTTAGCTTTCCTTCTAGCTTTTGCTTTCCCTCTAGCTTTAGCTTTCCCTCTACCTTTAGCTTTCCCTCTAGCTTTAGTTTTCCCTCTAGCTTTAGCTTCTCCTCTAGCTTTAGCTTTCCCTCTAGCTTTAGCTTTCCCTCTAGCTTTTAGCTTTCCCTCTAGCTTTAGCTTTCCCTCTAGCTTTAGCTTTCCCTCTACCTTTAGCTTTCTCTCTACCTTTAGCTTTCCCTCTACCTTTAGCTTTCCTTCTAGCTTTTGCTTTCCCTCTAGCTTTAGCTTTCCCTCTAGCTTTAGCTTTCCCTCTAGCTTTAGTTTTCCCTCTCTAGCTTTAGTTTTCCCTCTAGCTTTAGCTTTCCCTCTACCTTTAGCTTTCCCTATATCTTTAGCTTTTCCTCGCTCCTCTGTCACATCAACTGATTTCTGACTCTGCTCACGGAGAAAATGATGTATGCCTACGCTGTAAACATTGCCTTACACTATTAATCTCGTACAATATACAGAATAACGATAGCACTGATACTTTACTAACATTAGCTTGCATTCGTTTGGGAACCTGATAGCTGATGTTAGCAATGAAATGGTACCAAAATAACGAAAATGTAAAACTATTATTCGTTTTACATAGAGGTCATAACCTACATGTTAACTGACTAAATAACTAAATAAAATTTGTAATAGTAACCTCATCGCTTGAAGGAACACTCATGGACGAAGTCGAACTAGAAGCCATGTTAATCTTTTGGTTAACATATTTTGGTTAAAATATTCAGTTGGTAGTCGTATGCGACCCTGGATCACAAAACCAGTCAAAAGTCGCTCGGGTATATTTGTGGCAATAGACAACAATACATTGTATGGGTCAAAATGATTGATTTTTCTTTCATGCCAAAAATCATTAGGATATTAAGTAAAGATCATGTTTCATGTCGAAATTTTGTAATTTTCCTACCGTAAATATATAAAACATTTATGTTTGTGAGTGAATGCAGCACAATCGCGAACATAAATGGACAACTTTAAAGGCAATTTTCTTTCATTTTTTTTGGACCCTCAGATTCCAGATGCTAAAATAGTTGAATCTCAGCTAAATATTGTCCTATCCTAGCAAACCATACATCAATGGATCATATGATGTATAAATCTCAATTTTGAAAAAGAAAATGGTCACATATACAATTTCACCGCTAGATGGGAGAAAATCTTACACAGTGTAGCTTTAATATTATTCCCCTCATTCTTTCTTCATTGTGTCTTTATATTTTATCTTTGATAATGTGTCTGAGAATTTTATCTTATAACAATTATGTAAGTGAGACTGTAATATCCTGTACTGATGTCTAAAAATTTATTTACTAAAACTAACTATCATTCTGAAATAAAATATCCATGACACAATGATTAATCTTGCCTGAGATATATTGCCTGTCAATCAGTCTGTCCATCAGATGAAACATGATTAATTTCCCTGAAGCTTGAAGAAAATATGAAAGTTATTGGAATATTTCGTTACTTTATAGGGGAAGATTTGATCTTAACAACCTGAGACACAACATCACATCCTGTTAAATCAAAAACAAAACTGAAATACAGAATAAAGTTAAAATGTCATAAATCATTCAAATTTGCTAATAAAGAAATGAGATGTCAAAAACACCAAGAAACAAACGCACACCCACAAATAAATGTAGATATTCTAGATATAACATGTCAATTAATTCTATGTAAGAATTTGCCTCATTTTTTAAATTATTTGTAAATGAGTGATATCAATAAATGACTGTCTTATTTGCATTAAAAGTGAGCGTCATATACTGTATTACGACTGAGTCCAACATTGGTCAATGAAGTCGTTTTTGTGGTTAATATCTGTACTTCACATTATAAGAACATTGGCTGAATATTTAGGTAAATGTCATTTGATAAGTGAGTGAGTGTTTGTGTTCTTCTGTCCGTCTCCAACAGCTTCTTCCAAACCTGGCGATCCACGCCTGGACAGAAGAACATGTGGTGAGTATTTTTTCAATAGAGATGATTTCAGATTTTTGTTCTTTTTTTAACATCTTTGTCTTTATAGCATTTCTGGATGGAGCAGATCTTTGAAGGTGAGATTCTTCTTCACCTCTGATGCTGATTAACTGTTAATTTAAAGCTTTCTTTTCATCAAAGGAAAACTGAAACCTGTTTTCAACATTGATAATAATCATAAATGTTTCTTGAGCATCAAATCATCATATTAGAATGATCATGTGACTGAAGAAATGGAGTAATGATGCTGAGAATATTCAGCTTTGATCACAAAAATAAATTAGATCTTTTTTTTTCCTTTTTTTTTTTTTTTTACAATATTTTCACATAGAAAACAGCTATTTTAATTTGAAATAATATTTCATAATATTGGTGTTTTTAAATAAATGCAACCTCTCTGAGGATAAGATATTTATTTTAAAAACATTAAACAAATCTAACTGAACCTAAACTTTTTAATGGTAATGTTTTTTTTTCATATAAAGAGGATAGAAAATAGAAAGATGACCGTGTGTATGCGGTGTGTGGTGTGTGTGTGTGTGTGTGTGTGTGTGTGTGTGTGTGTGTGTGTTGTGTGTGTCTGTGTGCGTGCGTGCGTGCGTGTGTGTTCTGCAGGTGATGGAGAGCTGCAGCAGTACGCCGAGGTCTTCAAGCAGAATCACATCACAGGACAGAGACTCCTGCTGCTGTCTGAGAGTGACATGAGGGATCTGGGTGTGACGTCCAAAGGACACATCATACACCTGAAGGTGGCACGCTTCTTCCTCCACCATTACAGCTCTTACCTTTACAAATGTTAGAAATACATATACATTATTAGTCCGTGTCCTGGTTAAAACTGCTTATTTCTCTGGATTTACACAATTTACACAAAGTACACAAATCAACAAAATATATAACATTGTTCTAGTGGACACAAGTGAAGACAACATGTTGTGAAATCAAGGCGTCAACAAGCTACGCCTTTGTTTTGAATAAACGTCCTCTAGTGGCGAAAAATTACATAGTGTGCCTTTAATGTAAAAAATAATTTAATGCGAGTTTGAATATAATTTTTCGTGACCTTTATAGACAGACTGAAAGCAACAACTGACTAAATAAATTAAAGGAAAGAACATGTTCAACAAATAAGTGTATTCCATGATATAAAAAAAAAAAAGATTGTTTCAGTCACTCAGTGTGTATGTTTAATCAGGTTAAAATGGTGTAAGATTTATGAATTTGATAATTACTTATCCATTTCGTTGCGCTTTCAGAGAGACTCCGCCCACAAGCTCTTCTGATTGGCTGGGATTTTTAAATGATTTTGTGGCATTATTTGGACTGATAAATCACATCACCTCTGGTTAGGACACAGTGTTAGGCTGTTTAAATTAGCTTTTCAAAGCTGCAATTTCTGATTTAATCAGATTTAAACTAGCCTCGTGAGACCACCCTGATCTTGCGAGCTTTCAAGGTTTCACTCGCAGATTAGTCTGGATACTTTCCGTTGAAGAACATTTGGGAGCAGTTCACCAAACGAACGTCCAATCAGCGTTGGCTTTGAGGCGGGTTGAGGTGTGACGCAACGAGAAGCGCGACAGTTCAGTCTAAAGAACATGGCGGCTTCAGTTATTTGTAAATTGTAGTTACATAAACGGCAAATATCCTTTGCCGACATGTTGCTTATTTGCTGAGCTAACGAGCCTTTACCTGCAGCAGCAAGAGTAGCCTGGCTTGTGGTTGTGTTTTCGTCGTCGCTCTGTTAGTACGTCATATGCTTCGTTGATCTGATTGGTTGATTTGGCCCGTCTATCACCAACATAGGCCAATCAGCTAACCAGTATTTTCGCCCCTTACCAAAACTACTTCAACGGAAGGTTTCCAGATGGATATGCGGAGCAAATCCATCTGGCGGAGTCAGGTTAGATTTAAACAGCATCATGTTTATCATTTATGTTTATGTCCCCTGTTTTGTCTGAATACTGCCATACTCTCCCATAAATAAACGCCGTTTCTGAGAAGTGACGTGCCGTAATCTGGCGACTGTGGGCATTGGTCCTCGTCTGTCGATGCAGTGTGAATCGGCCTAAAGAAACCGAGCGGGAAATCTCACACAGATTTCTCACACGAATTTCTCAACAATGCTCCAAATGTGCTCAGAATGTCCAAGATCTCGATATAAAGTCCAATGAACAATATGAAGATCTGAGCAATGCCTCATCCATTCATGTGTCAACAATTGATTTATTTGTCTCTTGGAATTAATTTCATTCCCCCCCCAATGATTTTTTTTTTAGAAATATCCGTGACAGCGTTGATGTCTAATTGAAAACTCCATTATGTCATATTGCTAAGCTTTGAAAGAGCGACCTCTGAGCAATAATTTGTCCTCCTCTGGGAAACGCCACTAACTGACATCACACGTCTGATCCTGTAAAGCGCTAGTATGTTCACTCCATAGAGAGCGTGATTTGTTGAATTAATTACTCTAGATGTATATGACATATGCCAGAGCACGAATTATATGTTCATAAGTGATACACAATGGTATTAATTGTTGTTTTGCTGCTGAAAGTCCATTAACAGGTAATAATTATGTAACATTCACACACAGCTGGTCATTGGCTGATTGTCAGTGCGCTGCATAACTGCATAAATCCCCCTCGTAATGTTTTAAACATTATGTCAAATCTTTTCTTTTTCAGACCGAAATTGAGAAACTTACCCACGACTACCTGAGTCTGTTCCACTTTCCTCCGTTGATCAAGGCATGTGTTCACTTTCTAGATCAACTTTTACATAGAGTTGACATGATTTTGGTGTTTTAAACTATAGCCGCACTGTTTTGGCTGAATTCTTCCTTATCCACCACACTTTAAAAAGGTTACACTTTATTTTAAGGTGACGTAGGTACATTGTACTTGCTCAAATAATATTAATTAACTATGTACTTACGTACTTATATGTACTTACTATAGAGTTACGGTTAGGGTTTAGTTTAGGGTTAGTTTCTTGTAATTATGTATAATTTACATAATTTAGTGTTATAAATAAATCTTTAATAAAAATACATCTTTTTTTGCTTTTAGTCAACTAAACTTAATTTACTGGTTTTATTCAATTTATGTGTATTATGTATTAGAATTGACAAGCTATCTCAGCTTTTGAAAGTAGGTAAAACGCAAAAAAAGGCAGTGCAAAAAAAAAAAAAAATATATATAATGACTTGAGATTTTGTATACAGCTAATGTATTTATATTAGTGCTGTCAAATTGATTAATTGTGATTAATCGCATCTTAACGTAAACGTTTTTGTTTACGTATATGTGTGTGTATATATTATATTTATATATACATATATACATACATATATTATATATATATACATACACACACACACATATTATGTAAATAAAACATTTGATTGCACTCATTTAAATATTCCTTGTGTGCACTGTTAGAATGGTTTGGCCACTGAAGAAGAAGACGAGGAGTGGAGAAAGACTGTAAATCTGGAGTTAGTGTTTGGATACCACTGGAAAGCAGGCACAGGCCACACGGTAAATCACACACTTCATATCATGTGTAGGAGCCCTCAAGTTTATGATACACAGCTTAGGCCCTGATGTGTCACACTTCATGTGCACTTACGGTCTTGTGGACTTACTATGGCCACCACATGTGCGTGTCTGTTAACTCCACAAGACTGTACGGTGTCCCATCTGTCATTTTAGGTTCTATCTGGGACAGGGCTTTAATCCATGCAACCTTTGAGTTTGCCATAATTTTATTCTGTCAGTGACAAGATAGATTTTCATTTTTTAAATATTGTTCACCACTAGATAGGGGTGCAGCGGATTGCAGTTGATCCGTGATCCATACGGACAAGGCCCCACGTTTCAGTACGCATGTGGTTCATGGATTAAGTGCTAAGTTTAACCATCATAGAGTGAAAGTTATTAATTTGCACGTTTTTCCTCGAGACTTTACACATTTAAGCGATTTTTAACCATTCAAGCGCAAGAAGAGGCTAAAGAGAAGTCGATCGCGTGTTGTTTATCTGTGCACACCGTCACACACACCTGAAGCGCGCACACACACCTGAAGCACGCACACACACAGAGGTAGGTTTCAGATAGCGGGCTAACACCGAATTGATTCCTTTTTCGCGTCTCCTTGCGCTTGAACAGACACATACACACATAATTATGTTAAAATACAATTCTCGGAAAGTAAATGCTGTCTGTGTGTTGAAAATCATATGTGCATATATCTATGTTTTTATCCACCTATTTTCATGTGTATTTTGGGATATTGCATAAAAAAAAACAAGAAGATGCACATAAATTCTGAAAATACACAAAACAACTGCTTTATTTTATTCGATAGGAAGACATGTGCATAAACTATGATGGAAACACATTTAAAGTGTTAACTTCCTGGATGTGTAACACAAATATCCTGGGACTTTGCCTCAACAGTGGATGTGATTAGATAACCAGTGGATCAGTTTCATCGCACACACTCTCTCAAATGTTGGTTTGATTATTTTGAATGCCTGAGCCAAAGTCTGTCATCAGAATGATGTGGTTTAATTCCCAGAAGCGTCTGACACGACTGCGTTCCCAAACACAAGGCAAAAGAGAACATGACAGCGTTTTCTGCATTTCGTCTTGGCACTCTGAGACGCAAGTCATTTATGACCAAAACGCCACAGTGGTGTCCCTGATTGCAGCAACTTCCATTTGTATTATTACAGATATTTTGCGCCAAATTTCCCAGGAAGTGACGATTTTGTTCTCTTGAACACATGAGATGGAAACGCTGCTTCATTCACAAATGTTTTATGCAATATTTAAGTTAAATTCGCAACTTTGGCTGGAAACAGCTATTGACGTGACGCTTAGCTTTTGTCCTATTAAATATGTATTAATACTTATTTAGATTTTTGCGGCATAAACTCAGATAAGTCATATAATGAAGCAAAAAGTCATAACCTTTGTAAGTAGAGAAAAGAAAAAACAATATAGAAAATAAATGATGTTTTATTTTTATATTATTTTAAGAAAACAGCCTCACTGTTATTTAAAAAAAAAAAGGCAAATCAAAGTCATGTGGTGCAACCAACAGAGGTGTGCAGAAACGACCTAAAACAGGAAATGATATCATAGAGAGGACCCCGCTGACCCTCACGTGTGTCAGGGTCAATAAAGATAAATAAAAAATATAAATAATTAATGTTTTATGACAATGCATGGTTAGTTCGGGATGTAAAATGTCATTCGGTGAAACCTTTTTGTTTAATACAATATATAAAAACTTTTTGAAAAATAATGACTAAAATGCAGACACTCGCATGGATTCTAGACAAATTATGATTACACCACATTTCGAATTGGCTTTTCTTGGAAATGTTACCAAGATGATTTCATTTCTAATAATTTCTTTAAAAGGGTTTTCCTTGTCATTTGCTCACTTAAAAAAGTAATTGCATTCCTCTCATCAACAATCGCACGATGGTCGAGTATTGGAGAAACACGAATGCAGTGTTTCTTCCGGTTCTTTTTAATGTATAAAATGCTTGTGATTTGCCGTCATTATTTTCGCATCACCGTCTGTGCATCATTTCCTGTGTTGACAGGGAGCTTTTGTTGCCGATGTGATGTCTTGTCATAACTGAGACTTTTTGTCACACAATTGCGGCGCTCCTTGATTTGAAGTTGTCTTCCTCAAGTAAAAGATGCCTGTTATCGCCCTCCTCCGCCGAAGACTGACCACTGTCTCGCTAAACGCATCTTCCCTTCCCGAGCCTCTTGTTTTGGCTCCTCTCTTTCCCTCACTCAAAAGAGGCCGCAAGAGATAAATGATTTCTGGTGTAAAGCCAGGCGTAGCATCCATCCACCCCCTCTCGTCGGCGAGCCTTTGTTTGGGCCCCTGACACAGGAGAGCGACTGCGTCTTCACTTTCCGTTTGAATTTAATAAAAAATTTAGCCAGAAGTCATTTTCTTTTTAAAAGGCAAATGTTATTTAATCTTTCAGCTGTTCATTGTCCCATCATAAATAGTCCCCTTTCAACGCGTGCGGCGGGGCTGAAGCGGGGCCGCTAATTGCCTCCTATTTCTCCTGACATGTGGTGGTTTGGTTGGGAGGAAGCTCAGCGGGAAGAAGGAAACAGGAGTCTGAGAAAATGAGAGCTAATTATTTTCCCCTGCCTGGTGTCAGCCTCCGTGTCAGCCTTGTTTTTACAAACTGCAAGGTTTTTTTAGCACTAAATAAAACAAACCCGCTTCGCTCGAGTTTTTTTTTTTTTTCCTTTTTTCGCTCGTTCTCTCTCTCTCTCTCTCTCTCTCTCTCTCTCTCTCCTCCTCTCTCTCTCTCTCTCTCTCTCTCTCTCTCTCTCTCTCTCTATCCTGGCGGTGTCGTGGTACCAGCTGCACTTCTCAAAGCCTAAATGAGACCCTACGATTGTGCTTTGCCCATCTGACAGCACAGAGTGTTTCTGTTAATGAGGATATCAGGGCTTAGTCGCCGGAAAGGTGCTGAATTATGTATGAGGTGTCATTAGACGCTTACCACGCTGGCCGTCATTACCGCGCATTGTTTCTGCTGCTGCTATTAGGCAGGGATAACGTTTGGCAAACGCTTGGTCAGCACTCGGCCGACTTGTTACTGGACGCCTTTAAGACCCGTTCCAAAAAAAAAAAACTAGCAGGCACACGCTCACTGTTCATGCTTGTGTAACGGGGTTATATATAGCATGTGTCTCCACTTGCCAATAATGAACCGTTTCAATTATCAGACTGAAAGACGATTGGTTAGGAAGGGGTTAACGGGGTTTCCTATTGGCTGGCTGGCTCTCCAGCGGCGAGGAATGTGATCGGCTGCTCCGTAAATCAAGTTCAACTCGTATTCCTAATTCACTGAAATTTCATTGCCTTTGAAATTTCAGTATCGAGATGTTGTAGTTTTTATTAAAGGTGCAGTGTGTAACATTTTTGAGTATTTATTAACAGAAATGCAATATGACATCCATAACTATGTGTTCAGTTGTGTATAAAGAACTTGCTTAATAAACCGTAATGTTTTTATTACCTTAGAATTAGGCATTTATATCTACATAAGCGCGGGAATCCCCTTCTATGAAGGCCGCCATGTTATGACGTCATATTTCTACCGTAGCCGACAGCGAACAAACAGCGTTACAGAGCGCGTTTCGTCACTTTGAAAGAGAAGCTGCAGAAAGCTAGAAGAAGCTAGTCATAAACACCGTGAGTAGTGACTTTTCCCTGGTCAGTGGTGTAAATATGTAGTTGGATTGTTTCATGTAACTTAATTCTTCACCCTCGCTGTGTTATGGCTTTGCTATGTGGGGATAAATGTGCTGGTTTCGTTCGTGAGACAGCTGATTAGTAGGCTACTCTTGTCATTGACCGGAAAACAGTAACAGGAATCACCAACCCGTCGATCTTGGAAGCATTTTAAGTCGATCGAGTTTCCAAAATCAGAGAAAAAAGGCTATTGTGTGTACTAAGTGGTGTCTATGGGATGCGGAGGCACGCGTGCTGTTACAATCACGTCATTTTTGCCGCACCTTTGAGATGGTCCTCACTGCAGAACATGAAATCCACGGGGAGGAGTCGGATCTAGATCCGACTCCTCCCACCTTACATACCTAAACCTACCCAGCTCCACCCCTTATCCCTAAACCCACCCCTAAACCTACCCAACCCCACCCCTTAATCTGGATCCGACTCCGCCCCCCGGATCTCGTGTACTGCAATGAGGTGCTACTGGCACCTTTGGGCTCATGCGGACGGGTCGAGTATAAACAAGGCTTTAACCAGCTCAGCCACAGTAACAGCTCATATTAGCCAGCTAAACTTTTACTACCCTGTTAGAAAAAATCTATAGTTGCATAGTTTCATATGGTTCTTCTCCCTCGCTGTATTATGGGTTTGCTATGTGGGGAGAATGTGCTGGTTACGTTCGTGAGACAATCAGCTGATTACTATTATTATATTATGTATTAAGACCCTTGATCCTCACCTGACTATGGCTTTGTAAACTTTATCCATGATGTGGTTTATAATGGACTGTGGTACTCCATGTTAGCTGTGGCTTGTTTTACTCTGGCTATTCTCTGCTGTTTCAGACGACGATGTTTGTCCCGTTTTAGCCACCGTAGCTTCTTCGAAAGGGAGGGGTGAGCAGTGGGCTGAGCCCTCAGTGTAAACTCGCAAACGAACCGCTAGATGTCGCCAAAAAGCTACACACTGCACCTTTAATATTTTGAATTATTTTTTTCTGTTTCATTTTAATTTTAGTTAAAGTTTTAGTAATATTATTATTATGTTATATTATTATTTTTTATATTTTGTTTTTTATAAATATGGCTATATAGTTTTTATTACATTTTATTTCAGTTTCAGTTATTTTAGTACATTAAGTTAAACTAACTGAAAATGAGAAATGTTGCCTTGACAAATAGCTGAAGTAAAATAAGTTTAAGCGTTTGTATATTTTAGTTTATTTTATTTCAGTCAGGGTTATTATAGTTAACTGACAATAAAACTAGACTTAAAACCATAAAAACCCATTTTGTTGCTTTAAATAAAATAAATGTTAACTGTAATAAAAATGTATAAAAACAATAGACATTAAAAAAAACACTGCAAACGACAAAATCTACAAAATTATTAGATATTTTACTAAAATGAAAACAAAAAAATGAAAACAAATATGGATTTCAGTTAACATTCATTTTATTTCAAGTAATGGAAATGTTGGTTTTAGTTTTAGTTTTATGCTCTAGTTTGTTGCCATGGTTACTGATTGTTTTGTGCACCTGTTTCATGTTCAGTTTGTTGTCTCCTGTGTGTTTAAGCCCTCCGTTTAGTTCTTTGGGCATGTTTACAGCTGATCACTTCATGAAAAGATATGGGGTGTAAATGCCCTCAGAAACACATTCGAGACAGATTTAACTCTTTCCCCACCAGCATTTTTTTTAAAGTTGCAAGCCTGCCAGCGGTTTTGACCATTTTGACAAAAATGTCATGGCCCCAAGAATATTTTGTTGTATTTATATCTAAAGATGCAATATTAAAAGAAAGAACAGACCCTCTACTTTTAAACAAAAATTGTATTCTGTTTTATTCTAGATTCATGCATTCTTTGATATCAACACTTGAATATGGGTAAGCTTCATAAAAAGCAAAATTTTCAGCAAAAAGCTAATAAAGTCTCGTTTTTGTCAAAGACTATGTCTGGATCAGATTCAGAGCGAGGATCTAAACATAGATGTCCATCTACACCCCTAATGCTTCACAGTTTTTCATTCAGTAACATTATTTTTATTAAAAAAAACTATTATGACAGAACAAAGGAATGTTTAAGTAACAAATGTATACAAAAGACAAAATTATCATTTGACAGGTAACGCTTAAACAGAATGCAAATTCGTAAATGTTGTGCATTCATTCCTACAAATATAAACTACTATAAAAATAGCATCTGTACTACCATTACGACAATAGTAACAATGACATAATAGATGCACTTTCCTGAATATTGTCTAATAATACTTTAGGCTCTGAGTTAAATATATTATACAGGTTTTATGAATGCATAACGCAGAAGAGACAACAGACCAGTCACACTCGCTCTATCAAACGGCGTGTAAATGTGTGTAGTGTGAACGGCCACATGTTTTAAGCCGTTCCCTTTGACCCGAGTGCTGGGCTGGCAGATTGGACGGATCATTACCGTGTCTCGCCTGGCCTCTCGGTAAGGGGTCTCATCTCCATTGCTAATGTGAAAGAGAATGGATGTTAAGGTGTCTCGCTCTTGTTATGCCTGAGAAACGAACACGTTCGCTTCTCTGCCCTCTGATCTCTCGTAGCTTCAGTCGTCACATCATTCTGTCTCAGAAACACGCGTGTGTGTGAATGAACACTCTCCCGTTGACATTCAGTGATTCATTCTCAGGCTTGCCTTCATCTGGGAGATGTTTGCGTTTTACACCGCATTGTCTCGCAGCTTTACAACAGAGCAAAGTTCAGCATTATCTGTAACACTCGAAAAGCTAGTAGTAAATGTGTGCTTTATATCAGCTGTCCTATTAAAAGTAAACTTAAAGTCAGGACAGTGGACTCATGCGCACCGGAAAGTGCATAGGGTATCTGCAGGGGTTTTAAAATCAAATGAAAGGCTTTTAAGACATTTTTAAGACCTGCACAAATAAAATGTAAACCGTATTGAGTATGTCATTGACAAAAACTAGCTTTTTAAAATTATAAACCACATTTCAGCCTTTAAACCATTTTTTAAGAAAAGGGATGAGTCAAAATAATTAATTATTGTATTCATTTAAAATATGATTATATATACTATTCTACACTGTAAAAAATATTTTAGCAATTTAGTTATTTCAACTTATTTTTTTAACTAGATTGTCCAGACAACAAGAAATTTTAAGTTTTCTTGTTCTCAACTTATCGAAATAAGTTAGTTAAACTAAAAAAAAACCCATGCAAAAAGATAACTCAAAATAATGAGTTAACTTTTTTTACAGTGTAGATGCCTTATTATTCTACATTATTTGATACAAATTATCTTCTTATTGATTCACAGGTTAACACTACAAGACCGTGTAAAAATATTAAACACTGAAACATACAGTGCCTACATTTATTTATTTAAATCAATTAATAAATTAAATTTCCATCCCCAAATTTAAGACCTCCTGAAATTATAATTAAGACTTTTCTTATAACAATTAAGATATTTGAGACTTATTATGACCTTAAATTTGATCAAACTAAATGTAAGAGTTTCTAAGGTCCAACAGGGAGCCTGTGTTTAGTGTCTGTGCTATTTCTCTCCTGGAGTTATGACGGATAAAAATATCACAGATTTGCAAATATCTCTTAAAGGGATAGTTCACCCAAACATGTAAATATTCTGTCGTCATTTACCCTCCCATATGTCATTCCAAACCTGCAAGACTTTCATTCTTCTTCAATGAGGATCATTCTCGTGTTACGCACCACGTTTGAGCTTCAGCAAGAGGTTTGTTCTCACACGTCACGCAGGTTCAGTTGAGCTTCTGTTTATTTTCACTGATCAATGTTTATATGTGAATAAAAGCCTAAATTAAATCTGTTCATCATATAACGCGATCAGATCTCTTCAGAAAATTTGGACTAAACCGCTAAATTCATATGGATTAGTTTTACTATTTCTTTATTAACTTTTTGAATACAAAGTGGTATTAGCTGCCAATAAAGGGAAAGAAATCGCTCAGATTTCCTTAAAAATATCTCCATTGTGTTCTGAAGATGAACAAAAGTCAGAACGAGTTGCGTAACGACATGAGGGCAAGTAATGATGGCAAAATTACAATTTTTGTGTGAACTAACCCTTTAGTTTAGCAAGAAATTGCTATAAAAAAATCATATGACTTGCAATAATAATAATATTTCATTCTATTTATATAGCGCTTTTCTGGGTACTCAATGAAGAAAGGAGCCAGGTCATATCTAGAGACCAGGGGCCAGTTGCATACATTTTGCCTCTATGTCAAGACTGTCAACTAATTTGACACTAGGAATCAGTCATTCTTACTTCTCCTATTAGACCGATCTACCTTTTTATGTATCTGACTTTAAAAGGTTAGGATCACTTTTGAAGAACGAAAACAGATGGCTAACTTTTAATATTTGTCAGTTTATGCATCCAGCCCCAGAATATCATATAGATGACCGAAGAGTAGACAAAACACATGAGAATCCACAAAGCAATGCACTAAAAACACTTACCTTAGCAACACCCTGGCAACCACCCACATGTTTTCTATTGGGAAGCATGTGAAGAAATTAAGATATTTTCTTATTATAGTTTTGAGCTGAGAGAAATTGTGAGAATGTAGTTGAAGTGTCCAGATAGATTTACCCTGCTTTGTCTTCTTAATTCCCATTGTTGTCCTCTAGGTTGCGCTGTTGTTATATCACCCTCAAACAGCTCAAATCATACGGGTCTACATTTCTGTTTGTTAAAAACATGCATTATATCTATGTCCACATTTACCTGCACTTTAAGCTAATGCTACACACAGTTTTCTCATGTGTCTCGCTCTGTCTTTCTGACCTCTGCAGGACTGCAAATGGAAAATGTACATGGAGCTTGATGGGGATGAGGTGGCGATAGCATATATCAAAGACGTGACCTTTAATGCCAACAGACCAGATGTAGATGTATTAAAGATGACCAAGGTGAGAAATGCCATATATCACTGTAAACGATGTCTCCATTAGATTCCCACTGCGTTTTCAGGAATCCAGGAGATGAGGTCATAAACCTGAGATAATGCTAGCTCACACAACTGTGTTTACTCCACCAACACAAGTCTTAAATGTGTCATGATTAGAGTGAAGATCTGATGCATGTTATGATGCTGTCATGCCTTGCAGCCTCTGTTGTGATGTGCTTTAAAATCTAAATTACTCTCCAGCCTCCGTTTGTCATGGATAAATGGATAGTCGGGATATCTGGCACTCAAACTGTTGACTGCATAGTAAACTATGAGGTAAGTACCAGCCAAAAGACTAGAACTTTATTTTACAGTCCTGTTTTGCATGTACAGTATACACTATGTACTTATTACAGTAATAACAAGGCACTAACCCTAAACCTAACCTAAACACCCAAACCTAAATGTAGTTACCATAGTGTACTTACCTAAGAAAAACCGGAGTATAAGTATATTGTAAGTGCAGTATATTGTGTTATATATAGTGTTATATATAGTGTTTTTCAGAGTGAAACTGCTTATTCTAGCCATTTTTGATGAAGCCATTGTTTTACTTTGGAATAATGTGCACAATAATACTAGCATTGTAAAAACTATTTACTTTAACTTACTTAAAAAGAGTACTTATTACAGCTTACTTGAATTCCTTAAGTCCAAACTAAATATACTGTTACCAGACATTTAATTACATTTTAACTACAATTGAATACAAAGATGTGTTATAGTAATTCATAATAAATCATAATTACTTGATGATAATTCATCAAGTAATTATAAATATATTATTATATTCATAGTAATGATAAAGTTGTAATTTAGTGCATTTTAAATATATTAACTTTAAATGTTATATTGAATAAAACACTATGTTAAAAAAAAAAAAAAATTAAATTAAGACTTTTAATTTGACATTATATAGTCATGAAAATGTACTCTCTTTATGTACACTGAAGTGGACTGTTTGTACAGTAAATAAATACATTTTTTTAAAAATATACTTCACATTTAAGTTCACATACAATACAATTAAACGCTCTTTTTTCACAAAGGTAGCAAAGGTAGCAAAGGTAGCAATGTATACTAAGAAAATAAATGGCCGATTTAAATTTCATGTGGACTTTAACATCTATTTTATATTTAACATTTAACTTGATATTTCTGTTATTTTAGACAGTACTTTCAGGTTGATAACTGATGTGATGTCTGTCAACGTTTAGCTACATAAGTATAACCTGTTTCAAGAAACTCTTACGTGCAACTTGCTAAATAGTTTATAATTATTTAGTATGTCTTGTAGTTATTTGAAGGCAGAATTTTCAAGGTTATACGGGGGCATGAGACTGTTTTCGACTGGTGTCTTGTCTTTGACAGGGTAACGTGAGATCTCCGAAGTGCACGAGACATGTGCACACCGTGCAGTGGAGTCTGGACAGCGGGAGAGACGTGATCAAACCAGTAGAGCTGCTCATTGAGACGGCGGCCAGCATCAGGGAAGGCTACAACAGAAGCAGGTCCAACTCAGGTAATACTCATTCACTACTGATTTATAGAGAGCTTGTTTGCTGTCGTAGTAAAATGTATTATATTTAACTTTTTTTTAACTGTTTCAGTATAATTACAAGATTAATTGAAGGAAATAATAATTGTTTACACAAATTGTATGTTGGCTGGCTGTTTTTGTCATTTTCAACCATTCAACATTTGTGTCAGGGTTGGGTGCAGGTAGCTGAAGACGAGGACAAGGACTTCAATATAATAGATTTATTAAACAAAACGAGAACAAAAGATCAGAACTCCAGGACTTCAGGGTTAACACACAACCATACATTGACGACGATCGACCAAACTGGGATAAAACACAGGGCTTAAAAGAACTGAACCAAACAAGATAATTAACTGAAAACAGGTGCATAAAATTGGACACAAACGAGGAGCGGGAAAACTTAACAGGACTAAACCAAAATCACAAAGACAGGGGAAACCAAGATCACAAAAACAGAACTCAAACACATTGAATTGTTACAGTACCTCCCCCCTCCCCGAAGGCGCGTCCTCGCGCCGTATAACATCCAAAGGTGCCCTGGAGGCTGACGAGGGCATGGTGCAGGTCCGGGAAGCCTCCAGGGCGGAGCAGGCTGTGGGCGTGGCCACGGCGGAGCAGGCTGTGGGCGTGGCCATGGCGGCGCAGGCTGTGGGCGTGGCCACGGCGGAGCAGGCTGTGGGCGTGGCCAGGGCGGAGCAGGCTGTGGGCGTGGCCACGGCAGAGCAGGCTGTGGGCGTGGCCAGGGCGGAGCATGCTGTGGGCGTGGCCACGACGGTGCAGGCTGTGGGCGTGGCCACGGCGGAGCAGGCTGTGGGCGTGGCCATGGTGGAGCTGTGGGACCCTCGGGCGTCCAGGGCGGAGCTGTGGGACCCTCGGGCGTCCAGGGCGGAGCTGTGGGACCCTCGGGCGTCCGGGGCGGAGCTGTGGGACCCTCGGGCGTCCGGGGCGGAGCTGTGGGACCCTCGGGCGTCCAGGGCGGTGCTTGTGGGACCCTCGGGTGGCCATGGCGGTGCAGGCTCTTCAGGTGGCCACGGCGGTGAAGACCCTTCAGGTGGCCGTGGCGGTGAGGACCCTTCGGGTGGCCATGGCGGTGAGGACCCTTCGGGTGGCCATGGCGGTGTTATTTTTTCGGGCCTCCGTGGATCTTTGGCCGGCCTCCGTGGATCTTTGGCCGGCCACGGCGAAGGCGTATAGCCCCCCCCCAAAATTTTCTTGGGGAGAAAGACAGGTTCAGGAACGGGAACAGACTTGACATCAACGGACGCTGGGTCAACGGGGTCTGGGTCAACGTGCTCTGGCGCTGGGTCAACGGGCTCTGGCGCTGGGTCAACGGGCTCTGGCGCTGGGTCAACGGGCTCTGGCGCTGGGTCAACGGGCTCTGGCGCTGGGTCAACGGGCTCTGGCGCTGGGTCAACGGGCTCTGGCGCTGGGTCAACGGGCTCTGGCGCTGGGTCAACGGGCTCTGGCGCTGGGTCAACGGGCTCTGGCTCTGGCGCTGGGTCAACGGGCTCTGGCTCTGGCGCTGGGTCAACGGGCTCTGGCTCTGGCGCTGGGTCAACGGGCTCTGGCTCTGGCGCTGGGTCAACGGGCTCTGGCTCTGGGTCAACGGGCTCTGGCTCTGGCTCTGGTTCAACGGGCTCTGGCTCTGGCGCTTCATGGGACTCGGAACTGGACTGGGCCAGCACATCATGGGACTCGGAACTGGACGGGGCCAGCACATCAGGGGACTCGGAACTGGACGGGGCCAGCACATCAGGGGACTCGGAACTGGACGGGGCCAGCAGATCAGGGGACTCGGAACTGGACGGGGCCAGCAGATCAGGGGACTCGGAACTGGACGGGGCCAGCACATCAGGGGGCTTGGGGCTGGGCTCAGGCTCTGGCGGGCAGGCGACGGTCTCTGGCTGGACGGTCTCTGGCTGGACGGTCTCTGGCTGGACGGTCTCTGGCTGGACGGTCTCTGGCTGGACGGTCTCTGGCTGGACGGTCTCTGGCTGGACGGTCTCTGGCTGGACGGTCTCTGGCTGGACGGTCTCTGGCTGGACGGTCTCTGGCTGGACGGTCTCTGGCTGGACGGTCTCTGGCTGAAGGTCTCTGGCTGACGGTTCTGGCTGGCGGTCTTGGCGGAAGAAGCTCAGAAGGTCGTCAAATGGATCAAATGGTTGGCTGGATGGAACCAGGGTGCAGGCTTGGCTGGGCTGGACGGGACCAGCGGTGAAGGCTTGACTGGGCTGGACGGGACCAGCGGTGAAGGCTTGATTGGGCTGGACGGGACCAGCGTTGAAGGCTTGACTGGACTGGACGGGACCAGCGGTGAAGGCTTGACTGGACTGGACGGGACAGCGGTGAAGGCTTGACTAGGCTGGACGGGACCAGCTGTGAAGGCTCTGGGGGAAGAAGCTCAGGTAGGTCGTCAAAAGGGTCAGGCTCTGACGGGCATGCCATGGGCTCAGGCTTTGGCGGGCATGCGATGGGCTCAGGCCATACTGGACTCGGGACCACCAGAACCCGATCACATCCCCTTCTACGACCTCCACGGGTCCCGCGAAATACGGCCATCCGGGTTCCCATGAAGGCCTGCTTCCAGCCTTCCATCTTCCTCTCTTCCTTTTCTTTTTTTTTTTTTTTGTACTGGTCGATCGTTCTGTCAGGGTTGGGTGCAGGTAGCTGAAGACGAGGACAAGGACTTCAATATAATAGATTTATTAAACAAAACGAGAACAAAAGAACAGGACTTCAGGGTTAACACACAACCATACATTGACGACGATCGACCAAACTGGGAGAAAACACAGGGCTTAAAAGAACTGAACCAAACAAGATAATTAACTGAAAACAGGTGCATAAAATTGGACACAAACGAGGAGCGGGAAAACTTAACAGGACTAAACCAAAATCACAAAGACAGGGGAAACCAAGATCACAAAAACAGAACTCAAACACTTTGAATTGTTACAATTTGTACCGAATTTATAGTAAAATCATTTTCTTTAAGTAGTTAACTTCAAGTAAATGCTGTAACCTTAATCTGCCCAAGTTTTATTTATTTACTTATTTTAGTTTTATTTGGATTTTAAATATTTAGTTTGGTAGCAAAAAATGCAAACCCCTCATAAAATGATAGAAAATAAACCAGCTTTAGTTTGAGCTCCTGAGATTTCCTTTCTTTTCAGCCATCTGTTTTTAAAGGATTAGTTCACTTTAGAATTAAAATGTTCTGGTAATTTATCTCCCCACGTCATCCAAGATGTCCATGTCTTTCTTTCTTTCGTCAAAAAGAAATTAAAGTTTTTGAGGAAAACATTCCAGGATTTTTCTCCATATAGTGACTTCAATGGTTATCAACGGTTTGAAGGTCCAAATGTCAGTTTCAGTGCAGCTTCAAAGTCTCGACATGATCCCAACCGAGGAATAACAGTCTTATCTAGTGAAACCATCTGTCATTCTCAATTGTTTTATATATATATTTTATATTATATATATATATATATATATATATATATATATATATATATATATATATATATACTTTTTAGCCACAAATGCTCGTCTTGAACTAGCTCTGTGATGTGCCACACATTACGTAATTACGTTGAAGACATTTCCGGTTCAAAAATGTTGGGTAGGGCGAAAAACTCCCTAATTTTCTCCTCCTACTTCAAAAACCTTTTATTTATTTATTTGTAAATGGCGTTTGACTTAGTCTTTGCACGTTCGCGTTCGCTTGGTAAACACTTCTTAACGCGTGACCTTTCAACGTGATTACGTAATGTGTGGCGCATCGCAGAACTAGTGCAAGACGGGCACTTTTGATTAAAGAATATATATTTATTTTCAGAAAATTACAGATTCTTTATTCTTATTAAGTTCTTTATTCTCGTTGGTGTCTCTTTATAAAGACACCAACAAGACCAGCAGCTCTACATTCATCTTGCCTTGCATCTTCCTCGTCTTATTTCTTCCCGGCAGAGTGTAGACGCTGTATATCTTCTTCGCCATTACGTATGTGTGCTCGGCAAGATCGTTTTGTGTTTGAGCGCCCCCAAGTTGTGTTTTACTGTAACTTCAGAAGCTACAGACACGTGAGCAAAAGCGCCAATCTCATTGGTCGGATAGTTTTTGACGCGCCGCGTCAAACAAAAAAAACGAACCCGAGGCGTTTTAAAAAAAATGACGCTTTTACGCGTGGCGTTTTACCCATCGGTGTGCACACTCACATTGGCGCCCATTGTTTAGTCACAAGGCGTTAGACGTTGACGAATTTCGCGTGTGATATTCGTCAACGTTTAATGCCTAGTGACTAATTCTTTAAGGCCAACTACTTTGTATAATTATTTAAAATGATTGTTTTTGTGTTTCTCCATCAGGTGTTGATCCCAAATGGATTTACAACCTGAGAATGAAGCAGATGAAAGAACAAGCTACCCAGGAGTCCACAGGCAAGATGACCCTCCCTCAGTTCCTGTCGGTCATCACCAACCAATCAACTTACGCCGCTGCGTTGAGGAAGTCGCCCAATCGCAGTCCTCACACGCCATGGACCGACTCGCGGAGTTCCTCTCCCACTCTTTCTGTCAAACTCTCCAACATCCACCTGGGGTCGAAGGGCAGCAGCCCGTCCAGCACGACGTCTGAGAGCGCCTCGGAGCGAGAGCGCCCCCCTAGTGCTGGAGCTAAACACAACTACAACAGAAAAACCTACTACGACCACACGCTGAAGATCACTGGAGGAGGACGAGGAGACGGAGAAGCCAGGAGGTTTAATCAGATGACACAGAGAGGAACCAGAGGTTTCCAACAGGCTGGGCGGCCACGAAACAGCTACTCGTACGCAACTCCATCCAACCACCAGCGGCCAATACCGGGGATGTCAATCGTCACTGAAGTGGTGAAGCAGAAAGGGGCGTCCGAAGAGGCCGGGGCTGGTGATGGGGATTGGATTAAAGTAGAAAGAAAGAAGTCTAATAAACAGGAACATAAACATCAGGAAGGAAGGCAAGCCAGAAACCGGCCCAGAAGAGGAGGGAGGGGAGGGGGACGGGGGCGAAGTTGAGCGTTTATTCTGGTAGAAGGGGTGATGAATCATGTTTGATTCACAGTATGGGCTGAACGGGGACCTGGTTTTAACCAAAGAAAGCACTTAACTTCTGTTGTGCACAGACAGGGCTTATATGAAACCAAGATTATGCCTTAGTTCAAATAGGGCATTTATGTAGCTTTTATAAGCATGCCTTAGAAAAAAACATTACTTGTGTGTATCTTGAGACAAAACAATGCCACTGACATATTTTAAGATAGGCCTACATGTCAGTGCAAGTTGCCCTTAATTGAAACAGCTCAAACATGCATTTAGTGTGTAAAAGCGTGGGATAGTGTATTGTAAATAAAAACATATTTTAAAATTGACATTGATTGAGGGCAAAAGTTCACCATGAAATGGATGTACTGATCTTAAATGTCATAAATTATTATGCTGTTCCTGAAAAAGGCCCATTTTCTTAGCTTTTTTAAAAGTTGATATTCTAGGACTTGAATTTGCCTCTCTTGTGATTTTATTTTGTTTCCTTTTTTTATATTGGAACTACCGGTATGCTGAATACTTCAATGATGATCATAATAACTGAGGACATTTTCTATGTTTTCGATAATGTCTGGTTATAAATTAAATGTGGTTATATATTAAATTGTGATATTTTATTATGGAGGATTATTTCATTTAAATAATATTAAAGATTTATTTATTATTATAGGGTGGAATTTCAAAAGTTGTCCATTTATAAGATATTAATAAAATATAAAATGTCAACCAACACTATGTTTGTTTTATTTAGTCTGCATTTCGCGCGATTTATGTGTCCTTATGCAAATGAGCTCTGATGTTTGGCGCCACAGCTAAAGATCCTGTAAGCGCATGGATTTCCAAATAGACATAATTATATTCACCTTCATTTTAATAACCCCATACTTCTAATGCAATTGTATCATCAAGTTCATACTGAAATCACAATTAAATGGATAATATAGTTCTTGAATCTTCAACCTATTCGATTGGGTTAGTCATCATTAATTTTACACACCTTCCAGGACTCTCAAATGGCGCGGAAGAGACTCGCGCCTCTTCAACATTTACCCGCCAAACTCCCAGACCAAACACACCGCGCTACACGACAGACACACACGCTCCCGGAACACTCTCACATTATAAACTTACACACCGAACTGCAACAATGCGCTCCAAGGTAAGTTAAATACACCAGCGTTTCTTTTCTAATGACCTGAAAGTATGTTTTGTGAATGAATGGAGGAACTATGTTGTTGCTTGTGTAGTAAAAGTGCTTTGCAACGCTATAAGAGAGTTAAGTTAAATGAACGGTACCAGTTAGGTAAGTTACCGATTGTTAATTTTATTTCTTTTGGACGTAACGTTAACTTATATTCGAGAGCATGGTTGTTGTAAATGCTGTTTTAAACTTGTAGACTTACGTTAACTTAGTGGGGGCAGGGGTCGCCCTAAGTTCAGCAACACATCTTAGTAGTAAAATTATTTAACAAAATGATTTAAAAATACACTTTTCTGTTTCATGCACTATTTAATTTGAAAGCTTATCATTACTCTTTAATTGTACTTGCAAAAATTTTTTTGCAAAAAAAATGCGGTTTAATGTTGAATCAGAGAGTTAAAAGTTAGTCCCAATGTTCACGCCATCCAGACACATGACGTTTTAACACACCTGGCTTCACTTTAAAAAACATTTTATACAAATTTTAAAGCCATACTTTCAGTATAATAATAGAAAATAGCAGTAGATCTGAAACCTTGTTCTCTACTAAAAACCAGCCTGACCCGTGCTGGATATATTTGTAGTATTTTCTGGACTCCTCTAATTCTTCATTAATGTTATGATTATGAATATTGTCCAGAGGCTGCAGGCGTCTCCGCCCTCCACCAGGATGAACCTGCGCAGAAGGAGCACTGCTGTGGTCCCGATGGAGACCTCCTCTTCGGATGACAGCTGTGACAGCTTTGGATCTGATGGTTTTGGGAACTCGGTATGACATGAGCTTTTACATATGAAAAATTGACTTTCAAGACTAGGTCATTCAGTGACCCGCTGTCCATGTTGAACCCATGATAAGTGTGTGTTTGTTTCTTCTAGAAGAGACCAATGAGACGGACGAGAAGCTCGACTCAGATTGAGAAAGTGTTTAATGTTCTCCCTGTGACCGAGGAAGAGGACGCATGCAGTGGTTTTGAGAATGACCTGAATGATGACATGACCAAAATGGTTTGTAAAGACTGTCAGGAAACGCTTAAAGGATTAGTTCACCCAAAAATGATATTTCTTTCATTTAGTCGGCCTCAAGTTGTTCCAAACCTGTATACGTTTTTATTTGTTTATAGTTATTTGAAATAGTGTTTGAAACCAAGCAGATCTCGCCCCCAATATACTTTTTTTTTTTTTTTTTGTCAATAGGTTGCGAGATCTGCTTGGTTATAAACATTCTTATGAATATTTTCCTTTTGTTCAGCAGAACAAAGACATTTTATACGTTTATAAGTTTGGATCAACTTGAGTGTGAGTAAATGATGACAGAATTTCAATAGCATGTGAACTATCCCTTTAAGTGTCTGCTGGCTGCTGTATCATAATGGCTTATGAAAGGAGGCATACGTTCAATTAATAATTCCTTATGTATTTCCTTTTAGAAAATGGACTCAGACACTGAAACCTGTTCGCCTCCCAGGAAAACTCGCAAATCGTTCACGCTCCGAGTAGCCATGAAGTTCCCGAACAAACGGGCCAGTCCATCAAAGCCAGTGACCCCTGAGTCCAAACCCAAACCTGAAGCCAAAGACCTCGACCCTGAGAGCGACAACTTCATGCTGAAGAGAGCGCTGAACATCAAAGAAAATAAAGCTATGGTGAGCAAGTCTACTTCTACATGCACGTCAGCATACCTGTCAACACTGCCGTTTTTCCCGGGTTTCTCCCGTTTTTTTTTTTTTTTTTTTTTTTTTTAGCCCTATCTCCTGGACCCCTCCCGGTTTATTATTTTTCCCATGAAACTCCCGTAATTTGCATGGCCCAAACTCTTTTATGAATAATCGGACCAGTATGTTTGTCTTGCTTGTAGCTTGCTAAGCTAATGGCAGAGCTGGATAAAGTTCCCGGACTGTTTCCTGGGAAGGCTGCTTTGTCACAGGGCAATACGGTAAGATTTTAAGCTGCTGATAATATTAAAAATTAATAATGTGTTAATTCTAATACTAATAATAATGATGAAAATAGTAACATTATTATTATAATACTAAAAGTATTACTATTAATAACTAGTTGATGGTAATGATTATAATGCTGTATCATCTTTTGTCCGTGCACAGCCTCGTCGAGTTCCTCGTCGTTCACTGGACCCCAGCGCCGCTCGGCGGAGGAACCCGGAGCGATCGTCCCGTCCTCACACACGGTCCCGCTCACTGGCTGGCGGACCCCCCTCCCCCGCGCCACAGGACGATCCCGACGACAAGTACAGCCTGGTTCGCAAAAGCAGAGTTTACGAAGACGACGAGGATTATGAGGAAGAGGTGAGTTTCTTGGCGTTAACTAAAGTACAACTTTTTTTCTGTGTGTGACATACTTCAATTCAAAAGTTTGGGTCTGGTAAGAAAAATCATTGGTTTGAAATGTACACATTTATGGTCAAACACCATGCAAAAGTGAATTTTGCATAATAGGTCCCTTTAAAGAAAAGTCTTACCCCAAAACTTTTAAACGGTACTGTACATGCAAATGATTTGTCCATGGCAATAATTGGCTATTTTGAGATTGCATGTCTTGTTACATTCAAGGTGCCTCTGTATTGAATGTGTGTGTGTGTGTTTGTGTAGAGAGAACCACGGCGGCGCAGTTACAACAGCACTCTGACGATCCCTCATGTCGTCAGGCCTGTGGAGGAAATCACTCAGGATGAACTGGACAACATCTGTGTCAACGTCAGAGAGAAGACTTACAACCGAGCCACAGTGAGTCTCCTTCGCAATCTCACGCTTTCGGCGTCCGTTTTCCAGCTAGTTTGAAGCGTTCTAGCACTGTGTGTGACTCTGCTTTTGTTCCTCAGGGCTCAACCTGCCATCAGTGTCGCCAGAAAACCACGGACACCAAGACCAACTGCCGTAACCCAGAGTGTGTGGGTGTCCGTGGGCAGTTCTGCGGGCCTTGTCTCAGGAACCGCTATGGAGAAGAGGTCCACGATGCCCTCCTCAACCCGGTTAGTCTTTCTGCATATCCTGACATCAGTAGCACTGGCTTGTGTGTTCTGATTGGTCCAGTGTTTCTCTGAAGGATGAGAGTATATTGCTGAGGTGTGGTGTTCTCTTCCAGGAGTGGCACTGCCCCCCGTGCAGAGGCATCTGTAACTGCAGTTTCTGCCGGGCCAGAGAGGGGCGCTGTGCCACCGGTGTGCTCGTGTACCTGGCCAAGTACCATGGCTATGACAACGTGCACTCTTATCTCAAAAGGTAATGGTTTTTAATAGCTATAACTTTATTGTAACACTTATGTATAAACACTATGGAAGATTGTTTCGCCACAGAAAAAAAGAGAAATTTAATTGCGACTTTTTATCTCTCAATTGCAAGTTAGTCAGAATTGTGAGAACTTCAATTTTTTTGAGTTTTTCCTTAGAATTGGACTTTATAACTGGCATTTGCGTGTTATAACGTCAGAATTGACAGTTTAAATTTAAACCGTTTATTTCTCGCAATTCTGAGAATTATCTTTTAAAGTGTTTTATTCTGTGGCAGAAACAAGCTTCCATAAAACACTGATGCACTGAAGTTTTTTTTTTTTTTTTTTTTTTTACCAAAACCAGTGAATTTTAATTTAGCCCAAAACCAATGGTTTATTTAATAGCCAACACTTTAAAAAATGCACATGTTAAATTTAAGGTTTTGATTGATATAATTGTTTGTACTAAATTTTGTTAAAATATAATACATTTTCATGGCAGATTTATTCAAGCATATGTGAAATATATGAAATGGTGGTGCTTTATTAAAATGAGTTTATGAACCTTAAATAGCTTTTCTGAGGTAAATGTAAAATTACATAAGCCCGTTTACAAGCTGTTTTATTGACGTTTTTCTCCGGTTTAAACAGAGCGATTAAAATTAGACATGAAACAGTAAGCTGTACTGTATCTTTCAACATTCACATGTTTTTGTGCTGTCACTAGTAGTAAAGAGGAAGAGATGAGTTCACATGCGCTGCACTGTCACGACACATTAAAGTGACAGGACCAGTCTTTGAATTTCAAGACTAAAATTTTACATTTGGAAGCGCCAGATTTTTTTTTAATATCAAAAGCAAAGCGCACTTAGATTTATTGGATCTACAAATAATGTTTAGTGAAATTGTTCACGCATCAACACAAAACAGCATAGACTGATAGATCTGTTCATCAAAACGAAGATTGATTTAACAAGAACTTAACCCATGCTAGCATTACACGGCTGATATTTACCTGTAGCTTATCCATGTTGTGCACAAAACACTTACACATCAGAAAAGTGCTAATTATACCAACTATTATTCATAAAACTATAATTCAAAAATAGTAATTGTCGACTTCTCACTGTTGTCACTTACTTGGTGGCTTTTGTGAAATCTAGGAAGGTGTAACCAGTGTCTATGACCTCTCTCCACAGTTTAAAGAAGGAATTGGAGGAAGGAGAGTAAAATGGATGCCGTGTTCTGCGGAGCCCAACAGAACTGACGTGTTAATCGATGTGATTCACGGCTGATTCCTGCTGCAGGTTCTCTGCCATTGGGAATCTAAATTAAATCTTAATACATTTGCATTGTTTTAAATGTGTAATTTTTTTCAAAGGGAGTGTTTTTATCTCTGTACTGTATTGGTTACTTTGGAAACTGTTTGCTGCAATACTTGTTCTTTACTGTTTTTGCCACCTTTTTAATCTTTAGATGCTTTTATGACTGCCCATGTTCTGCTTTATTAATGGAATAAAAGTTGTGCTTTTAAGTTCTGTTGTCTTTATGGGTGTGCGAGATGGAGGGTAAAATGTGTTCATATCTGGTTTTGTGTTTTTAGATCTCTTAGACAATTTAAGTTGATTTGAGGTTAAAATGGTGTAATCAAGTTAAGTAGCTGAAGACGAATTTTACAAGGTGGCTAATTCGTACGAATTCATACGACCTTCCTTGTACGAATTGGTAAGATTTTTGCAAAATTGTACATATTTTAAGAGTTGCGCAATTCGTATGAATGAGCTACCCCTAAACCTACCCATCACGTGGGGTTGTACGAATTAGCTACTTTTTAATCACTCGTACCTCACGTCTTCAATAGATTTAAGTGTACATGTCATACGGTTTGAATGCTTTTTAAATCAAAGTCATCATGGTACCTACAAGGTTTTTTAAAACTTAAGACCTTTTTTTATTTTGCTGCCCAAATAATATAAAAATCATATGGATGAGGTTGGGCAATGTTTATGGATGCAACATTAATTTGAAAACTGTCTGTGAACAGTAAAAGAAATGGACAAAGCGACCCCATTGATTTCAACGGAGAGAATTGAAGCCCAGTAGAAGCACTCACTTCCTGATAGCCAAGCGTACTGCGCAGGCTCAAACTGAGCTTGATGACGTAGATGTGACATGAGCAACCTGACTGACAGTTGTACGTCTTCTAATAGCTGCCAAGAGAAATCTGAATCATTCCCTTCCGAAACTTGCAGAGCCGGAGATCGTGAGTATTAGCTGTCCATGAGCTCGCAGCAGGAGCAACTTTATGACTCTCTATGGGCTTCTCCCTTGACTTTATGCCTCCCCCGATTGCGCGCGAGCTTCTACTTCTGTCTATACGGTAATTGCTCAGGGTGGTCCAAACACACTCAGGGCTGACAGTGGTCCTCCAGGAGTGAGTTTGGACACCCCTGAGCTGCAGCGTGGACCCCAGAGTGGTTCACCCTGACTCGCAGGAAGTGAGTTTGGACACCCCTGAGCTGCAGGACAGTGGTCCTCCAGGAGTGAGTTTGGACACCCCTGAGCTGCAGGACAGTGGTCCTCCAGGAGTGAGTTTGGACACCCCTGAGCTGCAGGACAGTGGTCCTCCAGGAGTGAGTTTGGACACCCCTGAGCTGCAGGACAGTGGTCCTCCAGGAGTGAGTTTGGACACCCCTGAGCTGCAGGACAGTGGTCCTCCAGGAGTGAGTTTGGACACCCCTGAGCTGCAGGACAGTGGTCCTCCAGGAGTGAGTTTGGACACCCCTGAGCTGCAGGACAGTGGTCCTCCAGGAGTGAGTTTGGACACCCCTGAGCTGCAGGACAGTGGTCCTCCAGGAGTGAGTTTGGACACCCCTGAGCTCAGGACAGTGGTCCTCCAGGAGTGAGTTTGGACACCCCTGAGCTGCAGGACAGTGGTCCTCCAGGAGTGAGTTTGGACACCCCTGAGCTGCAGGACAGTGGTCCTCCAGGAGTGAGTTTGGACACCCCTGAGCTGCAGGACAGTGGTCCTCCAGGAGTGAGTTTGGACACCCCTGAGCTGCAGGACAGTGGTCCTCCAGGAGTGAGTTCGGACACCCCTGAGCTGCAGGTCCTCCAGGATGAGTTTGGACACCCCGAGCTGCAGTCCTCCAGGAGTGAGTTGGACACCCCTGAGCTGCAGGTCCTCCGGAGTGAGTTTGGACACCCCTGAGCTGCAGGACAGTGGTCCTCCAGGAGTGAGTTTGGACACCCCTGAGCTGCAGGACAGTGGTCCTCCGGGAATGAGTTGGACACCCCTGAGCTGCAGGACAGTGGTCCTCCGGGATGAGTTCGGACACCCCTGAGCTGCAGGACAGTGTCCTCCAGGAGTGAGTTTGGACACCCCTGAGCTGCAGGACAGTGGTCCTCCAGGAATGAGTTTGGACACCCCTGAGCTGCAGGACAGTGGTCCTCCGGGATGAGTTCGGACACCCCTGAGCTGCAGGACAGTGATCCTCCAGGAGTGAGTTTGGACACCCCTGAGCTGCAGGACAGTGGTCCTCCGGGTGAGTTCGGACACCCCTGAGCTGCAGGACAGTGGTCCTCCAGGGAATGAGTTCGGACACCCCTGAGCTGCAGGACAGTGATCCTCCAGGAGTGAGTTTGGACACCCCTGAGCTGCAGGACAGTGGTCCTCCAGGAGTGAGTTTGGACACCCCTGAGCTGCAGGACAGTGGTCCTCCAGGAGTGAGTTTGGACACCCCTGAGCTGCAGGACAGTGGTCCTCCAGGAGTGAGTTTGGACACCCCTGAGCTGCAGGACAGTGGTCCTCCAGGAGTGAGTTCGGACACCCCTGAGCTGCAGGACAGTGGTCCTACAGGAGTGAGTTTGGACACCCTTGAGCTGCAGGACAGTGGCTCACAGGAGTGAGTTTGGACACCCTGAGCTGCAGGACAGTAGGTCCTCCAGGAGTGAGTTTGGACACCCCTGAGCTGCAGGACAGTGGCCCCTCCAGGAGTGAGTTTGGACACCCCTGAGCTGCAGGACAGTGGTCCTCCAGGAAGTGAGTTTGGACACCCCTGAGCTGCAGGACAGTGGTCCTCCAGGAATGAGTTTGGACACCCTGAGCTGCAGGACAGTGGTCCTACCAGGAGTGAGTTTGGACACCCTTGAGCTGCAGGACAGTGGTCCTCCAGGAGTGAGTTTGGACACCCCTGAGCTGCAGGACAGTGGTCCTCCAGGAGTGAGTTTGGACACCCCTGAGCTGCAGGACAGTGGTCCTCCAGGAGTGAGTTTGGACACCCCTGAGCTGCAGGACAGTGGTCCTCCAGGAGTGAGTTTGGACACCCCTGAGCTGCAGGACAGTGGTCCTCCAGGAGTGAGTTTGGACACCCCTGAGCTGCAGGACAGTGGTCCTCCAGGAGTGAGTTTGGACACCCCTGTTCTAGGGTGTGCAGTTGTTTTCAGTGAAAAGCACAGCTGAAGTAGTTCCAGGCAGATCTGGACCACATTACACTTCCATATCAGTTTGCCAAATGATTTCAGTTATTTCAAAGCTCCTTGCAGCCGACAACAGTAAAAGAACATTGCTTCAGGCAGTATCACTACTTAAAATTGTTCTTTGTTTAGTTTTTATTTTGATAATCCATTGCAATACATTTAATTATTCCATTAAAATGGATGTTATAAGAGAAATTTAAACTGACAGCATGCAGGTTTGCTCCTTTCAGACCAGAGCCGCACCCTTGAAATCAAACTCAAAACTTTGTATATGTGTATATTTAATTCAAACCGTGAAGATTATGTAGTGTTTTATTTATTTTTACATTAGATAACTTTATTAATTGTCTTTAGTATTTCATTATATAGACCTGGAAAACTTAAAGCACTGTTTATTTTTATTTATTTTTTTGGATAATTTTTGATCTATTGTTTTTAGAGAATTTTTATTTAGACATTAGTTAGGTATAGTATTAGCTTTTACTGTGGTAATAATATAAGTGATGACTAAAAAAAAACCAAGATGGCTATTTCTAAGGCCAAAAAATGTTTTACCCTTTCTAAGCAATAATTTGTTATTGATATTATTTACTGTTTATTACTGGACTATAGCTTTTTACTATGGTAAATATGGTTTGTGCCGGTGTGGCTTGTAGGCAGGCAGGGCAAAAAGGTTTGTCTCTGATGTTCCCGGATCATGGTTTTCTCAAGGACAAATAGTTTCCAACATATAGGGTTTAATGACATTGCTTTACAGTATATTAGTCAGAAATTTTTATAATAAAAAAAAACATTTAGCTACTTTGAGATAAAAAAAAGCTAAACTACTAATATCCACATTCATATTTTTCTTTTTGTACAAAACAGATGTTCAAGTCACTTTATATGTTTTTAAAAATAAATAGAGTGGGACACAAAAGGAGTGTGTGATTTCCCATATTAATGAAGAACCTCCTCTTACATCTGACATCAGAACAACCCCTATACCAAACATTTCATATCACAGCAGTGAATCCGCCTCAACATCTATTTCAGCAGGAATTCAATCAGAGAAGATTATTTGAACATGCCCTCCGCTCTTGCCCCTCTGTGCCCGTGTGGGTTAAGAGGGCATGAGGAGGGGGTTAGAGAGCCAGAACACTGTGATATACTGCAGTCTGCTCAGATCCCTCATTAGAGACCTGCACTAATGGTGTGGAAATAATTAGCAGACTCTAATGGGAAATCTTATACCTGTGAATCATTTTTCCCTGTTAAAGCTCTTTCGCAACCCTCTTTCCTTCCTTTTTTTTCCTTCCTCTCATTCAGATCACCGTGGACTTGCTGATTTCTGACATTAAACGCCCCTTTAGTGGCCTATTAATACAGCTTGTGCATTCATGGAATACAAACGCAGCAAAAAAATAAGTCTATTGGATTTTAAAGATAATTTTGTAAAACCCAAATAAGCTTTACAGATCGTTTTCTTTTTGGAAATGGGTTCAAATAATGATTTTCATGCTTGTTCAATGAACTATCAACAATGATAGCACATGCACCTGTGGATCAGTCCTCAAGACTAACGCATTACAGGCGTAGACAATTAAGGTCACAGTTACAATTACTTCTAGGACACTAAAGAGACCTTTCTACTGACTGAAAAACATCAAGAGAAAGACGGGGTCTCTGATCACCTTCAGGAACATATGCTATAGGAGGCATGAGGACTGCAGATATCAACAGAGCAATACTGCAATGTCTTAAAAGAAGAAGTGTATGCTCATGTTACAAAATTAACTCAGAGGAGTTTTCTTAAGTGTGTCTCGCATTCATGTAGCCTACACACTTCTATAAGAGACTTATAAGAGAGAACGAAGAGTGAGAGCAACAGGACACCTGAGCAGAATGAAGTCTCTAGAGGTTTTAAAATACAAAATGCAATGAAATGGTCAAAGACTCCATCTAGCAGATGTTAACATATAAAACAACTGAAAAACTGAGGACAAGGAACAAGGTTCTCTCAAATTTATGAACAAACATGCTTCCATTAAAATTAATAGAATGTTCATTATGAGTTATCTGTCTGGTAAACGTTAGCACAAAAATGTATGCATCGTTCATGGATTTTTGTGTGTGTGTGTGTGTAAAACATATTATTTGATGTCTAAAGGTTTTTAAATGTTATTATTTGTTTCATAATCTTCAGAGAACATTCAAAAGTAGTATTTCCATAATGTTTAGAAACTGATAAAAATGGAATGTTCCCTTACGTTTGCATAACCAAAAAAAGAAATCGAACGTTCAGAAAACCTACGGAAATTACATTTTCATAACTTAATGGGAAGGTCATTTTTCCTAAAGTTACGTCACAAAGAGTAGTTGTCTGTGTTATTCAGTATTTCACTGCTGTCTGTTTGTTTTACTAACTGATCGAGAAACCACTTCCAAGAGTGCGGTCCAAACTAATGCGAAATGAAAAGAATGATTAGCCTACTTCACAAATGGTTGGCAAAGTCCACATTACATAAATATGGGAGTCTGGGACACACATAATAAATGCTGAAATATTAGCAGCAGGGGCGTTTTCTCCGAGGAGGCAGTCTCTCAAAAAAAAAATTGGTTGAAAAAAAAATGTGACATTAAATAGTGAATAAATCCCTGTTTTTTCTAAAGTAACACTGTCCCACAGGGACACCACGAAAGTTTCAGCGGAACGCCACGTCTTTCTTGCCCCCTCTGAGCCCATTGAGTTTTTACAGACCCCTAAAGCTTGCGGTGGGTTTAGTGGGGGGTAATTGAGAATGAATGGGGGGAAAGTCATGTGACAGGATATGATCAGTCATAATAGATAGTACAGGTACGACTGCAAGACATCTGTTAAAGATCACTTCATCTGGAAAGCATCTGCTGTTTACTAAAATCTGATAGACATCTAAGAAGTCAATCTTAGAACAAGATGTCTGTTTTACATACATTCTAAATCATAAACATCTTAAAGACATTTTCCTAAACGTCTATTTGACATCTGACACGAAACGTCCTATAGACATATTACAGATGAGCAAACATAAAATATGTCTTCCAGATGTAAACACGTACATCAAATAGACGTCTCCGTGATGTACGTGTGCTATCAGGGATATGATTGGTTGTGTCATAAATCCCGCCATATTGTTTTCGCGGCGCGTTCGCAAATCGGTCTGAATGAAGACAAAGACGTTAATGGAAAGACGAATTGAAAAAAAGTAAACAACTCAGCCACTAAGATATCACTGCTTTAGGCCTGTCACGTCAAAACGAAACTTGCAATGGTTTGAAATTTTTTTTTAGTGAGCATCAGCTTGGGGAAATTAAAGGTAGCCTGTCTCTGACCAGTGTGCGTAATGACTGATGAAAATAAGTTGACTAATAAAAAGAACAGCTCAACATTTATTATTTTGGAATAAATGTAGCCTATAATTGCGTAAAAACACTAACTTGAGATTTATACTTGGTTTTAATAACTAGAACATTAATTATATAGTGTAGAAACAGGCTACAACATATCTGATATTTATGTCATTTAACCAGGTGACAACATTAAGCGTAACAGTGTAAGTGTAACATTAATTTACATGTGAATTTTTTTTTTATATAAAAACTATGAGGACTTTGCCTCCTCTTTTTAAAACCCCACTACAAGTCATGAGCTTTAGTTTCTTTACGTTTCCAACTACTTTTTTTTAAATTTTAATATACTTTCGAAGTTGTGGCTTATACCGGAAGCCTATCACAGTTTTACAGCTGTATAACTTTTTGGCGGGAACTACTGGTACAAAGATTATTTTTTATATAGGCCTATAGGGGATTTTACACATGTCAATGCATGATAACCTCTTTTGTCATTAGGCTAATGTCATGTTTCATGCCCATTTTTTCCCCAGAATGCTCAGTTTTTAATTCTAAGAGTGAATCTTTTTGGATCTGCAGGAAACAAACGCTTCAAAAGTATTTATTTGCATAATAAAGATGCACTCGAAAATACTGGTATTAAATACCAATGATCATCCACTTTAGGGTGATGAATATTTAGGGAAATAATTGTTTACGACGCTCGAGCGTCGAGCTGATCTGGTAATCAGGCTATGAAATACAATATTTATTCATTAGAGCGAACTTAATGAGGCCTCGCGGCGCTAATTATGAAAAGCAGCGTAGCGCTAAATGAGCGCGAGAGAGACGGCGCGTGCGAGGGAGCCCGCGCGCGCGCTTTCTTACCTGTTTCCCGCGCTGCGGGGTCAGTGGGCATCACAGAGATCTGCGTGATTATCTGATGGCCCCATAAACACTGCAGCACTGCCGCACACACTGGCACAGGCGAGAGTGGTCCTGACTGCTGTTGTATCCGTGATTAATAATTATGTAGAATATTGAGTATTTATTATGGGCCCCTTTTCATTGGCATTGTTCAGATGTGTGCTTCTGTTTGCCTGTTGAGAAGAGAGACCAGTAGAGCAAATTGCTCCCACAATCTCCCGCCGTTAAACATTGATTGAAGGAGCAGGAGAAAAAGAAGAGGTGAAATTAGATTTTTAGCTGCTTTATAGGAGTTTAGTAGAATACAGAGTAGCTATAATAAGATATATATTTCCCTTTATTAAAGAGATCAGAGTATTTTAAAACATATTAGGATGCACCATAAGCTAGCACTCACATTGACATTGACTATACTGTCATTTACAGAATAATGCCTACTTAATATAATAATATTAATGTGACAACATGCAATGATTCATGTAAAAATCATTTGAAATAGCTATGTATGCATTATATATTGTGCACAGTATGCACATTTTCATTTGCAATGTGACTGTGGACAAAAGTAAATACAGTCACAATTTTTAATCTGTATTCTCATTTTAAGTTAAGTCGCCATTATTTATATAACACTTTATACATACAAATTATTTTAAAGCAGCTTGTACAAGTTATACAAAAGAAAATTCACTAATCAATAATGCATACCTTCAGATATATGAGGCTAATTCAAATTCGGATGTAAAACTGCTTGTTCAGATTAGTCACTTTTTGCCTCAAAAAATAATTGATTTCCAAAATACCGGTAGTAGGATGCAACATGCAACATGATAAAGTCATGTGACAACAGTATTATACATTTTGAAATGTTTCTCCTTGCACATGCATATTGTTTAATTGTCTTTATTTTACAGTTCCCCGTGTAGATGTACTACTTATAGTCTTGCAATAACTGGGTAATAACCAGGTACAAACCCTGAACCTACACCTAAACATACCTTATACTTTCTTAGGTAAGTACATAGTAAGTAAAGGTAAGTAGGCCTTATGTAAAAATACTGTCAAATAAAATACAACCAATATGTTATATCAAGCAGCATGTAGTCTAACTGTGTTCTGTAAGCAAGTAGACACTCTTGTACATATACAATGAGTTAAGAAAAAGAAGTTAAAAGTCATGATTGATATTACTTCTGCTTGATTTGTCTCACTGGAAAACTACATTTTCCCATGAAGTGTGCTCTGACATACTGTACATTTTGTCATGCATTAGGTCATTTTCATGCATACAGATTATTTGCTTACTTTTCACAGTGTGCACACTGCAGTACGATCACTATATGCTCTTTCAGACCTCATCAGAAGGCCACGCTGACTGGACTGGACTGGACTGGACCGCATGCTGATCGTCTGCAGTGTGTCTGAGGTTAGTGGGAGTTGGATGACAAGTCCCCGTCAGTACTATCCTAGCTCTGCGTGCTGATGCTAACAGCCGTTCATGTCAGAGACGCTATCAGGGAGAGACGCCCGACTGCAGTGCTTCCATCTCTCAGGAAATTGCTAACTCACCCTAACAAAAGAAAGCACAAGTGCACTCACAGTGCAGTCCTCAGAGCAAGCCAGATAAGATGACATTATAAATAGTGAATTTCTAGAAAAGGGGGTGAACTCTCTCTCTCTCTCTCTCTCTCTCTCTCTCTCTCTCTCTCTCTCTCTCTCTCTCTCTCTCTCTCTCTCTCTCTCTCTCTCTCTCTCTCTCTCTCTCTCTCTCTCTCTCTCTCTCTCTCTCTCTCACACACACACTCTCTCTCCACTGTGACATTAAGGCTGTCTGAGAGACTTTGAAAAGCAATTTGAAAAAGTGCCTCACGTCTGAATAATATCACAGGAGAATGTATGTGATAACATATAGATTTAGAAATAAGATTTGGGGGGTGGACTAAGTGCATTTGTTAAATATTCTTCTTTATAACCACAATCTAAAATGTAAAACACAATATTAGCGAGAATAGCTAGTGCTAAACTAGTATAATATCACTATTCTAATATTACCACATATTTCAATTTGACCACATTTTATTGGTATAGACATTAGAAACACACATACACACAGATCATTAGTTTAAGTTAAGGGTTTCAGTGAGGAAGACTGTATTATACACACATGTGTGAGGAAGTGCAGTGCAGTGTTGCTCCTGAAGGGGGAGCTCTGATACAGCACACTTTCTGTACACCTGACTCACTACAGCTGGACTACAACTGGACATTTAAACACTTATATTATAGTCAGAATTGTGTCAGTACATATATGTCTTACATTTGTAGTTTAAAATGAAATCATCAACCAAGAGGGTTTCAGCCACCAACGGGAAATTATATTTTAGGCTAGACAGCTTGCTGGTTTACTTTGGTTAAATCTTTAGTTGAAACTTTTAAATAATACAAAACAATAAATGTTTAAAAAGATTATGTAATGTTTAGAAGATGACAGGAATCAGTTTTTCAGTTGCTTTATACACTGTAAATTGTCCACTTTTTTCAACATAAAGGCCTGGTTTCACAGACTGGGCTTAGATTAAGCCAGGATTAGACTTTAGTTCAATTAGGATATTTAAGTAGCTTTTATTAACATGCTTTAGAAAAGAAAACATTACTGTTGTTCATCTTTAGACAAAACAATGACACTGAAAGCAACTTGCACTGACAGATCTTAAATGATATCAGTTAAAACAGCTCAAACATGCATTTTAGTCTGGGACTAGACTTAAGCCTTGTCTGTGAAACGGGGTAAAAAAGTTCAGTTGCTGCCTTAAAAGGAGAGTTCACCCAAAAATAAAATAATTCTGTCATTACTCGCCCTCATGTCGTTCTAAACCCGTTCATCTTCAGAACACAAATGAAGATCTTTTTAATGAGATATTTTTGAGAGATTTCTGTCCCTCCATTGACAGCTACGCAACTACAACTTTTTATAAAAAAGTTCTTAAAGACCCCCTCCGATGAAAATAATGTTTTTCTAGGTGTTAACATGTTCTTGTGTAATTTTTCTTATGTTAGAGGACATATCTTGAGAAAAATAAGTTCAAAGTTGTATTTCTGAGTATTTCTACATTAAAATGGCTGTGAATCGTTTAAAAATTAGACTGGAGTTGTGACGTAGTAACTCCACTGGGCGGGGCCACAAGCTCATTCTCCCTGCACGTGCGGTCAAAGTCCAAAGTGCGTCTCCTCGCAACGACTCCGCCCACAACACAGAGGTGAATTGCTAATGAGCTACTGCCGCTCTGCTGAAGCAAAGTCCCAGAAAACGGCACAGGTTTTGTGAATTTGGCTAAAAATGACATAATCATAATTTAAAGACCACTGGGAATGTTTAAAAATAGCTCAAAATATGATCGGAGGGGGACTTTAAAGAGATCGTAAAATTAATCGAGTGGTTTAGTCCATAATTTTTGTAGAAACTCAATATTTTATATGATGAACAGATTTAATTGAGGCTGTTATTCACATGTAAACATTTATCAACTAACACATCAGTTGTGTTAAACAGAAGCTCAAGCATGTTCGCTTGATGTGCGAAAACCAATGAGGTTCATTCTCGAGTTACGCAGCACGTTTGAACATCCGCAAGAACCAATGAGGTTCATTCTGGTGTTACGCATCACGTTTGAGCTTCTGCAAGAACCAATGAGGTTCATTCTGGTGTTACGCATCACGTTTGAGCTTCTGCAAGAACCAATGAGGTTCATTCTCATGTTACGCATCACGTTTGAGCTTCTGCAAAAACCAATGAGGTTCATTCTCGTGTTACGCATCACGTTTGAGCTTCTGCAAGAACCAATGAGGTTCATTCTCATGTTACGCATCATGTTTGAGCTTCTGCAAGAACCAATGAGGTTCATTCTGGTGTTACGCATCACGTTTGAGCTTCTGCAAGAACCAATGAGGTTCATTCTGGTGTTACGCATCACGTTTGAGCTTCTGCAAGAACCAATGAGGTTCATTCTCATGTTACGCATCACGTTTGAGCTTCTGCAAGAACCAATGAGGTTCATTCTCATGTTACGCATCACGTTTGAGCTTCTGCAAGAACCAATTAATTCTCCTTGTGTTACGCTCTTCAGGAACAGGTTTGTTCTCACGCGTCAAGCAGGTTCGGTTGAGCTTCTGTTCATGTTCACTGATCAATGTTTAAATGTGAATAAAAGCCAAAATTCAATCAGTTAATCTTACAAATTGATTGAGTCTCTTCAGAAAATTTGGTCTAAGCTGCTCGATTCGGATTAGTTTTAAAATCTCTTTATGAACTTTTTGAAGCGTCACAGTAGTAGTAGCTGTCAATGGAGGGACAGAAATCTCTGATTTCACATGAAATATCTTCTTTTGTGTTCTGAAGATCTTACGGTTTGGAACAACACGAAGGTGAGTAATTGATGAATTTTGTTTCACTTTTTAAAGTAGAATCAACTTGGTTGTACAAGTCATTTCAACTTAAATTATACTAAACTGACTTAAATCAAGTTAAGTCTTGTATAGCTTATAAAAAAAGTTGAAATGATTTGAAAAAAGAGAGTAAAAAGTTGCCATTGACTTACTGATCATACAAGTATTTTATAGTGTAGGAGTCATTTTAGTCCATTACTCTGATCTCATATGCATCTTAAATTGAATTAACATGCAACTTATTTGAATCACTCAAAATTAATTTTGGTTTGCAAGCATAAGAATATGATAAAATATGTTATATGAATAATAGACAGCACACTGGAGTTCTGCATGTCGCTCAGTTGCATAGAATATCATTATCAGTTTCACAGTAATTAAATTTGTGAAGATAATTATTATGAATCAATCTGATGTGCTACTGTAGATGTTATAAGCAAAAGAAGCTGTTTAGATTCTGCATTAGGTCAAAAGAGAGTAAAATAGATAAGTTAACCTTTTGAACAACAACAAACTGCATGGCTGAATGATTCTTAGCAAATAATAAATCATGTTTTTTATGTTTTATTTGTGCATATATGCCAGCGAGGGGAAAGCGGTGTCTGTTGGGCAGTGTGGAGGTGTGTGGAGTTATACAGGAGTATAATGTCTGGCATAAGAGAGAGCGAGTGGAATGGACGTGTTTTATCGAGCTCATCGGTTACGAGTGCAGGCATAGAGTCTCTCAGCTGTGATGTGGAGGTATCGTAAGCTTCATTAGTTTTTACCTCATTAATCTGTTCTCTCATAACCTGTAACACACAATTCACCTCAGTTCATTACACTAGAGGGCTTCATTCATATAAATATAAAGTGTTTGATAAGGATTGTTGGAAAACAAACAAGTAAACGTTAAATTCCTTTTATTTTTTAATTCAGTTATTCAATTGTTACGAGTGTTTAATGAGATGTTGTAAACGTATGAATAATTTTAAATAATTTATCTATTAACGATATGAAGGCAACATTCTTACTCTTACTTATTTCAAGTATACTTTTATAAAATAAAATTTTCATATACTTACTGTACATCATACTTACTTGCAGTCATAGTTATTAGTCTTGCCATGGGATGAGCCAAAAACAATGTGTTCATTTATTTGATTAATTAATTAATTACATCTATTCACCAAATTAATTATTTCAAGCTAGTTCTAAGTCAATAATCTTATTGTATTTTACCCATACAGAATAATACACAAATAAATATTGTTCCCTCTCAAATTCCCCCATTTCATAAACTTTGTTAATTTTCTTTAGAAATATTTTTTTCTCTCTCTCATTCATAGCTATTTTTACCAGTTTTATTTCCAACGACTCTCCATTTTTGGTTATTTTATTAAAAGTAATAGTTATTTTTCTTTAAGAGTACTGGGTGGCAGTACAGTAACAGATCTAGTACATTAGGATTAAAGATTCTGACAAGCATAGAGATTATTAGTACGAATTTATTTTGCTTTCATTGAAAAACCTGGGTCAAAAATCCATAATATAATTATTTTTTTTGTGCACAAGGATTCCTTTACTTGTTGTTTCAGACAGAGCTCTGTTGCGGAAGGCTCTTGACACAGACATCAGGTTCTCCTCTTGTTTCATGGATCATTCGTTTAATACCAAACTAACTCCACAATATCAATGTGCCATTAAAAGTGTGTCTGTGTCCTCATGTGTGCCATGCTGTGACACTCAGAACAATGTTGTGTACAACACACACCTTTAGTTTCCCACAGCCGCTGTAACACAGATCTCTTGCATCACATCCATCGTCGTATGAAGTCTTTCGAAAGATTCTGGATAATGTATAAAAGAGGGTGGTGTTCTGTTTTAGCATGAATCACAATATATTGGTAAATACATTGTAAGTTGTCTTTTGAAGGTGTAATGCATACTAAAGATGTGTTTTTTATCTGTTCTTATCCTGCAAATGTAGCCTAATGAATCAAGACCATTAAATTTGACCTAACACTGATGCGGAGACAGTAACACAATTCATATTAAATCAAATGAAGGAATGAATGTTCTGCAATTAATCTAATGATTTCATTGTCCTTCAATATTCCCTGTTTGATTGAGTCTGAACTATTGAAGTGAAGCCTATGTGCTCATTATATCAGCTCAGAGTCTGAACACATATTCTTCAGACTTTGACTGAAATTGACTGAAGAGAAACTACTTGATTTGAGATCATTTTAATCTTTTTTTTATCTACATTTCTGCGGTAACCATATTATATTTCATATCTATCTTTATATTTCACAACCATTTTATATTTCATATCTATCTAGTACTCAAAATATTTGTAAAATAAGGGTTAATTATTTCACCCGAAAATAAAAATTCTGTCATTTACTCACCTTCATGTTGTTCCAAACCTATTAGACAAATGAAATGAAGAAATTTTAATTAAATCTGAGTGATTCCTGTTCCTCAGTTGACAGCTATACATAATCGCTTTATATGATGAACAGATTGAATTTAGGCTTTTATTCACATATAAACATTGATCAGAAACAGAAACTCAACCAAACCTGAACCAAGAATGAACCTCATTGGTTCTTGCGGAAGTTCAAACGTGCTGCGTAACACTAGAATGAACCTCATTGGTTCTTGCAGAAGCTCAAACGTGATGCGTAACACGAGAATGAACCTCATTGGTTCTTGCTGAAGCTCAAACGTGATGCGTAACACGAGAATGAACCTCATTGGTTCTTGCAGAAGCTCAAACGTGATGCGTAACACGAGAATGAACCTCATTGGTTCTGGCTGAAGCTCAAACGTGATGCGTAACACGAGAATGAACCTCATTGGTTCTTGCTGAAGCTCAAACGTGATGCGTAACACGAGAATGAACCTCATTGGTTCTTGCAGAAGCTCAAGCGTGCTGCGTAACACGAGAATGAACCTCATTGGTTCTTGCAGAAGCTCAAACGTGATGCGTAACACGAGAATGAACCTCATTGGTTCTTGCAGAAGCTCAAACGTGATGCGTAACACGAGAATGAACCTCATTGGTTCTTGCAGAAGCTCAAACGTGATGCGTAACACGAGAATGAACCGCATTGGTTCTTGCAGAAGCTCAAACGTGATGCGTAACACGAGAATGAACCTCATTGGTTCTTGCAGAAGCTCAAACGTGATGCGTAACACGAGAATGAACCTCATTGGTTCTTGCAGAAGCTCAAACGTGATGCGTAACACGAGAATGAACCTCATTGGTTCTTGCTGAAGCTCAAACGTGATGCGTAACACGAGAATGAACCTCATTGGTTCTTGCACGTCAAGCAAACATGCTTGAGCTTCTGTTTAACACAACTGATGTGTGAGTCAATGAATGTTTATATGTGAATAACAGCCTAAATAAAATCTGTTCATCATATAAAGTCTCTTTGGAAAATTTGGACTACTAAACCACTTGATTCATATGGATAAGTTTATGATCTCTTTATTAACTTTTTGAAGCGTCAAAGTGGTAGTTAAGTGTCAATGGAGAGACAGAAATCTCTCTGAAGATAATTTAAAAGATCTACATTTTTGTTTCAAAGACGAACAAAATTCTTATAGACATAACGACATCAAGGTGATTAATTGATGAAAGAATTTTCTATCCCCTCAATTGTTTTCTATGTTTGATTAAATAATTATGATTACTATAAAACACAAATGAGGATTGTAGTTCAGCGTAACCAATGCTTCTGCTCTCAGAAAACAGAAAAGTTAATTTCTACAAAACAGGGTGAATGTCTGAACCGCATTCTCCCGAAATCCCAAAAGTAATGCATTGTTTAAAAAATCCTAATATATCCCAGAGCTAAAATAATTTAAATAATACATTAAAAATTGTCACAGGAAAAAAATGTAATTGCAAAATATCAAATTACACCCTGGAGCTTGATTCTTTAACCAAACATGCTCTGGCTGGTTAGGTTCTGTCACAGAGGACCAGGCTGCCACGCACACATTAATTTCTCCTCTCTCAGAGGCAAGAAAACAATTAGGTGTCTGGAAACACATTTCACCATCAGCCACTTGACACAGTTTTGGACTTATCACAGGGGCAACTGTCTGCGGAAGGGCGAAAGACAAAGTCATTACAGTCAGACTTCTAGGAAAAGCTCTCGATTTAAAAACATTTCAATTACGAGTGAAATGAGGATGCTAAATAATAACCTAATTCAGTGATTTTTAACCGTCGGATTGTGACCCAGGTCTGTTTTGACAAGAGGGGAAAACATTGCGAATAACTAAATGCAATAAACCACATAATATTCATAAAAATAGGTGAACTTAATTTTCGAAGGGAGGAGAAAATGCTTCCCATATATCTTACATGTTTCCAATCCAATCAATCTACATTTTGGCACAAATTCCTCTGTCAATTGTTAGACGCTAGACAATTTCAAGAGATGCCCTCATCATTGAAGACCATTTAAAAAAAACTATAAATAAAAATGTTGATAAAATATACAGTTAGAAATAAAATATGACCCACACTAAATAAAAAATGGGTTTAGTCACAATATAAAGTCACACTGTGAGATCTAATGTTGCAAATATGAGGGGAAAAAACGCAATTGCAGGATATGAAATCACATTACATAATAAATATTTATCGTTACAATTACGAGAAAAGGCTGATCACTGCAGAACCAATGGGTGGAGCTTGGCGTTCAACTCCTCCTCTCTTGATTTAATGGGTGGGCCTGATGCCCAGCTCCTCCTCTCGGGATGTAATGGGGGTGGAGCTTGATGTCCAGCTCCTTCTCTCTGTGTGTAATAGGCGGAGCTTGACATCCAGCTCCTCTTCTCTGGATGTAATGTGTGGGGATTGATGTCCAGCTCCTCCTCTCTGGGTGTACTGGGTGGGGCTTGATGTCCAGCTCCTCCTCTCTGGATGTAATGGGGTGGGGCTTGATGTCCAGCTCCTCCTCTCTGGATGTAATGGGGTGGGGCTTGATGTCCAGCTCCTCCTCTCTGGATGTGATGGGTGTGGCTTGATGTCCAGCTCCTCCTCTCTGGATGTGATGGGTGTGGCTTGATGTCCAGCTCCTCCTCTCTGGATGTGATAGGTGAGGCTGATATTTATTGTTGCACTTACGATAAAATGTGAGATATAGAGATACAAATTATTTTCATATTTTTTTTTATTTTTTATTGATGTGGGCATCCAACCCTAAGCAGTTCGCAAATTGTGAACAAGTTTCAAATGCGAGATATAAAGTCACATTGCAAGATGTGCAATTTTGAGATTTATTTATTATTTATTCATTTTTTTACTCTGGGGGAAATACTTTTCATCCCTATGCCGTTCTTGGTAATATTTTCAATCTTTGATTTTTTTACGACATTTTTAGTTACTTTATCATAAGAAGTTTTGGTGTCTGAAACAAGTTTTGGTACTGAAACAAAAGGGGGCCGTTTACACTAGGCCTTTTTCAACAAAAAACCTGAAAGTTTTGGCCGTTCATTTATATGAGAACGCCGTTTTGGGGCCCTGAAAACAAACTTTTGTAATCGGGATTCAAAGTGCACGTTTTTGAAACCAACACCATAATCGAAACCCCAAATTTGTGAAAAGGTGAGGTCATACGCATGTGTATTACGTGTTCAGTCTATAGACGCATAGTGTTTCTTTACAAAGTGACATTGTCATCTACTGGCCTGGCATGAATAATACAGCATTTTTAATATTTCGCTGATCCGTGTGAATGGGTCATTTTGACAACTTTCTCGTCTGTGCGTGAAAAAAGCTAAGGAAAAACATTTCCGTGTGTGTGTGTGTGTGTGTATGTGTGTGTATGTGTGTGTGTGTGTGTGTGTGTGTGTGTGTCGGGGTCTGGAGTTCCCTCCTCCACCTGTGTTCTCATTCAGCTCTCGGCTCCTTTCAAAACATGGTAAGGTTAGTAATGTTGCTGCGTTTCGATGATCAAACAGAGCGCTATCACGTGTGTGTGGTGACAAGGGCAGTGCGTACAGATATTCTTTAATTGTGGCAGGCCTTACTGCCCCTGCCTGTCAATCACAGCGCTTTGAATTGCACGAAATTTGCTCCATTCCTTCAGTTAAATGATGTATCCAATTAAAAGCGTTAGAATTCATGATCTTCACTCAAGGTTAAATGAAGGCACTCGCTGCTGTCACTGAGGGTGATTAAACGCTGCCTACATTAGCCACGGTCGCACAAAAAAAATTCAAATTTGGCTCTAAAGCTTGAATCTTTATTCATTATCAAACACACTCGCTGTATAAATGCGTCATACTTTTCCTCCTAATCACCAAGTTCATTCTGAAACTGCCCACTGCTTCCACACTGAAAAGGATGTGATCTTTAAATTGTGCTACTTTAGACACACACACACACACACACACACACACACACACACACACACACACACACACACACACACACACACACACACACACACACACACACACACACACACACACACACACACACGCTGATGTTCAAAGGCCTCTCGTGGGGAAGGAAGATAAGGCTGGTTTGTCACACCACCACACTTTTAGACCGTCTCAGATCAAACTCAGGCACATTTGAAAGGAAACTTTGAATTAGTCAAACAGGAAGAATGTGGAATTATCATGAAGTGTTGTGGTAAACACGACCCTGTGTAAGGTCTCGTTCTTATTTCATTTTGCCAATTAAAATAAAACAATGTGATTGTTGCGAAAATCAAACAGTAAAACATGGTGCTATAGCAAGGCCAAGGTCATGTGTTCAATTTTCAGAGAATTTATGGACTGGTAAACAATGTATGCCTTGAATGCAAGGTAAGTCGCATTGTAAAGCTAAATAAGTAAAAAAATCAAGACTGTTTTCACAAATAAAAGATCCACAGTAGTTTCAGCAGACTAACTGTTGTATATAAAAATTGACCATATGATCGGACCCCATTGACTTCCATAGTATTTTTTCCCAATGCAAATCAATGGGGTCCATCAACAGTTTGGTTATCAATATTCTTCAAAATATCTTCTTTTGTGTTCAGCAGAAGAAAGAAAAACTCATACTTGTGTGCGAGTAAATAATTTTTGTGTGAATTCTCCCTTTAATTTAATAAAGGTATAACGACAATAAAAGCAAATAAGATTTGAAACATAAATAGCATTTCCATTAGGATACGATGAGATCAAGAGCAAACACACAGAGACCAACACGTCTTATGTTATCCAACGCCCACTTTTCACTGGCCAATCAAGTCCTGCTTTACATTGAAATCATTCACTCATAAATGAAAAAGGATCAATGCAGTATTATGTCTGTGATTAGAGATATTTGTTGGTGTTTATTATGCACTGAAAGCCATGAACAACAGATGCGAACGACCCTGTCTTCACTCACTTTCTCCAGAAATAAAGGCATGATTAGCTTCATTTCAACAACCCACACAAACCCTTGGAGTCCGGCCCTGTAATGTGTGAATTACCTGTCAAAGACTCCAGAAGTTTCACAAAAGTACAAAACATTCAGTGGACTAGAAAATGACAAAAATGAGGCATAACGTGCTGCGATGTGCATTAATTTGCGGTGGTAAGATAGATTGTTGCGGGGGTGTGTGTGTGTGTGTGTGTATGCATGTGTTGTGTGTTGAGTGGTGATGAATGCGTCCGACTCCAGGAATGCAGCAGTGAATTATGACCTCATGATAAAACACAAATCAGCCATGCGTTACACACCACTTTCCTGCAAACTTTACGTTTTAGTACTTTTAATTAGCCTTTGAGGACTATATTTCTCTCCTCTACAATAACCCAATATACAGATACATCACTAATCACTGACACTTTTTCTGACTAGTAAAAAAAAAGTGAAAACAAGACAGCTGTTTAGTTAAAAGAATAATTTACATTCCCTTGTGAAAAAGTGTGCGCTTGCAGTAATATTGAATAAATTGAAGAGGATATAAAACTGTACTTGCAAATGTGTTTATGAAAAAAAAATCCACTTCCATGATTCTTTCTTAACACAAGGTACATTTTTAAAAAGTACACTACTTTTTTTAAAGTTTTACTTATATAAGAGTTATACTCTTATTTTTATGTTGACTAACAACTTTAAAGCTCATCTAAAGAACTTCATTATAATTTGATATCACATTTAAAGGTAATATTTTACTTAATTGCAACTTCATCATTATGAATGTGTAATTACAAAATATTTAAATGCAAGTTCACTGTAAAAATTATATGATCAGCAAGTCATGGCAACTTATGATTTTACATAAAAAATACATTAAAATAATATAAGCAATTTAAAAAAAATGTATAAGTTATACGAGATTCAACACGATTTTTTATATAATTTACTGTAAGTTGACATGACTTGTAACAACCAAGTTGATTCCACTTAAACATTTAAGGCAGCAATTAAATACTTTAGGTGGAAATGTTTAACAGTGTAGGCAGCTTCTTAATTTAATTATATATATATATATATATATATATATATATATATATATATATATATATATATATATATAATATATATATATATATATATATATATATATATATATATATATATATATATATATATATATTTCACACACTCACATGTACTCTGTCTTGGTCTGGTGGATGCTGTTGGTGTCAGCAATAATCAGTCACACTAAATTACTCACAACAGTCAAGATGACTCTAATTAGCAGGCTGTGTGTGTGTGTGTGTGTGTGTGTGTGTGTGTGTGTGTGTGTGTGTGTGTGTGTGTGTGTGTGTGTGTGTGTGTGTGTGTGTGTGTGTGTGTGTGTGTGTGTGTGTGTGTGTGTGTGTGTGTGTGTGTGTGTGTGTGTGTGTGTGTGTGTGTGTGTGTGTGTGTATGTGTGTGTGTGTGTGTGTACACCAACTTCTCTGTACTCTGCCATTGAATCACATCCTCAGCCAATAAGAATGTGAATCTGTTGCTGAACCAATTGAGAATTTTTGTCTTAAATATTCTGTCCTCAGGTTTCTGTTCTGGGTGTAAATATAAAATCTCACATGTGTCTGATCTAGAATTACAAAAGAGATCTCAACAATGGTTTAAACTCTGAGTTGCCAATATTACAAATTCTGCAATCAAGATTTTCAATATGAGCTCAAACATTTTTCCATGACAACAGTTTATAGGCCTCTAATGTCTGGCAACATTTGTGTCTGTTTTTATTTCTTCTAAAGATTTTTTTTTAAGATAAACACTTGAGTTGAGAAAACCATTAATTTTCCTGAACCTTGAAAGAGCAACTTCAAGATAAAAATAATAACCGATTAGCGTTATTGTATATCTCAAACAGTAGAACATGGGTTTGTTCCCGAAGAAGTAATTAAATTAAATAAATAAAAAATAAATGCAAGTCTTTTGGCACTTCAGCATACTTTTAAAAAGAGTGTGGATATACTATACGTAGTGTGAACTAAATTTAATTATATTGGGCACTTAATTGCATGTTAATAATTACAATTAAATGAAAATGTATTATAGTTTAAATGCATAATAAATGCAATCAGCATTTCCACTAACTAAAATATACTTCGATGTTATTTCTATTGAGACTTATATATTTATATAAATATATATTTTTAAATACACATTTGTAATCCTGAAGTTGCAATGTAGTACATTTAAAATGTTTTTCAACACATAAAAATAAGTATACTTTTAAAGCACGAAAAAATAATATTAAAGTTTTAATTTTACATTATTAAAAAGTACATATACACTTACATATAGTCATGTATTGTACACTAAGTACGCTTACAGTAAGTGCTATTTTATTAATACTCATTATATTTAATATTATTATCTGCAAGTACAGTTTTTAAAAAATATTTTAATATTCAAAGAACTCATAGTGCACATGCAATATAATAAAGTACACTTCTTTTTTAAAGAAACACTTTTTTACGCATTCATTTCCTTAAAAAGTAATACTTACAAAAAGTATCGCAATTAGTTACTTTTTGAAGGGAGTAATGCAATATTGTAATGCATAACCTTAACAGTGATGCTAGCAATGTTAAGTTGCAGGAAATGCTTAAAGTTATAAATGTCTTTGGATAAACGCGTCTGCTGTATGCATGACTAAGAACTCAATGAACTCTCCTGAGCTCTGAGCAATAAAGTTTCCTTTTATCATATTATTGATATTTTCATCATGTCTGTGTGCATGACGTGAAGATTCATGCAGATGATGGTGTCATGCGGATACCTGAAGGTAAAATGGCTGTGTGTGTGTGTTTCAGTGAAGACAAAGAAGTGTGTGTGTGTGTGTGTGCGTGTGTGTGTGTGTGTGTGCGTGTGTGTGTCAGGGCCCAGCGGTGCCCGCAGTGTTACGGGGACGTGTGTGTGTGTGTGTGCGTGTGTGTGTGTGTGTGTGTCAGGGCCCAGCGGTGCCCGCAGTGTTGCGGGGACGTGTGTGTGGGAGGGAACCGCCTGTCAAGAGAGCTCATGGAAAGATAACAATAAATGTCTAATAATGACAGTTAATGAGCTTGATTAAGTTGATTTGTTATGGAAAAAAATGTGAGGGCAGAGGAGAGGCATGTAGGCACTGTAATAAGAGATTCATTTTAATAGATACAAATTCAGTGGGGTTTTGAAACACAATGGGGCTGCATGGAAAATTAGCTGCAAGTACAAAGGGACACTAGATTAATTCTGTCACAGACATATTTCTCATAATTGCACCAGCCATCACATGTCTGAGTTCACCTGCCGCTTATGACTGTAAGATTTATATTATTTTATTCGCTTTTTCGAGAGAGTGACATCAGGGGGCCAGAAACATACCCGTGAAGTTTATACGTTTGTCGTCTATCTTTTATGCCATCCTCCAGCAAAGTTATATTTCCGTGACATTTGAAGCGATGTCACATCCAGCTGTGTAATTATGTTTTTTTTTATTTTTTTCTCATGCACAGGGACTATTGTATACCTGTTCTTTTGCCTTCCAACCAGATGAATGAAACCTCCACAATGTCTTCGTAAACAACTTTCTTTCATTTCATTTCCCCGAAAGTTTCATTGAACGTGTTTGAATTTGATATTTTCCCGTCTGCGTATCGGAGCGCATCTCCTTTCTGGGAGGGTTAATTAGGAGAAACCTGTTGAGAGAAATTTCCAATGAGGGTTTAAGATGGAGTGTATTCAGATCCTCATCATATCGCCTACAGCAGTGTGTGTGTGTGTGTGTGTGTGTGTGTGTGTTTCCTTGTCTCCAGAGGGACTGGATTAATTGAATACATTAAAGGGCAAGAGAGCTGCAGGCCTTATTTATTTGCTTGCTGTCTCAGACTTGTTTAAATGAGACCCACTGCTGCTTTGGCTCCTCTGGGCGTTGATCTCTGGGTAAACACTCGCTGTTTAGCTGCCATCAGTGTCGTGTTCCTGTTATCCAAAATGTTATTTATAAATGTTGCACCCTTGAGTGGGAAACTGCTCTCTGTCAGCCAGTGAAATGATCAAAGCCGCCCTAAACGACTGGAGATGTGTGCCGTTTACTCTACTGAGTGCAACAATGAGGGAGTTTCATTTGGGATATTCACCCAACAAAAATATGTCAAGTCAAGTCACCTTTATTTATATAGCGCTTTTTATATGTTACAAATATTCAAATCATTTACTGACTGATAATGTTTTTATAAACCTGACTCGATGCATCTCGGTGTCTCACGTGCATGAGCGCAAATGATTTTAAAGAGATACAGAGGAAGATTTCCAGCAAATTAATAAATGTTGGTCTTTTCCTCACACAAAGTTATCATGTGATTTCAGATGGCATATGAGCTGGGTTTATGATCATTTCATTGTATTGTTTTGTCATGACAGGCCCTGTCGCTATTCACTTTCGTTGTGTAGAAAAGAGCTTGGATATTCTTCCTGAATCCCAGATTCATTATTTATTGTCCTCGATAGAGCAAATTTGTTTTCACAGACTGTACAGCAACATTCAACACGCATAATATGCACATACACACAGAATACACATATTTCTGTACACATAATAGACATATTGAAGACAAAAAAACATTATAAATCTCCGTTTGTGTTTCACTTTAAGTTGCCCCATATGGAATTTACTTTTAAAATTACAGAAATAAAATACTTAAAATAATATAGAAAGTATAAATATAAAAGAATGCAAAGAGAATGTAAAAAAATTATATGATCAATAAGTAAAACATGTTTTACATTGCTTTAACTCATCAAAATAAGTTAAGCAATTCAACGTTTTAAAAAAAGGTTTCAACTCTTTTTTAAGTCAGTTTAATGTAATTTTAGTTGATATTACTTGAACATCCAAGTTGATTGTAAAAAAAACTGGCTGCCTTCAATTTTTAAGTACAATGTAAAGATCCAAATTTGATGTTCCTATTATGGACATAAAAGGTTAGGGTTCGGTAATTTAAAAAAAAATGTTTTTAAAGATATGTCTCATGCATAATCAAGGCTGCATTTTTTTGATCAAAACATACAGTAAACTCAACACATTTATTATTTCTGTACATTATTACATCACTTATTGGACGTTTTGTGGCTCTTTCAAAGTAAAACGTCAAGTGGCACTAAAAGGATGTTCAGTTTACAAAACAGAAGAACATGAAACTAGCAACTTTTTATTACGTTGGTTGTGTTGTACGTATGCTGCAGTTCGGAAATTAAACATCTGGTGATTCACACTAAAAAGTGAATGCTCTATATTGTAAAAAAAAATAGTTTCAACTTAAACAAAAGTGTTAAAATGTTAAGTTTAGGCAACTTGAAATGTGAAGTTGTGAGAACTTGGATATTTGAGTTGACTAAATTTAAAATTTTAAGGCAGCATGAACACTTACACTTTATTTTAAACACTTTAAAATTGTTTTACAGTTAAAGGGGTCATGACGTGGATTTTTATATTTTTTTAAATGTGCCCTGAGGTTCACCTATAATGTTAATAAAGGTTTTTGCACAAAAAAATAACAACGTACACATGTAAAAAAAAAAACTTTTTTTTTTTATCCTTCATTGAATTTTTTTTTATACATTTTTAAAGCGCGGCTCCTTTAAGGTTTGTCAGTAATTGGCCACTGATAATGATTGGCTAACATCATTATTTAGGACACAGTATCAATGCCCTCACTATTGCACAAGAGTAAGTGTTTGAAAACATTATCAATATAAAACCATCCATACAGCTGCTTCATCTCAACAAAAGTTCTCTACATTTGCCAGCAGCCATATCACCCTGTAGCCCAAGACTGGTTGCCCACTGAAGCTAAGCAGGGCTGAGCCTGGTTAGTACCTGGATGGGAGACCTCCTGAGAAAACCAGGTTGCTGCTGGAAGAGGTGTTAGTGAGGCCAGCAGGGGGCGCTATCCCTGTGGTCTGTGTGGGTCCTAACACCCCAGTGTAGTGATGGGGACACTATACTGTCAAAATAGCACCGTCCTTCGGATGAGACGTTAAACCGAGGCCCTGAATCTCTCCGGTCATAAAAAATCCCAGGATGTCCTTCGATAAAGAGTAGGGGTGTAACCCCGGCATCCTGGCCAAATTTGCCCCTTGGCCTCTGTCCATCACGGCCTCCTAATAATCCCTATATACTGATTGGCTTCATCACTGTCTCCTCTCCACCAGTAAGCTGGTGTGTGGTGGGCGTTCTGGCGCAAAATGGCTGCCGTCGCATCATCCAGGTGGATGCTGCACATTGGTGGTGGTTGAGGAGATTCCCCCCCTTCTATGTAAAGCGCTTTGAGTGTCCAGAAAAGCGCTATAAAAATGTAATGAATTATTATTATTAATGAATTATTATTATTATTACATTTCACTGTGCCTTGCTGACAAAACAAAATGCTCCAAACAAACATACAATCCTTCAACGCGATCCGAGACGCCATTAAAGAAAACCTTATACTTGTTCCTGATGCTGGGATCCTTCTGAAGTCTGTACAGACACACAAATAAGATGTTTAAACTTGACGAAAGCAAACTTTCCTTATGTTTCTATTACTCATGGAGTAAAATGAACGTGCATCTGTATACTGTGTCCAGTGTAGACAGCGTCTGTGATTATAATGGCTTCTGTTTGCTTTTGAAGCGGCACTCACATGCAGTGAAACATCAGGAGTTAAGCGACTGAACACCAGTGTGCAGGGCCTATGGTACAGGTGGGCGGGGCCTATAGTGTGATGATGTATAGCTATTTGTCAGTGTGTTGCTCTGGAGGCGGGCATATGCAAATATATTTGCCAGTGTGACGCCACAGATCCATCCAATATCAAAACGAGCCGTTTTTGGAGCTTGATTAAATAAATGCTTTGTTTACAAGGAGGGGGATGTTTTAAACTATGAAAATTGTAGGATGTTTAATGGTACAAAGACCTCTTTATATGTCAAAGGATGAAGGCAAATTTGATTTCTCATGTCATGACCCCTTTAACAAAAGCAAACCTGAAATAAAAATGACATTTGGCTTGTTGTTTCTCCTCAACATTGCTGTACCAGTTACCAAGCAAGTTCACTACAGTAGAAAAGCGATACATATGGAGCTGATTATGTGATTTAAACGTCAAAATGTATTATTTTACAAATGAATGCACTATGGTAAAATCGTTTTAAGGTCACAACATAGTATTGTAAAAGGAACAGTATGAAATAATTCTTTATTGATCAATAATCTTACTGTTACATAATCTTTACTGTTTTTTTACTGGTGTTTTTTATTTTATTTCTGAGATGCATGTACATTGTTTTTAGAGTTTTGCAAAAATGTGATGGATGCACATTTTTCAAACATGACGGTGATGCAACAAACCAAAAGTTTAAAGCCATTCTTTCTGCTATAGAAAAGCAAATTACCAAATGATAACCATATATGATAGAGACTGGGACATAGCAGTTCCCTTAAAACTTGAAATGAACACGTTTTCTTTTTTTATCCAGTCTTAATTGCCTCGCATTAAGCAGTTTCTTGAAAAGTGTGCATAATTGCATTACAGTCTGGAAGGTAGAGATATGCAGAAGATAGTCTTTGCAGGTTTGAAAGAAGAAAAAAAAAACACTGATAGAGGTTGAGAAATATGCAAATGAGAAAGATATTTGTTCCTTGTTAATGAGCCACACAAGCAAAACTAGAACGACAGAGTTTCTAACTTAAACGCACAACAACAACAGAAATATTTAACCCCTGCTAATCTTACATGTTCGAGACGCACATAAATCCACCATTAGTCTGTCCGCACATCATTCAATGTACACGTTTAGTCACGCAGGAAGTTTGCGTTTCTTTGAACCGTTTGTTACTTTGCACTGATTTCAAATGCCAAAGCAAATACTAAGGACAAATCGCACGTGACTACAACATTCAAATGCTTCAGACAAATATCAAGTAATTCCAGAAACATTTTAAGGAAACACTTAAATAAAAGGTTCGGAGATAAAGAAAACTTAATATTACAGGTTTGGAAACAACCGTCTCCGAGTTTGATATTTATGTTCCTAAATATAATCCGCATGTTCCCAAGTCTCTCCGACACAGAGGCAAACTTTCCGGTAAACACGTTTGTCTGATTATATCCCAGCAGTTCTCTCGCCTACAATCAGGAGAAAAATATACCGGCAGGAAAAGTGACACAGAAATTGTAGGATTTTAGTCAAAAAGTCTATTTACAAATCAGTTCAACAGAGAGTGTGTACGAGAACACCAGCCATTTCCTTCCCAGCAAGACTCGCTACATTACACGGGCTCATTTTCATCTCTCCATTTCAGACTTTAATCAGACTTTAACTGCCGCAATATGAAAGTGTCTTAAACAAAGGGCTCTGCTCTCTACAATAACACTTAAAAAGGCCCTTTGTGTGGCTTTTTCCCCCTGCGAACAATAGCAAATTATATCGGGGTAAGAAATCTTTTATAATGAATCACACATTTGCTGATTGCAAATAATTGCGTTAGGCGTGTGATATTGGCGGGGTCGTGGAGGTGACTGTGCTTCGAGTAATGTGAGGATTTGATCTCTGGCCCTCGCTGATGAGGTCTATTCACAGCACCGCTGACCTGCCACTTCACTATGATGAGGAGAGTGTTGGTTAAAGTTTGGAGCGAGGTGCGATTAGAGGAGAAGCAGCTCTCAACCCGTCCACCCCCACGAGCCCCTGTGCTAAACCTGAGGTTTCTCTGACCCGGGTCTGCTGGAGAGAACGCACAAAGGAGAAAGCCACACTCAATTACCTGCACAAACACACGTGGCACGGGTTAACCGATGGCGAGAAAGTGATAGGCGATACAAAAAGTGTGTGGTCGAAGCCGTGGCCTATAACCACCGGCGCACAAGGCGTTTATTCAAAGTGTCCTGGGGTCATACGGGAGGGTTTGCTTAAAAATAAACAGAAATTTAATGAAAATATTGACCTTGGCTGTTGGTCTTCTGTGCACCACTGAGCATTCATGAGACTATTCAATGCAATCTCACGACAAATTTGTACGAGTGAATAAAAGGTGGCTAATTCGTACGAATTTGTACGATTTGTCTAAACCCACGTAATGGGTAGGTTTAGGGGTGGGGTCAGGGGTAGGTCATTCGTACAAATTCATACGAATTGGGCAACTCGTAAAATATGTACGATTTAGCAAAAAACTTACTAATTCGTACAGTGAGGTCGAATGCATTCATACGAATTAGCCACCTCGTAAAATTCGTACGAATTGCCGTGAGATCGGGTTGGACTATTGGCAATATCTGTTGTGTTCGTCAAAACTAGAAGTTATCGTGTTCACATATGTCAACTGTCATTCTCTGAGGCCCTGTTTACAGCTGCTTTTAAGATGCGTTTTGGTGAATCGGAATCAGTGTTCGTCGCTAAATACAGGACTACGGGTCTAAAACGTGTTTGACTTTCAAGCACTTCCAGAGGTAATTGAAAACACATTCGACTGGATTGCTTTCGTTTCGTAGTGTAAACACTCATGTGATCGAATGTGTTCAAACAGACACAAAACACGTCTTCCTCCGTCTACTGATCTAATGAGTGACATTATAGGATATAATGTATATAATATATATATATGCACAAGTCAGACAGAGTAAAGTATCGCAGGATGATCTCATGCCACACGTGGCGTTTATTCAAAGTGTCCTGGGGGTATACGAGAGGGTTTGCTTAAAAATAAACCGAAATTTAATGAAAATACTGACCTTGGCTGTTGGTCTTATGTGCACCACTGAGCAGACTATTCAACGCTATATCACGACAAATTTGTACGATTTCTCTAAACCCACTTAATGGGTAGGTTTAGGGGTGGGGTCAGGGGTAGGCCATTCGTATGAATTGGGCAACTCGTAAAATATGTACGATTTAGCAAAAAACTTACTAATTCGTAGGAGTGAGGTCGTTTGAATTCGTACGAATTAGCCACCTCGTAAAATTCGTACGAATTTATAGTCCAACCCGATTTTACGAGGTGGCTAATTCGTACGTATTGCCGTGAGATTGGGTTGGACTATTGGCAATATCTGTTGTGTTCATCAAAACTAGAAGTTATCGTGTTCACATCTGTCAACTGTCATTCTCTGAGGCCCTGTTTACATGCATTTTGGTGAATCAGATCACAAGTGTTCGTCGCTAAATACAGGAGTAAACGAGTCTAAAACGTTTGAGTTTGTTCACTTTATACCACTTCCAGAGGTAGTAGAAAACACATTCGACCGGATTGCTTTCGTAGTGTAAACACTCATGCGATCAAATGTGTTCAAACAGACACAAAACACCGTCTACTCTCCGTCTACTGATCTAATGAGTAACATTATGAGAACAGCTCTAGCCAGGGGGGGTTTAAACTTTGTCTTGCAGAAGTGTCTGAAAGTGGACAGAAGAGACGGATTAAAACATTAGGTGTAAACGGGAATGTGTCTCCCTCGTCCACTTTTGATCCGCACGACCAAAACGCATCTTAATATCAGGTGTGAACTCCCGTCTGGAGGTATTCGAAAGTACACGGATACTTTTTGGGGATTTTTAGACGTTGTAGGCCTATTTCATGTCACATTTGTATTAATCTTGATATGTATGAATCTTTTCCTGGGTGAGTCGGAATGAATAATGCTGCGAGCACCAGTAAATTGACTAGCACAAACCTTAGTAAATCAACTTGCATGATTCATTTAAAAAATGTTCCTAGCATACATTTTGTATCTGAAAGGTAAACTCTAACAAAAGCAAATGCAATAAGGTCAGCCGCAAAAATAACCCTGTTGACACCTTTGCAGTGCTAATTTTTTAGTACATTTTTTAGTCTTTAGTAAATCCTGATGGTAGTTTTTTTTATAGCAAAAGAGGGTTTGCAAGTTTTAGTAAATCTGGCTCTCTGACTTTTGCTCAGATAATCTTAAAAATGTTGAGCAACATTTCTATCTGCTAAGTGTCATTTTTATAATGAAATGTATCAAGGTCCCACTACCCAAGGGGAAAAAGAAGTACATTTTAACATCATTTTAAAAAAAATTATATTAAATGCAAGTAGGACTGCATTGCACATTAATGACAGTTATCAACTTGTCAATGTTATCAGGCTGTTAAAATCTGTGTTTTTGCAGGAGAAAAGGTGTTTTGCATGAACTTCAAAGGCTGGGGCAAATTTCCTATTTTGTCTCTGAAGAATTCAGTTCTTGATCTGAATCACTTTTTGCTTTTTTTCTATTTTTTTTTTTACTGAGGTTATTTACTGCAAATTGTTTTGCAGAGGCTTACAAATTTCATTGCAAAAGAGAGTGCTGAAATCAGTCACAAGACATACAGAGCCTAAAGCATTCAACATCATCGACAACAAATCTGCAGTTTGAGTTGGCAAATGTTGAGATTATGAATGAGAGAATTTGAGAGATGAGCATTTTTATTGAGGCAAAGATTTTCAAGGGAAATTACTAAAATTTCACTGTGTTCCTCATACAAAGCTAGGTTACATTTTATGTTAAAGTGATGTAGTTACATTGTTCTTACTCAAATAAGTACTGAGTATTATTAATTAAAAACATGTATACTATATAGTTACGGTTTGGGTTAGTTACTTGTAATAATACGTTTTTTACTGCTATTACTATAGTAAGTACGTATTAACTTGCAACTACATAACCTTAAAATAAAGTGTAACCCAAAGCTATTTTGTGGCCCCTGAATATGAGTGGAATTCTTTAGTGAACTTTTATGATACTTTTATGGTGCCTTTGTCATTTTTTGAAGCATGACAGTAAATATCAGTGTCCACATTCATTGCATGGAAAAGAGTCGCTCCTTTATGCATAAGACATAAAATCAAATGGGTTTGAAATTACATGAGAGTCAATGACAAAGGTTTAGTCGTTGGAAAGTAATAGAATCCTTTGAAAAGTCAAAGTGTGTCAAGCTGGGAGTTTTTAGTTTAGTCAGATTTTTTTCTTTCTTTCTTCTTTCCAGAACCGTTTAATGGTTCAGTCACTGCATAACCAGGTCAGTTAAATATTAACCTGATTTGTATAAAAGCAGCAGCATAAAACACAAAACTATGTACCGCCTCACCTCCCAAAAAGAACCAAAATAAATCAATAAAATAAATGATTACAGTGTGACATGCTCCTTTTGGATTTGGATTGTTTTGTAAAACAAAACCCCATTCAGATGCATTGCACTGCATGATTGCCATTTACACACACGGTAAACCTGAAGCTCTCCTCTGATAACAAATGTGTGTGAATGAGCTCTGAAAAACTCTGAATTAACTATCCCCTCGTTTTCACTCGCCATTGTTTCCTCGTGTGCAAATGCCACAGAATTGAGCGCGGTATGAAACACACTGTGGTGTGTGTGTCAGCGGCGGTCTGACCCTGTCATTTGGCAGCACTCAGATATGAAGTTTTAGGCTGGCAACAGATGAACATGGCTTATTTACAGCGCTGCAAACATAATAAATACAAACAAACATAATCGAGTCATTGAGCACATTGTTCTCCGTCTGAAAGGAATTATCCTGGGAAATCCTCAAAGGGACAAAACATAAATTTGAAATGAATTCCTCTTTAATTACTTCAGGGTATCCTGAAATTCTCTCATGGAATTTGCCATAAATGTTGTGGTTCAGCCACAGGTTGTTGTTTTTTTTAAAGAAGGGAAAGGAAACAACAGTGAGGACCAATACTGTAGGGAACACACACACACACACATACACGCGCACACACACACACACACACACACACACACACACACACACACGCACACGCACACGCACAAACACACAAAGACAGGACAGGATTTTTATGGTGGACACACTCAAGCTGTCTGTGAAACCAGACCATTGTGTTTAGGAAATATTAATAATAATATATTGAACATTGCAGTTTTTAAATCATATTGCTGATTCTGCCGTGATAAACTGTGCATTAGTTATTTTTACGACAGCTAAGAATGCTTTAAACAACATGTCAGCTCTTAACTGTGATAAATAAGTAAATCAGAAGATCCATCAGCGATGTCTATAGTGCTGTCTGAGGAATCCCAACGCATTTCCAGAGAACGCCATCATGCTCAATCCATGATTAGGAAACTATCCGGCTCTTCGTGACCCATGACCTCACTGTCACGGAAACTGGCACAATGAAGAAAAATCAAAAAGTGTACCTCATAAAATGACTTATTGGTTATTGATTTTAATAATGTGTTGGGCAAATCAATTACCTCAGAGCACAAAAGAACAGGCACATTTATTAATATAAACTTGGAGAAAGACAGAGATGGAGTTTCAGGTCTACTTTTGCTATTTTATTTTATTATATAAAATTTTATTTCAAATTATCTATATGTGTGTATAATTGTGTATACATATGATATTACTAATGTTTTAGCGATGTAAGGCTTCATTTAACTATGCCAATAAAGCCGATAGAAACAAAGAGAGAAAGAAATATATAAAGATCACGTTGATCTGCCAGTCGTGGGTCTTTCATACGGATTTAAAAGTTAATGGTCAAATGGATATTTCACATGCATGAAGTTATAATAGATAACGTTAGAAAAGTTAGATAAGTTCACATCGGTGTTGCAAATGAAAATATAAATAAATTAAATAAAAAATTAAAATTTTAATTAGGTTAAATGTTGATTAATTTGCCATACCCTTTATCTAAACCTCTCTACTTAAGAGTTAGACTCACACTTCTGCCATGTTTGTAGTTTTATTAGCACTTTTTATTTGTGTTTGTAGTTCTGAACCGAATCCTCCTCCAAAATACAATGGGTTGTGGGCAATGTTGGCTTATATTGTGAGCATGCATCCACACTTTGAAAATCTACCGGAAATAGTAGACCATCCGGGGACTTTTGTCTTCTTTGGGACACACTTACACTAATCTCACTGTTTAGGATGGACAGTATTGGGACGCAGGGGCAAGGACTTTTCAGAGTCAAATATATATTCCTTTCATCTGCACCATCAAAAAAACATTTCAAGCTAAGCCAGCTTGGGTCCACGGTGTTTTTTCACTTCTCTTACATAATTTCCATGTTTACTGTGAGTGGCCATATTCAGGCCAGTCAAAAATGAATGAATTCAGTATAGCATGAGCGAAGACTCGAGCGATGAAGGGATCCAGGGGCCTTTCTCCGTGCAAATGAGTGACAGCAGAGAGGCTAAAGCTCAGAGTGCACACACTATTACCGACACGCAAAAACGCAAAAGCAACAAGCGTAATCTGCACACGACTCCTTCTCCCAAGCGTTTATCAGCTTGAAATGCAATTTTATGCATTATAACTCCCTTCTCCTCAAATGGTTTTCAAAGCAAAAAAGGTTCCTGACATGCGATTACCAGTCAACGAAACAATCCTCTCTCCTTCCCTTCAGTCGTATTACCCCGTCCTGTATCCCTACACCCCCCGTCCTCTCGGGCTTGTCACCGCAGATGTGACGGAGGTGCCGGCGGCCGCTCAGGAGCTAAATCCGGGCTAGCGGGTGATGCTCTTTGATTTTTAACCATTACAGAGTTTTCATAGAGCTGCAGTCAATTTATTTTATTTATTCTAATGAGCAGCATTAGTGGTAACGTGGTTAGCGGCACTCGGGCTCATCGGGTCGTTAATCACACTCTGCAGACACTCGCAAATCAACTTCTAACAGCAAGCACTGAATCAAGCTCAATGGAGCATGCACTCCTTCACAATTTATGATCTTTCAAATTGCATCTTTTCAACCATTAAATTGCAAGATACCATAAATTTTTATCTCCTCTACTTTAGTCCCGGCATTCATTCTGTCCCGTGAACAGCAGAAAAGTAGTAAATTCAGGGTAGTTAGAAAGACTTTAAGCTCTGTCTCCTGAAAGGAAATCCAAGCGTAGGGCGAAGGCTGTTAATTTGCCATTGAGGACAAATACCAGGAGTGATAAAGTTTAAGAGCTCAACAGGGAGCTGGATTCGGCCCTGGTTGGCAGCGGTTCTCTACAACCTTGGGTCCACTTTGTGTGTGTGTGATATTTCAGGTCTTGTTAGATGTCATCTGTCAGATTTGATTGGAGGTTTCAGCTTCATTTGAGGAAAGAGTGTTACTTTTCAGGACTTGTGTTAAGAAAACAGAGGATGATGTAGATGAGTGGCTCTATCCTGAAAGGGTCACGGACAACAGAGAGAAACAATAATAACATGCAACATTAGAGTTTTTAGTAGCCAGTCAGGAGAGTTGTAAATGTCATGTGCTTGATCACTCTAGAGCCACTGATTGGCTGATCTGAGCTGTGACATCACAGGTGGTAGACCTATACCCATACATATTACCCTACAAAACCACCCTTACATCTACTATACAGCCCTATAAGGAAAAATACGGTAAAAATACTCCAAAACTGGATTTGAGATAAATCACTTCAATGCATTGTTTGATTGAAACCAATTGTTTGATTTGTGGCAAATTCCTCTGACATGGGACAGACCGTGGTCTAATACCAAATATCAGTCAACTTTTGATAATTGTGGTATTTAGCACTTTGAGTGTATTTTCTAGTGTTTAGGATGAATTAGAGTGGTGGACACAGAAATGTTGACGATGGGTCCCGGTCTCGACTTTTTGACTCTCTTTTAGGATCGCCTCTGAGCGCTTCAGAGTGGCTGTCTATGGGCATGCACAAACATGTGCTTAAAACAACCCTTAACGTTCGTTTTCAAAACTGTGCAACTCACCGAGTGGTTAGTGGTGTTCGTTGATGATTCAAAACAAGTAGCGTAGCGAAATACAGTTTCTGTCGTGTTTTATTTGGCATTTTGTAAAATCGCATTGATGTCTGTTGAAGGACTCAGTGCTCGTTGATATTACTGCGCTGCCGGAAACAAAAAAAGGGTCTGTTTACATTTGGTTGTAGTCTTTTCGCTCGGTTCTCCGTCTCTCAGAAGGTCTATGCACTAGACACCGTGTTCCGTACAGCGTTCTTGTACAGCAAAGTGGTTGTCGCCATCAAGTGGTGGGAGTGTGCTAGCGCTTCAGACTCAAATATCCAGCGGAAGTTTATACGCGGTTTGTTTGTTTGTTTGTTTATTAATTTATATAGCACAATTTAATACAACTGGCGTTGCCCAAAGTGCTTCAAAATAAAAAAAAACACAGAATAATAGAATAAATAAGCATATCACATAAAAAGAGACACATAGACAGTAACCCAGTTAAGATAACTCTCCATTAGAGTTTAAAAGGTGTTGTTTTAGCATAGCTTTGAACATGGATAGTGTTTTGGCAGATCTAGTCAATTGAGGGAGGTCATTCCCTAGTTTTGGTCCTGCTCGAGAAAATGCTCTATCACCCCTATGTTTATATTTAGTCCTGGTAGTACGAAGCAGCGGTTTATTTTCAGATCTCAAGGATCTAGAAGGGGTGTACATTTCCACCAGGCTGGATAAATACACTGGAGCTAATTTGTGCAAGGCCTTAAAAACTAGTATTTATAAAAACTTATAAATAATTCTACATCTTACTGGCAACCACTTTAGTGAAATTAATAGTGGAGTCACAGAGTCATATTTCTTTGCCGAATTTATCATTTTAGCTGCAGCATTTTGGATTTTCTGTAAACGCACAATTGCTCCGGCATCAACACCATAAAAAAGGGAATTACAATAATCCATTCTAGAAAAGACAATGGACGTAATGGCTTTCTCAAAATCTGAAATAGATAGAAATGGTTAAGTCTTAGCTAACAGAAAACAGGATCGCCCCACAAAGCTAATTTGCCTGTCCAACTTTAAATCACTATCCAGAACAAATCTCAAATTTTTTACACTACACTCTAAGAAATAAATCCGTAAAATAACAGAAAAAGTACTGGCAGCTCATTACCCGGACTTTGTCCCGTAATTAAAAAACAGAAATTTTCTGTTAATTCACAGTGTGCCCACTGTAAATAAAACAGAAATTTTCTGTTATTTAATGGTGTATCTATAGTAAAAGACCAGACACTTTCTGTCATTTAATGATGTATTTATAGTAAAAAAAACAGGACCCTTTCTGTTATTTAATGATATAACTACAGTAAAAAAACGCAAATATTAAATAAATCCGTAAAATAACAGAAAATGTACTGGCAGCTCATTACCCGGACTTTGTTCCGTAATTAAAAGATGAAAAATTTCTGTTAATTTATGGTTTTCCTACAGTAAAAATAAAACAGATGAATTTAGGCAATATACCTACAGCAAATATAAATTTAACTTTTCTGTTAGTTAACAGTGTAATGAAAACTCTTGTTGAAAACATTTCAAACAAATCTTCTGTGATTAAAAAATATTTTTATTTACTTATAGATCTACAACAATTCCAAGAAAACTAGAATATAAAGGGAAAAAAACACAAAAGGGAAAAGTATATATAGTTTCTCATCTCTAAATTGTATCAAGTCTGCCAATTGATGACACTTTGTTAACATTACAACAATCGCATCCACAGAATAAATTATTTTTAAAATGTGTGAGGGGAAAAGGTTTTTCAGAGGAACATGGATTGGCTGGGGGGGGGGGGGGGGGGTCTACTCTTCTTGTCGTCAGGTAAGATGAAGGCTGTAAAAGAAATACAAAACATTATTACTGACATACAGAATGTGTCAAAACAAAGATTCTAGGTGGGGGAAACTCATCACTCACCAAGAAATGTGTAGTAAATTCTTCAGAGCCACCGGACTGATTGGACCAGGTCCTGGTAGGACTGCAGACTCGGGTTTAGCCACCAAAAGCTACAGAGGGGAGAGAACAGTATGTGGCCTATCCATCAAGATGTTTCAAATTTAGTTACCGTGTACTGTAATGGTTCTGTCTGCGGTTAACCGTACCTGTCTGTCTCGTGGCGAGAGGCCTGCATCACGGCCCAGCTGTTCCTCCAGGTTGTCGTTGTTCTCTCCGTGCCGACACAGGTAGAGGGTTCAGGCTGGACGTAGATGTTCATCAGGTAGATTATCCTGGATCTGTTTGATGAGGAAGTGCCGATCCCCGTCTATCGCCTAGATGAAGGAGTGATCGGTATGTTCAGTTAAAGTCTCATTTTGAGATTTGATAAAAGCTAAAACTTTACATGGTTTTTCGAAGTTGTTCATACAGGAACTTCAGCAGTCTTGAAGGAATGTGTAGACATTTGGTTTCCTTCATCTCAGTCTTTTCAACATTCGTTCAGGATTTCTGCACAGAAAAGTTGGATATGAAGAAAAAAAATAGATATATTATAGCTACGCAAGAAATTAAATGAAGGAAAATGAACTACAAAGTATCATGCAGACCAGGTTGAGGTTTAAAAACAATTGTACAGTATTTTACGTTCGTTAAATTATCAACTATAAATAATCAGCCATCCCTAATTCTTTCAAATTCAAACACTGTATATAAAATGCTAAGACTTTTGTTTTCAGTGGACTCCAATTGCATGTCATGTTAGCTTGTCTGCTCAACTATACATTATAATATGTTTAATTATTTTCAACTAAATAAACAGAAACACAATAACATAATCTATAAATCATTTAATTAAAAATGTGTTGCTTACCTTTATATGAAGTCCAGGCAGGATAAGTGCCATTTTCTTCAGGTATTTTGAAGCTTACTGCCTCAATGGGGTAGTGATGTGGTCAATAATAACTTCTTGAATGACAGCAATCCTGAATGTCCACCACCTTAAACAAAAAAGATATTACAAAATGATATTACAATCATAAAGATATTACATTACACGATCACTTCAGAAAACCGCTTTAAATGGGTAGTTCACTTTAAAATGAAAATTCTGTCATCATTTACTCACCCTCAAGTTGTTTCAAACCTGTATGAATTAATTTCTTCTGCTGAACACAAAGATATTTTGAAGAATGTCGGTAACCAAACCGTTAACTGGAGCCATTGACTTCCATAGTAGGAAAAAAAAAATAGTATGGAAGTCAATGGCTTCAGTTAATGGTTTGGTTACCGACATTACCGACAAAATATCTTTGTGTAAGAAATTAATTCATACAGGTTTTGAAACAACTTGAGGGTGAGTAAATGATGACAGAATTTTCATTTTAAAGTGAACTATTCCTTTAAACATAGTTGTTTAAATTTTCCCTATACAATTTGTATTTCTACTGACCATGTAAGCATACACATCTTTGAAGGGGGTATTCAGCAACCAACTTTTTCTATCAACATTTTTCCTCAGACTTTAAATTTAATTGTGTGTTGCCAGTCTTGAACACTCATAGTGAATTGTGATTAATAATACAAAAATGCTAATAAAAAAATACAAACCTGTAAGCAGCATGCAGGTGGTGCTTGGGATGCAAACTACAGCAGCAAAGTCCTGTCAATTAGATACGAAAACAACAGAAAAACTATTAAACAAACTGAGGAGGGATATGGTAAAGACCAACGTTACAGGCAGAAGAGTAACAGAAAATAGCAGTCATGTTAAATGTAAATTAATATTTCGTGGTCATTATTGTGTGTGTGTGTGTGTGTGTGTGTGTGTGTGTGTGTGTTCTCGTCTAAAACAAAAACAAGTCTAACGTAAAAACATAACGTTAACTTACCTCATTTGGCAGAAAAGGTGGTGTTTTTCTTGATCCAGCTGTAACAGTTACTGCATCTTCACGTTGTATCTTCATGCCTTTTAAATCAAGCAAGTCTAAATGGCCTTTACTTTTCTTGACGATTCCTCTGGTAGCTTATGTTTGAAGGCATTAAATTGCTCCAAAAACACTAACGTTAGTAACGTTGCTGCATTTTATCACAACTGGTTAACGGATGCGCTCGTCAAGAAATAAACCGTATCACCGACAAATAAAAGTAAATAAACCAAATTACAACGAGGGCACACTATAACACATATATCAGGGAACTTCCACGAGTGTATACTAAATCTTTTAATGTGTGACGATATGCATAAAATGATAAATGCGACGGCTCCGACATTCATTTGCCTAACATGCCATATGGCAACTAAAGTTACGTTAACAGCTTATTTGAACATAAATTTCGTATTTTACCATAGAAGTGTCAGAATGGCTTCCACACACCCGAAATCAGACTTTAATAAGCAACTTTGGCCGCGGTCATCTGCGTGTGTAATGGAGGTTGCGTCTTAAACTTTAAGCGCCGCCAGGTTTTTGTTCCCACAATGCAACGCGTGTAATTCAAAATACGGGTAAATGACCTGTAAAAGACAAATACGGAAAAATCCTTCAAATTTATATGGTACATTGGACCGTAGTTTTACGGATTTTTTTTACAGTGTAGATTTAACAAAACCATTCAAAGTAAACCTGTGAGGTATCTGACAAAATAGTTCCACTATAGCAAATAACACGGATTGAAATTATACATTGTGCCGATATATTTGTTTTGGATCATTAACGAACACCACTAACCACTCGGTGAGTTGCACAGTTTTGAAAACGAATGTTAAGGGTTGTTTTAAGCACATGTTTGTGCATGCCCATAGACAGCCACTCTGAAGCGCTCAGAGGCGATTCTAAAAGAGTCAAAAAGTCGAGACAGGACCCATCGTCAACATTTCTGTGTCCACCACTCTAGTTCATCCAAAACACACTAGAAAATAGACTCAAAGTGCTAAATACCGGAATTATCCTTTAATTTTGACAAAATGACTGCATATAATATAACACCAAAACATACACTATATATCAAATGTGCCACACTTGATATATAGTCCTGAAATACTTGATAAGTCCTGAAAAATTAAGCCAAATTATTTCTTCTTCCTCTTCTTTTTAATTTATTGCCAGTTGGCAGACCAGCTTTCGGTGCATTACTGCTAACGCTATAAAGTAAAGAACTAATGAAAGCCTATTTAACTTTAAAAAAGAAGACACCCTTGTCTTTTGTGTTCGACATTCATCCAGTGGTTTTATTTTATTTTGATCACGCCTAATTTAAAATCTGGGTCTAAACCAGTTACGAAACACTGATGTGGGAGAAAACAGAAAAAAGCTGAGTACAACATCAGAATAAGTTACGGTTCCTAATAAATGATTTGGTATTAAAACTAAATTTACCGCTTAGCTCAGCCAAGAAGTTGCTTCTCAGCTCATGTAAACTTCGGCTAACAACCCTCCAACTCTTGAGACTCCCATTCTAGATGATGGCGTTCGAGAGGCCATTGAATGTAACCTGACGAAGGTGGAAAACAAGCTACTTACCCACACCATACTGTTCTGAGGAATTGTCATAATTGTTTCAGATTACATCTCCTGTGGCAGAGAGCAGTAAGGAACACACTTGTCAAACAATATGGTCAGATTAGCTGTTTCTGATTGGGTGCGTGTTGAAGCGATCTCTCTCATTACACACCTAAGAAAAGAAACAAAAGATCGCTTTAAAGTGACTTAATTATCCACATAAAGAACAGAGTGACAAAGCCAGTAGCTGGGCTTGAAGTGAAGGGTTAACCCTTTCACTCTGTGCAAAAACTCTTTAGCCCACTTCACACGGCACAGGAATCAAGCCAAGCGCCTGCAGGGAGTCGAGCGCCAGCGAATCTGCACACGGCTGATTGGTTCGAGAGTGGCTAACATGTGCGAGCGGAAACTGAGCAGTTAAAGCACATTTAGAGACACTTCTCTGTAAGTTTACAGGCATGTACAGGTGAGAGGTGGTGTCGTGGAGACTATATTAAATGGATGGATGAGTCGCTCACAGAAAGTGGACAGGTAAATCAGCTAATCCTTGTCAAAAAGTACACATTAACATAGTTTTAAATGTGTTATAATTTAATTTCATATTAAATTACAAGTAGATTAATTCACATTTCAATTCACATTTATTTGTGTAGCGCTTTTCACAATACACATTCAAAGCAGCTTTACAGAAATATGTATTATAAATCCACATTATTTAGAGTGATCTGTTATCAGAGGTAACTGTCTAAGTATTTCAGAAATGTAAATATACAAAGCACAGTTAGCTAATAATGTACTAATTTAAACAATGTATTAATTTAAGGCAGAAACAATGAGCTCATTGAAGTAATGAATACTTGTTTGTTTGTAACAAATGATTATGACACATAGAAAATTGCATTGGTGCATGTTGACTCAATGTTTGCGTTCAAAGAGTGATTTTTGTCCCCAAAATGGTCAACTAAAATATACTTCTTATACTACTTATCATGTCTATTATTGAAACCTGTATTTCATGTATTTAAATGGTAACACTTAACAATAAGGTCTCATTTGTTAACATAAATTAATGTATTAACTAACATGAACTAACAATACATTTGTCTCATCATCTTTGTTCATTTTAGTTAATAAAATCATTATTTGTTCATGTTAGTTCACAGTCCAATTACTAATGTTAAAGGGTACCTATTATGGCATTTAAAATGTTCCTAATAATGTTCTGGGAGTCCCCAACAACAGTTTTACATGCATGCAATGACAAAAAACACTTTTGTTGTCTTATAATATGCATTTATTTTTACCTGATTTGCTCACCGACTCCCTAATGATTCGTTTGACGACTCATTTGTCCAAACCCCTCCTTTGCGTGACGCTAATCGGCGGTGATTGGTCAGATGACGCAGTCAGTTATATTTTGCGTTAGCCCAAAGCTTAAACATATTGATAAAGCACTGCAGTACTACAATACGCTTCACATAATTTCACATATTTCAAAAAACAAAAAAAATGACATTGGAGACCTAGAAGCTGCTGAGCGTAACTCTCACTCTCTCACACACACACACACACACACACACACACACACACACACACCACACACACACACACACACACACACACACACAACCACACACACACACACACACACACACACACACACACACACACATAAAAGCAACAATTATTAATAGTACTTACAGGTTGTGATTCGGAGGAGGAAGCTGATCCAAATAAACTTGGTATTGAACGTTCCTTCAGTATCAGGCGACTCGCGAATCCACACTTGAAAGCATTTATGTTTGTGAAGCGATCGTCATTAAAATAACGTGAACACAGCTCAAGGTGGCTATACTTGTGTGGTATAGTTGTAAATATAAACTCTAGCCACTGAGTCTTCACATGCTTGTCCCTGGGCAGTGAAAAAAAAAGTTTGCTTTTGATTCGCACTTCAGAACAGAGTCTCGTCGACATGTTGTCAGGTTTCTCTGTCTGCTCGGCGCACGCACTGAGTGGGCGTGTCGAAATCAAATAACTTGTACAAGTGACGTACGAAAGTTAGAGAAAATGCATCGTTCGTCTATCGATTCATATCAGCGACCAGATCTCAAGAGCTCGACACTTACTTCTTTTGAACGCAGGACTAATTTAACTTTGTATATCTTTCATATTTAAAACTTTAGCAGGATGTATTTGTTCACTTAGATTATTTCACACTACATGAAAGGTAATTTCAAATTCCTGAAGGTACCCTTTAACAAATAAACCTTTGATTTTACCAATGTATTATTAAATGCTGAAATTAACATTAACCAAGATTAATAAATGTTGTAGTAGTATTGTTAAATCTTAGTTCATGTTAACTAAAGTAGTTAACTAATGTTAAAATTAAACCTTATTGTAAAGTATTATCATTTAAATAGATTTGTTATTACACATTTGTAATGATGATGTTGCAATTTAGTTCATTTTTAATTACTTTAAATGTATATTGAATAGAACACTACAGTTACATGTTATTTAAATAAAAGCCCACTTAACTGTACAGAATATTTTGTAAATTATCTATCTATCTACGGTATCTATCTATCTACACACACACACACACACACACACACACACACACACACACACACACACACACACACACACACACACACACACACACACACACACACACACACACACACACACACACACACACACACACACACACACACACACACACACACACGCACACACACACACACGATCATTGGGCACCAAACCCAAACCCCCCTGTTAATGTAGTCCACTGAGAACAGATGCTTCTGCATGTGGGTTAATTGATGGAGGCTCAGGGTAGCTGGCTGCGTCTCAAAGCAAATACTCTCTCGAGTAGGTACTTATTCTAAATAAGTAATTACTTCACGGCCGCTAAAAAAGTATGTTCTGTATAATATGAGTGTGTGAATGTAATCCAGACGTACTACATCCTCCATGTTGTCATTATCATGTGACCAACCAGTGTCAGTTGTGTCACCGCCATTCACAAATCCTCACCCGTGGCCTCATGGGACAGTAAAGTGACCATCATACACACACTTCTGAATCTCACCGGAAGTAGAAGCTCATCCGGGGGCTTTTTTACCTCTTTTATGAGTAGCTACTGTGAATTCAGACACTTCTTTTGTCACACACTGTTTTTCGCCGATTTCAGATGCAGACAATGTCTTCACTGAAGTGCTTTTAGAGCAACTAATAAAGATCAAGCACACTCTCATTGTAAAGGTCCATCAAATGTCATGCATGTTATGCTAGAAAAATTGCATTTCAGTCTGTTCAGAGACAGACGAGGTCTATTTTAACATAAAATGCAAAGCAATCATATGATAGCGGCACTGTAAATGAATACCTGTGTATGGAGTTCATATTAACTTGTCAGCGGCTCCACGAGGTCCGACAGAAGAGCACGAGCACTGCCGGCGATGTTATTACTGCGGGAAAAACACACACACGCAAAAGTGTCTCAAGAAATGGCGACTTAAAACATGACTGAAAGTGGAAGAAAGAGTGCCAAGACTGGGTAATTGTGCATCAAAGACTTTAAAAGAAAAGTATTTTTCCTGCGTATATGATCACCTTTCTCATCATCATACACATTTCCAAATCCAATTATTTGTGTTAAAGGATTAGTTCACTTCAGAATAAAATTTTCCTGATAATTTACTCTCCCCCACGTCACCCAAGATGTTCATGTATTTTTTTTCTTCAGTCGAAAAGAAATTAAGGTTTTTGAAGAAAATATTCCAGGATTTTTCTCCGTATAGTGACTTCAATGGTGTCCAACGAGTTGAAGGTCCAAATGTCAGTTTCAGTGCAGCTTCAAAGTCTCTACACGATCCCAGACGAGGAAAAAGAGTCTTCTGTCATTTTCAAAAAACAAAACAAAAAAATTACATATACTTTTTAACCACAAATTGTCGTCTTGCACAAGCTCTGTGATGCGCCGCGCATTACATACTCACATTGAAAGGTCACGCGTGACGCAGGCGGAAATACCGACCTAGTGTTTACATAGCGAACGTGCAAAGAATAAGTCAAACAGCATTTGCAAAGAATCAAAACGGCATTTACAAAAAAATAAATAAATAAATAAATATAGTAAAACAATGATGTTGGGCAATTTCGAATTTGGCGGAGAAAATGAGACAAAGTTTTTTCCCTAGTGCAAGACAAGCCTTTGTGGTTAAAATGTAGGCCTATATTCTGAATATTTTAGTTTTTTTGGGAAAATGACAGATAGCTTCACTAGATAAGACCGTTATTCCTCGGCTAGGATCGTGTAGAGCAGGGGTGTCCAACAGTGATGCACGGGTTGATCGAGCGGGTGCATGCGGTTACGAGTCATCCAAAAATATTTTTAATGATATTCGGGTCGGGTCTTTTGAAATAAAGATGCAATTAAACCTTTGTAATTTATATAGTCCTAGACACAATTTTATATGAAACACATAGGCCTACACTTTATTGGCTGAATAACCGTCGTGAAGATGACGCATGAGCTCAGTCTGCAGGGAGAGATGGAGGAGGCGAGAGAAAAGGTGAAGACTGGGGCGTGGAAGCTCTGCAAACACACAAATAGTGCAAAGTGTGGGAGACATTTGCCGAAATAATGAAAGATGATGACCAAAGTGCTGGCTTTGTCATGTGTAGGCCCTACTTCTTGCGATGCTGTTTTGTTGGTCCTAGACGTAGGACCCCTAGTTCCTACGTCTATGGCTAAATGACGCTACGATGATTATTTACTACTTTTAAAAAATGCGGGTCGGGTACAAATTATTTTATTTTATTTTTTGCGGTCCGAGTTGCGGGCGGGTTAGTTGAAAACATCGGTCGGTTGTTTATACATTGACCCGGGCATCACTGGTGCCCAATCGACTGTCCTGCACAGGTCATCTCCAACCCTAATCAAACACACCTGAAGCAACCAATGAAGGTCTTCAGGATCACCTGAAAATGAAAGGCAGGTGTTTGATATGGGTTGGAGATGAACTGTGCAGGACAGTCGATTGGGCACCCCTCATGTAGAGACTTTGAAGCTGCACTGAAACTGACATTTGGACCTTCAAACCGTTGGACACCATTAAAGGGTACCTATCATGGAATTTTGAAAATTACCTTTCATGTGGTGTGTAACATAGATCTAAGTGAACGAAAACATCCTGCAAAGTTTTAAATATGAAAGTTCACCGTATACAAAGTTATTGTCTCTCAAAAGTAAGAGTCGACTCTGAGTCGCTGATATGAATCGATAGACGAACGATGCATTTTCTCTAACTTTCGTACGTCACTTGTACAAGTTATTTGAATAAGACACGCCCACTCAGTGCGCGCGCCAGAAAACAGTGAAAACAACATGTCGACGAGCTGTTCTGAAGTGAGAATCAAAAGCGAACTTTTTTTTCACTGCCCAGGGACAAGCATGTGAAGAATCTGGCTAGAGTTTATATTTACAACTATACCACACAAGTATAGCCACCTTGAGCTGTGTTCGCGTTATTTTAATGACGATCGCTTCACAAACACAAATGCTGTGTGGATTAGTGTGTATTCGCGAGTCGCCTGATACTGAAGGAAGGTTCAGTACCAAGTTTATTTGGATCAGCTTCCTCCTCCGAATCACAACCTGTAAGTACTATTAATAATTGTTGCTTTTAAGGGTTTTGTAGCATGCTCAATAAGTGTGTGTGTGTGTGTGTGTGTGTGTGTGTGTGTGTGTGTGTGTGTGTATCAGTTACGCTCAGCGCTTAGGTCTCCAAGCTGTGTGTGTGTGTTTTTTGAAATATGTAAAATGTTTTGTCGTTGTTATTGGAGTTGTCATAAAGAATAGAGTGTATTGTAGTACTACAGTGCTTTATCAATATGTTTAAGCTTTGGGTTAACGCGAAAAATAACTGACTGGGTCATCTGACCAATCACCGCAGATTAGCGTCACGCAAAGGCGGGGTTTGAAAAATGAGTCGTCAAACGAATCATTTGGGAATCGCTGAGCAAATCAGGTAAAAATGAATGCATATTATAAGACAACAAAAGTGTTTTTTGTCATTGCATGCATGTAAAACTGTTGTTGGGGACTCCCAGAACAACATTAGGAACATTTTAAATGCCATAATAGGTACCCTTTAAAGTCACTATATGGAGAAAAGTCCTGGAATGTTATTTAATTTTTTAATTTCTTTTCGACTGAAGAAAGAAAGACATGAACATCTTTGATGACTTGTGGGAGAGTAAATTGTCAGGAAATTGTAATTCTGAAGTGAACTACTCCTTTAATTGTTTGAATATTGTTGGCAACACTTGAGGATCTTGAGCCGTGCATTAGCACAGTGGATACAGTCGCTAAAATCAGCCACGCTCCACACACACACCAGCACATGCATATGATGAAACACGTGTGTCGTCGTGTGTGTTTGTGGACATATGGACACTATGCAGTGTTTTCCCAGTGAGGGATGGTGGAATTTGCATGGTAAATTGTAAGTGGCAAAACAAATAATAACGAAAGGCATAAAATCTCACAAACACTGAATTGATCAGACAATTACAAACCATCTGGCTTGTTAAACTCAATCTGCCGGCCAACTTCTCACACCAGCTCAATCTGCAGTTACTGACGCAAGACATCTCTGCATCTGGGGAACAACTACACACAGGAGAGTGAGGATGAGACACACACACACACACACACAACACTGCATTGTAAATGTGTGGGCGAGTGGTCACTTCAGTTATTTGTTATGAAATACAGTAGATTTAGACTCATTAATGATGTTTAAGTCTATGCAAATAATAACATGTAATGCATCAGACCACAACATATTGTGATGACTCAAATCTGAAGTACACACTGATTGTCCAGTTCTGAGCCAATCAGGCTAATCATGAAAACATTAATTATACATGTTTACCACATGTGAATATGCTATACAAAAGTGAAAGTTATACCTGGAAGGTTCAGTACAACTGCCCTGTTCCAACCACAGAGACGAATGCAAATACAATATATAAATATATATATATATATAGTAATAATTATTAAATGTATGTACTTACTATATGGTTCGGGTTAACCTTGCCCACTTTTATCAAAACACTTTTGAAAAGTGCACTTTGTAATAAAGTTTTACTTCAAAGTACATTTTAAATTATGTTTTAATAATCTGTTGTTGTTAACACTTATTTTGATGCGTTGACTAACACACTAAAGCACATGTAATGTACTTGATAATCATTTTTATTGTCGTGTTATTTAATATTGCATTTATATAAAATAAATACTATTAAATTGCTACTTCGACATTACATTACATTAAGTTTCAATGGAAAAGATATTGGTCTATTTTAGCTTGTCTGTACATTTTGGCAGTACACTTTAAACATATTTCAATATTTGAATAAAAGTTATTAAATTACATATGCAAATGTTTAAGTCCTATTTAAGTGAGTCAAAAAACACTCTAAAGTTCAGTTAATTGCATTTAATATAAATTTAACCAATAATACTATTTAATTCAATTGCAATTAACATCAACTTTCCAAAAACATTGCCCTGAATTATATTATTTATAAAAGTATATTATTTCTGTAATAAGTACTCGTTTTAAAAGAATGCTAAAATATACTATTTCTCAAGGGAAATGCAAACTATACTCATCCTCAGTGAACGCACCATTTTATTAAATGATAAATAGTAGATTAAAATACCTTTCCACACAGACCCAGTGTCTTGAACTCTTCTGCAATTTGTCAAGGGCAAAATGATGAAAAGGACAGACAAAAAATTAGACACGTAATGATTGACACCTTCAGACAGATGATGGCAAAATGACACCTGGAAAGCATATGAAGATTGTTCAGATATGTTTCTACTCATAAAGGACAGAGAGGAGAAAGACAGAAGGTTATGAGAGCAAAATTGCAGCAGCCAAATTTAAGTGTTAAACGAACACTGATCTGAATAGCAAGTGTGTGTGTGTGTGTGTGTGTGTGTGTGTGTGTGTGTGTGTGTGTGTGTGTGTGTGTGTGTGTGTGTGTGTGTGTGTGTGTGTGTGTGTGTGTGTGTGTGTGTGTGTGTGTGTGTGTGTGTGGTAGGTGCAGCTGTGGTGTTGTAATAGGTGGTGTAATTGTATGATGACAGCGTGTCTGTGTGTTCTGTGCTCTCCTGGGTATTGTGATCATCTTTGACAGGTGATGCTGCTCCTCCGGGAAACAGCTTCATCTTAGAGATGAGATGTAAACACACACACACACACACAACCACACACACACACACACACACACACACACACACACACACACACACACACACACACACACACACACACACACACACACACACACACACCACCACACAACACACACATCAGTTCCACAGATGACTTCAACACACAATCATGAACTTATCACACAGCTGCACGGCGAACACCACAGCACAAATGCACTAAAAGTCTTCATCCAATGACAGCATTTCTCAAGTCACATGTCTTCGTGAACACCTTAAGAGAGAACATTACAGAGTACACTCCAATGTATAGCATTTTCGCGAACCTCAACTTCTTTTTAAAAACATTTAACTAAGGGTGAAGAAAAGAGTACATAGAGCAGGAGAAAGACCATTTAATGAGAGAGGAAATAAAGAGAACGAAGAGAGTATTGTTTTTTTGAGAGAAAGAGAGATTGGTTAAGACGAGAAGAGAGAGAGAAAAGAGAGAGAGAGAGAGAGAGAGAGAGAGAGAGAGAGAGAGAGAGAGAGAGAGAGATGTTGAGAGAGAGAGAGAGAGAGAGAGAGAGAGAAGAGAAGAGAGAGAGAAGAAGAGAGAGAGAGAGATTTGTTTGTTTGAGAGAGAGAGAGAGATTGTTGTTGAGAGAGAGAGAGAGAGAAAGAGAGAGACCGAGAGAGAGAGAGAGAGAGAGAGAGAGAGATTTGTTTGTTTTGAGAGAGAGAGAGAGAGAGATTTGTTTGTTTTGAGAGAGGAGAGAGAGAGAGAGAGAGAACCGAGAGAGAGAGAGATTGTTTGTTTTGAGAGAGAGAGAGAGAGAGAGATTTGTTTGTTTTGAGAGAGAGAGAGAGAGAAAGAAGAGAGGACGAGAGAGAGAGAGAGAGAGGGAGATTTGTTTGTTTTGAAAGAGAAATGTCATTATTTTTTCAATGATATTTATTACTAGGCACAGTGAAACGGAGAGATGGCATAACGCACATTTGTTGTCCGCACCTAATTTATTACAAAAATAAAAACATTAAAAATGCACTTCATATACAAAACAATGACTTATGCAATATGATCATGTTTTAATTTGTGAACAAATGTTATCAGAGATATAACTGAACGTCAGTCTTAGTCTTATTAGTAGTCTTAATAATTAATAGTCTTATTTTTTTGTGAGAAAAAAATCCCAAAAAAGTCATGTGGAGGAAACAAAACAAAACAAAACAAAACATCAGGGCCCGTAGTAGGCTCCTAGTGACAAAATTCTAAGAAAATTCTTAGAAATGTGTGCGTTAACTCTTAAAATTAAAGAAAAAATCCTAGTAAAGAAAAAACGTAATTCAGAAAGCATCTTAACCCTTAAAAGAGGTCTTAAAGGACAAGTTCGGTATTTTACACTTAAAGCTCAAGATTGTTTCTGATGAAATAGAGCGGTTAAGATTAAAATAGGGACACATGCTGCTGCCCCGAGAAGTTCCCCCCCCCCCCCCCCCCCCTCCTCACTCTACAATGGTTGCATTGGTGCACAGAAACAATCCTTCATAAAACACATTAAACTTTAGTTTACAAAGACGTGAAACTCACCGAGTGGTCAGGGGTGTTCACTGATATGCTCACACAAAAATCACTGCAAAAGATGCTTTCCAACAGGTTTTATCCTAGTTTTTGTCCGACTCCATTTGACTTGACTTGGACAAAAACTATGATAAAACCTGTTGGAAAGTAAATAAAAAAAGGATTTATATACAATGTGTGTGTGTGTGTATAAGAACTGTCAAATAGGAAACATTACACTTTGTCATTTCAAAGTGAAGGCTTAGAATAAACCCTATACTTAAAATCACTCTTTTTTACCTTATTGGACAACCAACCAATCACAGCCTCCAAAAGATTGTGTCATACATAGCAACGGGGTCAGCCCCGCCTCCTCACTTTGATGAACGTTTTTGTCTTTTCTTTACTCAGAGTTGCTCTCAGATCGGTCCCGAATCGCTCTTAAGCTGAGACTCCTACGTAAAAGAGTTAAAGCTAAATTAAGAGTTTTCTGAGAGGATTCTTAGAATGTTTATGAATACGGGCCCTGGTCATTTCACGTTAGTTCAAGATAAAATCTCAAGTGTTGTGAGTCCCCCAAATTTTTTTTAAATAAATATTTATTTACTTTATTTTAAAGAAATTAATACATTTATTCAGCATTAAATTGATAATGTGAAAAGTGACAGTAAAGACATCATGTTACAAAAGATTTCTGTTTCAAATAAACGCTGTTTTCTTAAAGGAACACTCCACCGTTTTTTGAAATAGGGCTTATTCACATTCTTTCCTACATTTAGAAATGTGTGCAAATGCATTTTTGTCTCAGTGCATGCATTGTTTTAGTTTGACAGGGTCGGCGCTAGCTTAGCTTAGCACAATGAATGGAATCCTAAATGAATGCTTCGCCTAAGTAGCAGTGCTTCGCCTGTGCTTCCCCCTAATATAGTCCCAAGTCAATATCTGCCTAGGAAATCGCCTAGTGTTAATTTGCATCGCTATTTGTACTTGTTGTGAATACGCAGGCCACAAGAAGTAATTACGTGGGTTTGTTTATTTTGTTTAATCACTTTTACCCAGGACATGCTAGCTGGCAACAAAGGATTCCATTCATTGTGCTAAGCTAAGCTAGCGCCAACCCTGTCAAACTAAAACAATGCATGCACTGAGACAAAAATGCATTTGCACACCTATCTAAATGTAGGAAAGAATGTGAATAAGCCCTATTTCAAAAAACGGTGGAGTGTTCCTTTAACTTTCTATTTATAAAGAATCCTGAACAAACGGTGTCTGTAACGACCCATGCAGGGAAGCTGAAGACAGAAGACTCGGGTTAAACCAACAGTAGTCTGAATAGCACTACACTAATAACTTTACTTCTTACTCAAAAAGCAAGCAAACAGGCAGTGCAAACACATCTCAACATAACAGAGACTGGACAAAGAGTGAAGGCAACGGTGAGGCTTAAAGAACAAACTGAAACGAGCTAATAAATGACACACAGCTGAAACCAATGCACTAATAATGATGGTAACCATGGAAACTGAACCGAGGCGGGAAACTAAACAAAGGAACATGTGAAACTCAGACATGAACAAAACAGATCAAAAACAAACATAACCCTGACAAGTATCAGTTTTCAACATTGATAATAATCAGAAATTAGTTTCTTGAGCAGCAAATCATCATATTATGGTGATTTCTGAAGGATCATGTGACAGTGAAGACTGGAGTACAGCTTTGATCAAAGGAATAAACTAAAATGTATCGGTATATTCACATAGAAATTAGCTATTTTAAATTAACATCCTAACATCCACAAACAGAGTCAAAGCAAAGTCTTACTTTTTGTATGTAGCAGATGCATAAAGCAAACAGCGCCACGGATAATAACCCAACTACCGCTTGTTCTGCGTGAGGATGAAGCGCATTGTGCAGTTTTTCTCAGCGCTCCTCAGACTATATGTCATAAAACATGCCGTGTGCGGCACGACATCCACTCCCATATCTGTGTATTACCACAGAAAGACTTTAAATGCTTTCTGCGCTCACGCGACGGGACACAATGCTACAAAACGAGCGAGAGGCCCAAATCTGATCGGATCTATTGAGAGGGGTTATTGAGAAGTGTCTGAGGAGGTGCTCATGCATATGTATGGGGACGGCAGGATTTGCAAGTGAATGCGAAGGTGTGTGGATTAGCGGAGGAGGCCTGTACGCCAGTGTCCTGCTGTGGGTGTGCACTTTATCTGATCTCTCTCTGGGAGAGACACACACTACAGCCTTATCTTTACCCACACTCTCAGAGTTTACAATTTCTCGCTTCACTGGAGCTTGAGCAGGGCTTGTTAGAGCAACAAAGAGAGAGAGAGAGGGAGAGAGAGAGAGAGGTGTATGGCGAGCACAAAGCGGCACTCATCTCTCTCTGGACAGAGCGTTTCCGTTCCTGATAACGGCCAGGAATACGCCACAATACTGACAGATCTCACAGAACTACACTGACCCGCTGGCTAATGATAGCAGCTACATAATATCTGCAACAATCTGTGAGCATTCCTTGTCATTTCAATGGAAGTTGCTTCGTTTGCACAGGAAGTGTGTGGTTTAAAATATAGCATCTTTGCTCATGGACGCTCAGTCGTCGGAAACCACGCTTTTGAACCAATCGCCTGAGCTGTGAATGTCATGTGACTAATCACTTTTGAGCTGCAGGAAAATGACATCATGGCAACACCGATTGGCTGATGAGTCTCAAACCCTTTGGATCCGTGTCACTCCAGCTTTTTAGAAATGTCTAAGTTTGTCCCACTCCCCTGTGGGATATCACTCGTTAACAATTTTTTTTTTTACATTTTTTATCACAAAACAGTTGTAAAATATGAAATGCTAGCTTTTTACATCTAACCATGCACTCTTTCACAGTTGCTTGTTAGCACAAATTCTTAGATATAGGTGTGTTTGCAAATGACCTGAGTGATCATTGTATAATTGCGGCAGTTAGGAATGCTAAAATCCCGAAACAGAGGCCACAGATTATTTTTAAAAGGGATATGAAGCATTTCTGTGAACAAGCCTTTCTACATGATCTGTTTCATTTTGATTGGAACAAAATCTATCTTATAGATAAAGTAGAATTGGCCTGGAATTATTTTTATGATGGTTTTCTAAGGATCATAGACAAGCATGCCACTGTACGTAAATTCAGAGTCAAAGGCCGAAATAATCCCTGTTTTTTTCCTGAGATTTCATGCCTTCTCAAAGATAGGAATGCTGCCTGGTCAAGGGCCAGGAAATCAAAGAGTGATACGGACTGGGTTTATTTTCGGAAATTGAGAAATAGATTTACATCTCTCATTAAAAAGTCAAAATCCAAGTATTTCGTTAATGAAACTACAAAAAATCGAAATAATCCAAGCAAGTTCTGGAAAATTATTAAAGCCTCTTTTGCAAATATTAGCAGTAGTGAACTACCTCCTCATGTTATGATTGATTCAGGCAAGGTGACTGATAAACAAAAAATGTTAGCTTGCTTTAATGAGCATTTTATTTCTTCAGGATCCCTATTTGAATCCTTATATCGTACTTCTTCTGGTTCCTGCGTACAGGAGAACCCTTCTGACCCATGTTAACCTTCAGAAAAACTATTTTATATTTCTCCTTTATCAATTAATAAAGTCCATAAAGCCCTTCAGGAATTAGACACAAAAAAAGTCTGCTGGTCCTGACAATTTAGATCCTTTCTTTCTAAAGTTAGCAGCTGACTTTCTTGCAGAGCCTTTATCATATATTTTTAACTTAACAATTGTCGAAAACGACATCCCTAAAGTATGGAAGTCAGCCCATGTTACACCATTACTAAAAGGGGGCGATCCATCTATTTTAAATAACTATAGGCCTATTTCGAAGCTGTGTACTTTAGCTAAATTCCTTGAGAGCCTGATTGGTGAGCAGCTAAAGGAATTTTTAAACATAAATGATATCTTATCACCTTTTCAATCAGGGTTTAGGAAGCAAGATAGCAACATATCTGCAGCATTAAAGGTGATAAATGATATTGCTGGGGCATTCAATAATAGGAAAATATGTGCTGCGCTGTTTTTAGATCTTTCGAAGGCGTTTGATAACTGCATTCTTGTGAATAGTCTAGTGAGCATTGGCTTGTCTAAGCATTCGGTAGATTGGTTTGCAAATTATTTATCAGGTAGAACCCAAAGTGTTCGGGTAGCTGGTTCTGTGTCTTCATTCTTGCCTATTTACAAGGGGGTTCCTCAAGGCTCAGTATTAGGTCCCATATTATTTTTAATTTATATAAACAAACTTTGTGAAAATTTATCGAATTCTATGTATCACTTTTATGCAGATAATACTGTTATTTACTGTACTGCATCTACTGCACAAGCCTTTGAACTTTTGCAGTCTGCATTCAATATTGTTCAGGAACGTTTGAGAGAGCTTAAGCTTGTCTTAAATGTACAAAAGTAAAAAATAATGGTATTTACAAACTCAAAACAACTTCCAGTTTCTTCTGTAAGTATTTCAACTTTTGAAGGAAATGAAATTGAGTTAGTTAACAGTTATAAATATTTGGGTATAATCATTGATTCTAAATTATGTTTTAGAAATCATGTTAGCAATCTGGTTTCTAAGCTAAAGATAAAGCTTGGCTATCTTTACAGATCAAAATCATGCTTATCCATCCGCGCTAGAAAATATCTGGTGATGGCCACTTTTCTTCCCATATTAGACTATGGTGATCTGATATATATGAATGCCTCTGTCAAATGTTTGAAGAAACTGGATGTTGTGTATCATTGTGCATTACGTTTTTTCACTGGTTGTGGTTATAAGACACATCATTGTATCCTTTATTATACAGCTAAATGGCCCTCTCTTTATGCAAAAAGGTACACTCACTGGCTATGTTTCATTTACAAGGTACTTCTTGGACTAGATCCAACCTATTTGAGTGTCCTTTTAAAAAGAAATCACGGCCATTTTGGATTACGTTCAAATGTATTACACTTGTTGGTCCCTGGTGTCAAAACAGAATTAGGCAAAAAAGCCTTTATGTTTGCAGCACCTTCTGCCTGGAACCTTCTTCAGAAATCGTTAAAAATGATTACTTTTATTTCCTATAGACAGTTTGTTTCAACTCTAAAGAATATGGAGCAGGTGAACATTGTTCAGTGTAATTGTTCATAAAATTGTATTAATTATTTTTTCAGCACAGGGTCTTTGTGATATATATGTATGTGTATTTGATGTGTTTTTATTTGTTTTTATATTGTTGAAATTTGTCATTTTTGTTTTTTACTGCATCTTGGCCAGATCTCTCTTGTTAAAGAGATTTTTAATCTCAATGAGTTTTCACATGGTTAAATAAAGGATAAGTTCCGCGTTTTCCAAGACAAGCAAAAGTTTTAAAATCACAAGATGTGTTTATGTCGTTGTCGTAGGATAAACATGAACATGAAAACATCTTGAGCTTGTGTTAACCACAGACAGTATTTCAGACATTCAACTAAAAACCCACTGGATTCAGGATGATGAAACCAGAAGTGCTACAATTCTGACTTGCTACCTAAATGCTAACTAAAATGCTAACGTTTCTGTTTTTTTGTCTACAAAAATGATGTCATCCATGCGCTGTTAGACTGTGAGGCAAACCACTCTAAAATTGTTGCTTTTTAAACCGGTTGCTTCAAGAGCCAAATTATGTTTTCAGCAAATAATTTATGATGATCGCGTGTGAAACTAGTTAATATTCATGAGCACAGCTGATATATATTATAATATGTGCCACAACTTTTCAGATCATTCCTACACCTTGATGTTAATAACTATTTGGGCCCTATTTTAACGATGTAAGCGCATGATCTAAAGCGCACCGCAAGTGCACTTAGGGTGTGTCCGAATCCACTTTTGCTAGTTTAACGCATGATCTAAAAGGGTTGTCTCTATTCTCTTCATGAGTGATGGGTGTGTTTTGGAGAGTGTAACCAGAGTGTAATTTCCTATTCCCTTTAAAAGCCAGTTGCGCTCGTGCCATGGCGGATTTGCTATTTACATGACAGAATTTGCAGGCGGGAAAACTGAACGCTTCTCTAGCGAGGAAACGCCATTGACTTTACACCAGGTTTCAGTTGGTCAATGGCTCAGTTTATTTCAGTTCCTCAAAATAGCAACACACCTCGTTTTCAGACCAGCAGCCCATGGGCGCACAAATGGGTGCAAATGCATTTGCTATTTAAACGACGTGAAAATGATAACTGCGTCGGGCTGAAGCTAGCAAAAAATACTTGTGTCGCGCCTGGCGCTGCATTACACCGGATGTATGATAGTGCCCTTTATATGTTGACTGTAACAAAATACAGAACAGCTTCTGAATGACCGTCAATAGATTCAAATGGACGCTAACATGGAGACATGAGATTTCAGTCAGACATGAAAACACTTCTTCGGTGCTCTGAGGTCAGAAAGGTCAGAAAGGTGACCCTCTCGCCAGACCTAAAAGCCTGCTTGAAAAGATCAGGTCAAAGGTCATATTGCCACTGAATCAGTAGAAGATTGACCGAAAGGAGACGTGAAAACAGCAATATCATCTGGGCACCGATTGAAAAATCATGACGTCAAGTGGATGAGCAATTCCCAATAATTCCCTGACCACGTGACGCCAAGAAGCATCCGTTAACGCAGCAGCAGAAGCTTCGAACGCACGCCAAAGTTTTGCGCTCGTGAGGTAGGCAGAAATGTAGGAGGCTGTCTAAGATTGAGACATTCTCCCACTGTGAGTAAATAGTGACTGGGCCAATTTCATCAGACACAGAAATGCTCCCGGTGACAGCGCCTGCATTGTTTTCCTCCCAACTGCATGCTGCGAAATTCTATTTTCAGTTTTTCTTGCCGCAGTAATTATCTGCATTGTTGGCGAGCATAAAGAGAATAAAGGGCATGAATGTGTCCCGGTCAATCGGATTCTGTCAGTTCAGGCTGAATTGGGTACACACATGCGCAGCGCTTGCCAGATCGTAATAACGAAGCTGTTTGCATGGAGCGATTTCCCCTACGCAGCTCATCAGCGACAGAGAGAGTCTGTCAGCGCGTTCTCAGACTGACACGGCTTCCGCATCTGTGTCTGTTATTAGCCCGTCTCTTAAGACAAGCTCAATTATCTGACACTGCCGTAATTTTCACCCCCTCTCCGGCACAATGTAAAGTTCCTCTGCTTTATTTCTCAAGCTGTTCATTTGGAGGAGAAAAACAAGGAGAGAGACGAGAGTGGGCGGAGGAGAAGACTTGACGAGATAAACTGAGGGAGGGGGGGAAAAACAAGATGAGTCAAAAACTAATTTGATGCTTACTTTACAAGAATAAAGAGTTTCGAAGACGCTATATCAAATATATGTGGAGGATATCTGAATGATAACATGATTGATGTGTATCAGATAAAACAATGACTTTGCCGCTCTGATTTCTTTGGGCCAATGTGGATTTTAAATGTGCCGTTAAAATGTATTTTTGTTTTTGTTTTGTGTTGATTGTAAGTGCGTCATTCTTCTTTTTACTTGATGCTATTTTTTGAAGTACCTCAGAATAATTATTTAGTACAATGGTATATTTCAAAGTACTATTAGAAAGGATACCACTGTGTAATTATTTGTATATATATGTTTATTTTTCGATTTTTGGACTTATTTTTTAAAAATCCATTTGTCATACTGTAGGACCATTTAAATAAACTAGTGAATACAAAACTTTACTAAATATGGTGGGATAACTTAAAATCTGTCAAGTTACAGGACCTAATCTTACAATTTAATTTAAAGGTAGGGTAGGCAATTTCAGAGAGGCTAGCAATAGCGAGCTAGCATTGAAAGCATGAGATCCCACCCTCCCTGTCTCTAAAGACACTCCTTCTTCAAAACACATGAACACATACAGCAGAGTCTGCAAAGCTTCACAAGACGAGAGATGGCGTTAAACTACCTCATGTCCCAAAGCAATTAACATTACAATAATAATGAACATAAACAACTTAAAGAGCTCTGACCTGTACCACATGACTGCTGCAGATTCATTTCACCGTTGATAGTTGATTTAGAAACGCATAAATCCTAGTCTGAGGACGTGAATGGGTTTCCATCTCGTAATCACAGTTATGAAATGGCGTGAAGGAAACATAAGCTTTCGTAAGGTGGATTCTGTTTGTTTGTGGCTCTCAGTGACTAACGTCTGTCTAACTCTGCATAGCATGAAGCGTGCTGTAATGTGTGATGTCAAATGTGAAGCACGTGGTGTGGAAATACATATGTTGACAGTCAGGTAGGACATCGTATCATTGCATTCAGACCAGCTTTTTTTTTTAATCCAGAGACTTCCACAGAAGTATATTTGTACATGTTTTCATATTTAGACCATTGCTATTATTGATTGCTATTCGGATGTGAAGAAGTTTCAACCAGAATAACAAAAAGTGTTATTAAACATATTACCTACCCTAAATTTAAAATCTTGATGTTGATCCATGAAAAAATTATGCGTCAACAACCAAAAAAACTCTTTATTCACTCCTTTTTTTTGCTATGACATGACACATGGGCATGGTACAATGGTAATACCATGGTTTTTAATTTCCAAAATGAATTTGTCACGCTGCAGGTCCATTTCAATGAACTAATGAAGAACAAAAAACATTCATACCAGTAATAGAAACTAAAATATAATGATACTGGACAAATTATGCATCAATATTAATAAGGTACACTAAGTTATTACCTCTCTTTATTACATACCCTGATTGGACAGTGCCATGATGCTATAAGTACTTGCGATGGTAGAATAAAAATAATACAGCATACAATTAATTAATTATTTAATAGCATTAAAGATTTTATCATCGGACACCATCCCTGTAAACAGGATCAGCAAGACTTTTTGTAAGGGCTACTCATTTTAAACCTGTTAGACAGCAGCATCTGCTATTTATATCCTTTCCTGCTAAGAAAAACAAGCATTCGTAAAACTTTAAATCAAAAACGTTAACCTCCACTCTCGACTCTCAATCGAATCTATGCTTGAAAGGTCCTAACAGAAGGCAAGGCCCGAGAATATCCTGACAGCTTCACCTCACACCAAAGCGACACCTGCTAATGCGGCTCTGCTCGACTGCTAGTTGCTGTGGGAACCGCGGAAAGCAGCGGTAATGATGGCAGGCCTAACGCGGTTTAAGAGCAGTAACGCGTGTAAGAGAGGGGCAATCATCTTGATCCCACTTCTCCCACGGGAACACGCTAATGTGCTAAGGAACGCGTGCTAATGCGCTATAGTCTGTCTGCTGAGCGGCAAGCGACTGTCAACAGTGAAATCTCGCCCATTTAGCGCCTGGCCTAATGTGAGAGATAAGCCGACAACAGCAGGAGGGAGTAGACGCAACATCTCGGAGAAAATAGATTCAGGCGATCTCGGGGGTTGCGTGTGCTTGAGACGAGGGAATTGTGTGCGAGACGGGGCTTTCAGAAGAAAAGTGTTCCTTCATGTAAAACACCTATTCTACCATCCACTTACTCGCTGGCATTTTCCCGCGCGCGGACCTTCGTTTGGGGTCAGTCCCTTAAAGAGGCCTGTTCATGTAATCACAGGTACTCTCCAGACGCACGTCTCAAAAGAAAGCGATTTATTTTTAAAGTTTCCTTGTTCTTTCTTTGTGTGTCCTGACGATGAAACACAACGACCTTGGGAGCCGAATGAACCTGTACGTGTCTGTCGTAGCGCCACCCATGTGTTGAGTCTCCTGCACAAATGGTATGGAGATTGTTCCGGCCCGTTGTAGAAGCTGATGGCGTTTCGGGAGGCCGTGCTCTTTTTTCACCGTGTTTTCCTTTCGGTGGATGGACGACTGTAATCAAAGAGAGAAAGACTTCTGTCCAGATTACAGTCTTCAATCAGTCAGCCTGGGAAATGATATGTACATCATTCTCCGTATGGATAGCACTGCCTCTCGCGCGTTACCTGTGTCAACCTTGCCAAAGACATGATGGGAGATACGTGGAGCCATCGGCCTCCTGCCAATCCAAAGGGAAGGGGTTAGTTTTCACTTCTCTCAATGAGTTTTCCCCACAACTGTCAGCATCGGGACCCCGTCCTGACCTCCTTCGATTCAGACGCTGACACCATTTGATGTACATTTCCACAAAAACGAGACGTTCCCGGCAGAAGCTCGCTCTCTTTCGGTGAATGGCTACGCGTGGCAATTTCTCTGTGAGAGGGCACTGTGAAAATTACGCTTTCAGAGTAAATGGAAATATGGAAAATAACTACATACATGAGCAGCACATGTTAGGAAACATACTGATGTTGTGTCTTGAAGAAAACAGAACGCTTTCTTGACTCTTTTAGACGTTAAGAACCAGCTTATTCTTAAAATAATTGAGTTTAACAGAATTCCTGGTGAAAAACTACATTACCCATGATGCTGTGCAGAAAATTACACCAATCAGAGAGTCTAAAAATGTGCAGTTAGGTGTTTCTGAATGTGTTTTTAGAAAGCTGTTGGGGCGTTGCTGTGTTGTTTTGGTTGTTTGCGTGGTTTTAATGTTAGTCTGGACATTTTTACCTCCATTTTATGGAGATAAAATTAAAGTTCTGATCAATTAGAAAAGTAATAGCACACATCTAATCATCAAGCTGCACAATTTGAGATATTCACGTCCTTAGCACAAACAGTTACATTAGAGGTTTGTTGTACCCTAAGACCAATAATAATAGTGATAAACTTAGTGAATAAAACAACAAAAAAGAGTGCAAAAGACACATTTCTGATTCTGATCCGGCATGTATATGCAACAACAAACAGAACACAATCTTAAAAAACAAAGACTCAAGACTCAAGGCAAAGTATCGCTTAAACAACTCTTAAACAAACAATGATGACAGAGAATAAACTATTTAAATTTTCCTCCCTGGAAGAGTTGGGACATCCAAAACCTGTAATTTCCTCTGAAACAAGAAAGCACCTAATTAGACCCTGTGAACAGAAACACACCTCTTGGCCAGAGCAAAACACATCAAGCAATTGCAGCCCGGGTGTTTGTGTTCCCTCCGTTTAAAATCCAGCATCTCTCAATCTCGCGTCCACCCAAACACCTCAGTTTAATGCAGATTACAAATAATGGCAGGAAACTTTCAGGCAGAGACAATCCAGAGCAAAGCATTCTGGGACTGCAGGGGCATCGTTTGCATAATACCCACCTCGCCTCGGCTTATACGGCCTCACCACCACCTTGAGACTAAACACACACACACACACACACACACACACACACACACACACACACACACACACACACACACACACACACACACACACACCACACAGCACACACACCCTTGAGCCCTGCTGGCACCATAGAGGGAGGTCACACAATTGTCTCTGCTTGGGAAAAAAAGAAGGGAAAAAAATCACTGACCTACTGCAAAATTGGCCATATTCAGCTGGGGGAATATCAGGTTATTGAGTCTGTCCATGCTGAGTCTACTAGCCTGCGGAAAACGATCGGCTTGAGCGTACGCTTGCAGTTCTGCAGTTGATCAAGGACACACACGTGTGCGGTGAATGCAGAGAGATCTCGCTCCCTATAAAGACACTTAGAGGAGAAACAACTCTCAAACTCTCTGAGAGAAGCTCGCCTCCGTCAGCCAAAGTTACACAATGTCACATATTCAAATCAGACAAACACAATAGGGAAACCCTTGTGGGAAAAGAGAATATTACAGAAATATATACGTTAAAAGAATACTTCCTGTAAGAAATGATAAGATCAATAAGTTATGACAACATAATATTGCTTTAACTCATCAAAATAAGTTTATACAAGATTCAACTCTTATACAAGATTCAACTCATTATTTTAAGTCAGTTTAATGTAATTTAATATGAATTGACTTAAACATCCAAATTAATTGTACTTACAAGTTATATTCAACTATTTAAGTGAATGTAACATTTTTGGAAACTTAATTGCACTTAAAATGCATTATAATTTAAATATATTAAATGCCATCAGACATTTAGGCTGTTTTTCGATATCTTGATATGTCATTTCAAAATCACTTCTAATATGATAAAGTGTACTGTCGAATACTGACATGTATTTATGGTAAACAAAAAATATATTTCAATGCCATTTCAAATCCAACTTGTAGCCTATGTGATGCATTTAAATATAGTTGTAATCACACATCTGTACTGATGAATAGGCCCTATTTAAAATATATTAACTTGTAATATTGTAATATGTAATATTACAGAAATTAAGGTGGGTCATAGCAATATATTAAATCACACATTTTTAACCACATATTTCTGGCTATCTAATAACTATTTTAATATAATAACTATTTTTTGTTACAGCATTTATTAACTTTAACCGTAGATAAAAATACCGTAAAACGTCAAATAATAGCCCGGGCTTTTATGCAATGCAACTTAATAATGTATTAGTAAATGCTGAAATGAATGTTAACTAAGATGAATAAATGCTTTAGAAGAAGTATTTCACATTGTTAGTTAATGCTAATGTGGTTAATAATGTTAACAAATGAAACTTTGTTGTATTATTACCGACATTTTATTCAGTCCAAATGATCTGAGAAAAGAAGTGTAAGTGCAACAAAAGACACACCAACAAACCATAATTTGTTACTTGCTATTGTATTAAACAAAATATGATCCTTTTCCCCAGAAGAATTAGACCGTATATCCACTAAAAAGTTAGATTGGTAAACTTTTAGAAGTAGTATAAAACACCAATTGTATAGTATTGTTTCACACACACATGCGTTACTATAAGCAGAGATGCTAGTGCAGTTCAACTTTACTTCCCGGTATTTATTTATATATATCACCTATATAAGCTACGCGTATTGTGTAATAGGAAGTTAAACGGCAGGTTTTAGATATATCACACCAGGATGTTTTCATATGCGTGCGTACGGCAGGGATTCTCATGTGTGAATATACATTAGGCCTCCGTATCAACACATTTACCAGAGCCGAGAGACACCATGGGTAAAAATGCATGTGAATAGCACAAAGTGGCTGAATGAAACACAGAGCACATGGCACATGAATGCAGCTCTCAGATCGATTCTTAAGACCCTCCTCGCAAAGTTGTTGCTCTTTCAATCTCATTGAATAGTGGCCATTTTGGGAAATTACTGCCTCATATTTAACCACCTCAAAAGCGACAGAAAGGAAGAGAGAGCGTGCGAGAGAGAGAAGCTGTTAGACTAAATGGGAGAGAACGAGATGAAACCTCAGGCTTTTTGAAATCTGCTATATATCCTGAGGTAAATATAATAAAATAAACCATTTCTACCAACTGTTCTCATTATGGTCCTGTTTCACAGAAGCCCTTTCCCTCAGGAATATCAAATTGTGTCCAAATGCAGCTAAAAATGCCTTTATGTTATTTCTGTGTGGTGGGCTTTCTGGCCTGGCAAATCTTCAGTTATCTTATTTATACATTTTGCACATGAATTGAAAATAAAAATAATAAAAACAGTGTTAGACTGGGTCCAATTACTCTAATTCGAAGTGAGAGGGCCGGTCCGGGACCAGCACTTCACAGAGAAACCACAGATGAAAGAGAAAACCTGAAATTACACTCCGCCGCGAGCGATAAATTGCCACGTGAAATTCTCCATTGCTTTTACTTTCAAACCTATACACTGTATTCTTACTACAGACAATTCCCCTGAGCTCTTTTCCCCAAACACAGCATTATAACAGCAGCATCTGTACTTGTACACACCACACGCTTCAGTGTGTGATATTACGGATTGCTTTCAGTATATTTTCAAACATTTTTAAATAACCTCCATTTGGCATTTTTGGGGTATATTTGCAGTCCCTTTCAACTACCGAACTTAGATATTTAATAATATCCTTAATTTCTTTCTTTTCTCTTGGTTCCTTGCCTTTATTTTCAGTAATATTATCGATTTAACTGCACTGACACTATCAGATGAGAACAACATTTAAACTGAATTCAACTAATGACACTAACTTTGCATTTGTTCAACACTGTTGAACTGAACCAAAACAACATTGAAAAAATATTTTACTGTTTATTATGGTTAAGTCCCCCTGTGGTGAAAATCCAGTTTTTAATGTTGTTTATATATGTCTGTGGTGTTTTTAATATGCTTTAAGACAAACCATGTGTAAATTTATAAGTCGACAGCATTGCTGAGTATTTTCTGCTTAAAACTGCAGTGAACCAAAGACAGTCTCAAAAACACTGAAATCGCTGGTGTTTCTGACGTCACAAACTACCTTGTAACCAATCAGATCAACGTGTGATCGTCAACCAGTGGATCTCTGAGTGAGTGAGTGAGTGAGTGAGTGAGTGGAGGCGGGGCTCATTTGCATATTCATAGAACCGCGTATACTAAATTAGGCAAGGGTGTCGAGTTACATTCAAGCTATTTTAAGGCAGGAAGTATTTTTTTCCATTTGGTTCAATTGTTTTTGGAGTTTTAAGGGATAACAGGGATTTTAAGTCAACTTTACCTTTATGCTTATTAATAAAAAAAAATGCAATAATCCCCACACCGTTCACAGATGCCAGGAGTATTCCACAGATATCAATTAAAATGATCATGAAATTAAACATGAACAATTCTTATTTTTTTAAATAAGAAATATTATAGATGATTTATCTCTGCACATATTTACTGTGTTAAATTCATGTGTCATGTAATCTTGAATCAGAATATCTTCCCCTCCCTCAATCAGCTCATCTCTTCTCTGAGGACGAGGGCGGGGCAACCTGTCACTCACATGAGATCCACCAATAGCAAACCACAACCATCCAATCAATTCCCCACGACAAAATCAAGCCCCGCCCACATTTGATCTTGTTCCAGAAGCCGTTTCACTCAGATATACGACACAATAGGAACGAAAAGACGAGCACAACCTCCATTTCATGCCAGCTATAAGATATTGTTTTAGAAGCAGTGGACTGATACAGAAATTTCATAAAAGTATATTTTTCAAAATGTATTTCTAAATGAGGTTAATGTTTTTCAGAGGTGGAAAGAGTACAAAAATTTTGTACTCAAGTAAAAGTACCATTACTTCAATAAAATTTTACTTAATTACAAGTAAAAGTACCGGTCTAAAAATCTACTCAAGTAAAAGTAAAAAGTAGCTCGTTTAAAATGTACTCAGAGTAAAAGTTGCTGAGTAACTTTAACAGCGGGGGTGTGGTGGGGGACTCTCTCGTGCAGGGCTGTAACATATGAGAGTTTCACAGTATGATAACGTCTCAGAAAATATCATGGTTTATATTAACTGTATTATTAAATTATGGTTATTATTATCATCAGTTAAAATGACAGTTAAATAAATGAAACATTTGTTCAATAAAACATATCTAATCAACTCATTTCAATAATTTATTGAAATAAGTTGATTAGATATGTTTTATTGAACAATTGATTATGAATTAGATTTTATGAAACTTATTTTTATCATTAACTTATTAAAATGTTTAAAAATAGAGTTCTATGAAATGTTTCTTATTCAGATGTTTTTTCTTTTTATGATTTAATACATATATTATCAAAAACGGTGGTAATCAAATAAATGTTTAGCAAACGTTTTATCCTTTTAGTTTTTGGCAAAGTACAAAACAGATTTACTCAAACCATGGACAAATAATATATATTCCTTAAATAATGTTTAAATAAATTGTAGTATTATTATTGTTGTTGTTAAAATTATTATATGAGAAGTAGGTAGCCTACATTCTATTGTAGGCCTAAAATAGTAATATATAATTTCTTCTAGTAAAACCGAACTTTTATTTTGACGGGTTGTTAAGTCCTGTTTCAGAGTGTATTTGACAATGTTTTTTCTCAAATAAAATTATGAAAATGCTCATTAGGAGTTCTCTCAGAGCAGCTGTGGAAATGTTCATTCATGTCCTCGTATTGTGTGTGCGATGCTGAAAAAGGCATGAGCGCATCGCGTACTTGAGTATGCAGTAAGTAAACAAAACAGCACAGCTCATTCACACAGAGACACGCAGAACAAGCAGATTATATATTTACAGCAGTCTTTTGTGCTTTAATATTCACAGATCATGTCGCGATTTGATTTGTTGTAGGCTACAGCTTACTTTCTATTTATTCATCCATACATCTACCAGTTTGCTTGTTTTACGTGACATCCGCATTATACTTTAAACTCCATTTTTTTCTCTATCCAAAGTATTCCCTGACCAGGGCTTCACATACCGGTATGTGTGCGAGTGAGATTTCGACAGCATTTCGCGGTCAGCTGGGTCTGCGTCTGTCTTGTCCGTCATCTTCTCCATATTGTGTTGTGATTTTAGCGCGTCTGTTCTCCCGCCCTTCCGGAGCGCGATGTTTTCTCATCAAAGCATATTTTTTTTTGTATTTTTTTTTTTACTCAGTAACGGATATGTTTTTAAATGTAGCGAATTACAATACTTCAAACAAAACATACTTAAGTAAAAGTAAAATTACAGATTTTAAAAACTACTTAAAAAAGTAGAAGTACACAAAAAAACTACTCAATTACAGTAACGCGAGTAAATGTAATTCGTTACTTTCCACCTCTGATGTTTTTATAGTTAATAATGGTTCGGAAACCCTGTTTTAGAGCAATTCAAATCTTGAAATTTGCATATGACGATAACAATAGGCCCTATACAACAACTAGGCCTACAGAAAAACAAAGAGTGCTGGAGAGCTGCGTCTCCTCACGCTGTGTCGAGTCGCCCTCCCCGTCCAGATCCCGCTGGGAAACACGGGAGCTTTTATCTGTGCGGTCCAGCAGAAAGTGGCCCATCCACACTAGAGCGATTTCACTTATCAGAGCTGTAGCGTGGCCGGGGGTCCCATCGATCTCCTCGCTCCAATATATCACTTTCCACTCTCCTTTCCTTCTATCAGAGGAACCGGACATCACACAAGGTCAAAAAGCAGAAAGAAGTCATCCAAACAAAACTCACCTATCAGCTGGACGGCTGCTGCTTTTATCTGTCGGTATAAAGAGAGACTGGAAGTGTGTGAGGATTCTGGGTAATCTGTGGAAATGGCTTGGAAAGGTGAGAAGGTTATGATTCATGGGCCCTGTTTCAATATGCCCCGCTCCCCACCTGACTTCAGACACGCACGCCGCTATTACAATATTCAGATTACCGTGCACTGGAAATTAATTGGACTAATTAACATACAAGTAAATGATGATACCGTTAACACATTTCATTAACTCAAACTGTCATTTCATGTTCACCGTGCTCTCTGTATTGCATTACAATGAATTGAATTCATTAAATTATGCAAATGAAAGGTGGCAAGCAACGGACGGCTCCATATGAACGTTAATAGACAGTTTTCTCTGAATCTCTGCAACAAATCACGTCAAATTCAGGAGCATGTGCTTTTTTCACTTTGATTTAACTGATAAAAGATTTCAGTAGACACACTTTTGATTATGTGTACCTGCAACACACACACACACACGCACACACACACACACACACACACACACACACGCACGCACGCACGCACGCACGCACGCACGCACGCACGCACGCACACACGCACGCACACACACACACACACACACATAAATATATAAAATTTTGCAACTTTAATAGAAAACGTAACACAAAAAGTTCAACCAAAATCAAGAAAGAAACAAAGAAAGAAAAAAGAAAATACGGTCGGAGGAAGTATAGCCTAATAATGAGCACAATTATCCTAGGCCACTAAAAGTGTAAAAAAATAAAATAAATAAATAAAATAAAATAAAAGGAAAAAAATTAAATAATAAATTAAAATAAAACAAAAGGTACTCAAGATAAACACAAAGGCAGATAAGGTAACACTTTATTTTAAGGTGACACACAGTTACACATTACTACATTATTATTACTCAGTAATAACAGTAAATGATGCAATATTACAAGTAGCTAACCTTAAACCCTAACTGTAGTAACCCTTAACCCTAACTGTAGTAACCCTTAACCCTAACTGTAGTATCCCTAACCCTTAACTGTAGTAACCTTAAACCCTAACTGTAGTAACCCTTAACCCTAACTGTAGTAACCCTTAACCCTAACTGTAGTAACCCTAACCCTTAACTGTAGTAACCTTAAACCCTAACTGTAGTAACCTTAAACCCTAACTGTAGTAACCCTTAACCCTAACTGTAGTATCCCTAACCCTTAACTGTAGTAACCTTAAACCCTAACTGTAGTAACCTTAAACCCTAACTGTAGTAACCCTTAACCCTAACTGTAGTAACCCTTAACCCTAACTGTAGTATCCCTAACCCTTAACTGTAGTAACCTTAAACCCTAACTGTAGTAACCCTTAACCCTAACTGTAGTAACCCTTAACCCTAACTGTAGTAACCCTAACCCTTAACTGTAGTAACCCTTAACCCTAACTGTAGTAACCTTAAACCCTAACTGTAGTAACCTTAAACCCTATCTGTAGTAACCCTTAACCCTAACTGTAGTAACCTTAACTGTAGTAACCCTAAACCCTAACTGTAGTAACCTTAAACCCTAACTGTAGTAACCCTAAACCCTAACTGTAGTAACCTTAAACCTTAACTGTAGTAACCCTAACTGTAGTAACCCTTAACCCTAACTGTAGTAACCCTTAACCCTAACTGTAGTAACCTTAAACCTTAACTGTAGTAACCTTAAACCCTAACTGTAGAAACCTTAACCCTAACTGTAGTAACCCTTAACCCTAACTGTAGTAACCTTAAACCCTATCTGTAGTAACCCTTAACCCTAACTGTAGTAACCCTTAACCCTAACTGTAGTAACCTTAAACCCTAACTGTAGTAACCTTAAACCCTAACTGTAGTAACCTTAAACCCTAACTGTAGTAACCTTAAACCCTAACTGTAGTAACCCTAAACCCTAACTGTAGTAACCTTAAACCCTAACTGTAGTAACCCTTAACCCTAACTGTAGTAACCCTTAACCCTAACTGTAGTAACCCTAACTGTAACTCCACAGTAAGTATAGTAAGTGTACCCATTACGCACATGTACCCCTTTAAGCCCACTTTCAACTCTATATAGAGAAAATAATATTTTATTATTTTATGCTGCTCATTATTTTAACCAATCCAGTGATTTTTTACTTCCCTGGCATTTTTTTTATTGCACACCAATCACATGTGGGCGTGTTGAGTTATCTCCACTCATGTGCATGCTGTCTCAGGGGACCACACACACTCACACCAAACTTTAGTGTTTCGGGACCCTTCGGAAATCACATTTCTGCAATTTTCAGCCATTTCTTTGGTAACTACATTGATATCATGTCGGTAACACTTTAGAATACGGTTCCTTCGTTAATGAATAACTACACAGGAACAAATGAGTAACACAATATTAACAATCTAGTAACTACTATTAACTAACAAGAAATTATGATTAACAAATTAGTAAGTAATAGCGCACAGATGAAAGTGGTAGTTCACTATTAACTTATCAATAACTACTTTTTTTTTAATGCTTTCCAGAGAACTACTGAAAGAATCATGGTAACTAACTAGTAATTACTCAAGTGTTACTACATACTTCTAAAGGAATTACTAATTATTTGAGGTTTTTGGTGAAGTTTTAGATAGTAATTACCATAGCAGTATGTAGTAACACTTGAGTCATTACTAGTTAGTTACCATGATTCTTACATGAAAAGCCAATCCTAAAGTGTAGAATCTTCTAATCCTTCACAAGATATTTGCACACACGTATATGAGCTAGGAGACATAAATAAAAACATATTTATTTGCGAGGTAGGTTAAATAAATAAATCACTGTATATGGTATTTGGATGGCCGATAACTCAACATGTTCCAGCCGTCATTGTGACTCTGGCCAGTTTTCTGGCGTTCCTCTGGACTGGCATTGAATCAGGGCAAGTAAGGTCCCGACAACTGCATTTAAAAAGCCATTTCCTTAAAATGATTCAGTTGATAAATAGTTCTCTAGGAGAGAGCATAGGCTTTATTTCTCAAATCATAAGTCTGCTATGCTATTACATATTGATAAACCTTGTGTATTTGTTTCCAGTAGCAGTTATTAATGTTAATGTAGTGCTAGTCAATTGTCCTGCATTAGTTATTGATTAGTTTTGCATGAATTATTAATCTTTTTCAGTAGTTCTCTGGGAAGCATTAAAAAAATAGTAGTTATTGATTAGTTAATAGTGAACTATCACTTTCATCTGTGCGCTATTACTTGCTAATTCGTTTATAAGAATTTCTTGTTAGTTAATAGTAGTTACTAGATTGTTAATATTGTGTTACTCATTTGTTCCGGTGTAGTTATTCATTAACGAAGGAATCGTATTCTAAAGTGTTACCATTATGTCAAATAAGAGATAAATTTATTGTTTTTTGTGTATGAACAAATAGTTCTTTATCATTTTATATAATTTTCCTTTAAATGGAAAGATGAGTTTTATTAGCTTGCGTGAAAGAATTAAGCATGTGAACTGCAAACAATACACTTTTGTGATTCATTTTAAATTAATTTACAAATAAATACATCATAAATTGTTTTGTAGAGAAGATTATTTTCATAAATTAACTTTTTTTTAAAAAAGATGGGCTTAAATGGTACAGTGCCACAAAACACATGCAAACTATAGCCAATACAAGCTAACCTTGAATGAACAAAACATTTCTCAATGTGGGCACAATGATACTTAGAAGCTCCATGCATATATTTGTAAACATATCTTACATTTTTAAAGGAACACATTGTCTTTTTTCACCATTACTCATGTGGAGCCATTTAAGCCCACCTTATGTGTTTCAATGAGGAATCCCTCTAATTGCAAACTTTGATACATTTTCTGAAAGTGTTTAATCATAACATTTCTTTGTGTGCTTTTACCTTACTTTACAACTAATTTACAACTATATTTAGAAAGGCCTCCAAATTACACACATATTCATTCAACAGAGATAGAGCCTGTTTTGTCCTAAAGTCCTTTATGTGTAACCGGGCGTAATTCGGGAGCCAAGCTGAGTTAAGGCTTGAGATTTCGGGCATGGAGAGATCCCAGAGAGACCCTACATTCCTCACCGTCCTGAGCGCCTGGGACCGTCCGGCTCCAAGATACGCCACTTCCGATCAAGCTTTGCCCGGGCAAAACTCGGGACTCAAGCTGAGTTACGGCTGCGGACTCCAGGCATGGAGGGGTCACCCAGTGGGCACCCTATGACGGGAGTATTGATCCCTAACTCGGCTTTCTTCCCGAGATATGGTCACTTCCTGTGGAACTTTGATCAGGAGAGCCAACTCCAGAGCCAAGCCGACCTACATTTTTGGAGAGGTGCACGTCAGAGTACGCGCGCTACACACAGCCTATGTAGCTACGGCGTGAGTTCGACGCAGAAGTATAAATGATCAGGCATTTGATCAGAGTCAAGCCGACCTAAGTCTGCATACTCCCGGTGTGGGGGGACAAGGAGACCCCTTATTTGTCTCCCGAGATACATTTGGCTCTCTTATTTGGCTCCCGAGGTCAAACTTCCAGCTACAACTCCAGTCAAGCCGACTTTAGGCTCCAGACCCCCGGCCACTAACACCCATCCCACCCAGGGCTCTAATCAAACATTAGCTAAAGGAATTTTTAGTACTTCCCTGTCACTGAATACATATACCGATATTGACATTTTACTTCTTTAAAATCAATTAATTTTATATTTTGTGAATCAGTGATGATGCGGGCTTATTTGGAACACATGCGGGCTTAAATGGTTCCAATTAAACCCATGCCAGACTTCTGACTTTATTCCTAAATTATCTTAATTTTATATTCTAAAACGTACATCAACTAATACATTTTCAAATGAGCGATAAATCTTGCATTTTAACAAGTGATTTTTTTTAAAAACTGTCAATATCTGTGTAACAACCTAGACTTAAATTTTGGTGGGCTTAATAGGTACATGTATTTGATTTAAATTACTCAGAACTAATTTAAGTACAATGTAAATACCCTAAAATAAAGTGCAACCTAAGGGAATCAAGTAAAAGTAATTAAATAAATACACTAAATATATAACTGCAGTACATTACCAGTTTAAAACCATTACTCACTTGAGGCACATGAATGGGAAATGCCTTCCTTCGAATAGTTGACAGTTCAGTCCTTCAGTTATTGAGTCTTCCAGCTGCTACCGTGTTAAATTATGAGATACAAATACAGGAACTCCAGTCATGTTCAATAGCAATTTAAGATGCCAAAACGTAAGTGGATAGTTAACATTAATAAAGTCAAGCCATGGGCCTAAATCATCTTATAGTAACTATTGTTTTCTTTTATAATTATTGTAAGTGGAGTTTTCATGATTTTATATTACAAGGTACTAGTATGTAACCAAATTTAATACATCATCAATCCTTCTAGCAAAAGGTTTTTTTTTTTTTTGTCCTACCGATTCACTATGGCAAATCTATTATAAGCGGTGAACGGAGAACGTATGGGATGGTTTTCGTGGGGAAATTGCGTTAAAGGGATAGTTCACTTTGAAATTAATTTTTTATATGTTTTAGCTTACCTCAAGGGCATCCAAGATGTAGGTGTCTTTGTTTCCACAGTATTTTCAATTTTGATATTTTTAGGTCAAACCGTTCTTGTCTGTCAGTCATATAATGCAGGTCTATGGGGTCCACCTCAAAGAGCATGCACAGAGAAGTCCAAATTAAACATGATTTAATGACTCGTAAATGTAAGTACACATTGATGACCTAAGACACGAAACGAGCGGTTTGAGAAAACGAACATTATTATATCGTTTTTACCTCTTGTAAACACAGCCACGTCCAAGTGATCTGAGGGCGCCGGCGCTTTGGTCTTTTCCGGAAAGCACCGGAAGGGATCTCTCGCGTGTGTACGTCACTCATACAATTGTTTTATTTTTTAAATTGTTTTAATTGTTTTCTTTTACGACGGTTTAAACATCCTGGATAAGCGCAAATTAGTACCCTTTTAATTACCCGTCTACAATCTCTGTTCTGTGTAAACAATGAGTGACGTACATGTGCGAGAGATCACTTCCGGCGCTTTCCGGAAAAGACCGATAATCACTTGCAAAGAATCACTTGGACGTGGCTGTGTTTACAAGAGGTAAAAACGATATAAATACTGTTCGTTTTCTCACACAGACCGCTCGTTTCGTGTCTTAGGCCATCAATGTGTACTTACATTTACGAGTCATTAAATCATGTTTAATTTGGACTTCTCTGTGTATGCTCTTTGAGGTGGACCCAATAGACCTGCATTATGACTGACAGACAAGAACGGTTTGACCTAAAAACATCAAAATACTGTGGAAACAAAGACACCTACATCTTGGATGCCCTTGAGGTAAGCTTAAACATATCAAAAATTAATTTCAAAGTGAACTATCCCTTTAATACGTCACTCACCCGTGCGTGTCACGTCATATCCGTAAATAAAAAAAGTTTCTCCGGCTACTTCGACGCATGTATGATGTGTGTGGCAGAGGTTTGTCACAAGTTAACATCGAGCAGTTAAATCTCAAACCTCCGGGGAATCATCCGTTTTAAACAAACACCGAACAGAAGAGAGTCTGCTGGCAAACAGAGAACGAGACTGAGATCATAATAAATCCAGAATCAACTTTGGTTAGGCCCTTTAGAGATGCAGAGAACAGGGATATGAAGTGTTGTAAAGGCAACGTGGATATGATGGCTTTTTATTTCCCAACAGGCGAGTAAGGTGTTTTATTGAACAGATAAATATATAGCTCTCTAACAGAGTTCATTGTAAAGCATAATCTATCGTGAAGGCTCATATTCATCCGCAGTCACGCAGAGCCGAAGCACAAACAAAACAATGTTCTTCCGTAAAATGCAGGCAGTTTGTTTTTCTAGAAGGCCAAAAGTTAGTGTACATTTAAATAAAAGTATATTGTGTTTATAAAAAAAATATTTCCACACACCACAAGGCTATTTAAAGGGATAGTTCACCAAAAATAAAAATCCTGTCATCATTTACTCACCCTTATGTTGTTCCAAACCCATATTGCTTTCTTTTGTGGGACATGACATGCTATTGTGAAATGTTGGTAACCAGAATCAGAAAGAGTTTTATTGCCAAGTCTTTGCACACACAAGGAATTGGTTTTGGTGAAAGAAGAACCACCTTCACACACAAATGTTACACGGACTTACATTGTATTTTTGGAAGTAAATTGGAACCAAAACTGTTTGGTTACCAAATTTCTTCAAAATATCTTTTATGTTCTTCAGAAGAGAAAAACTGCATACAGGTTTGGAATGACACGAGGGCGAGTAAAAATGACAGAATTATTATTTTTGGTTGAAATATCCTTTCAAGTGAACTGCAAATATGTTAATATATTTATAGGCCTATATTACTTGGTCCCAAGCATCTAAAATATACATTTTTCTTTAAACATGACTATAATTTTGAACCTAACACCTTGATGTAAAAAAACCCAAATCAATTTCCACACTGCTGGATTTAGTATTCACATAAAAACAATATAAAACGGAGTTTGATCATGAAAAATGATGTGGTTTTAATATATTAGAGGAAATTGCTGTAAGTGTATTTCTGAAGTGAAAATGAAAAACGCATGAAGGGGAATTTTGTTCACACTTGAGCAAGTTCAAAAATAAAATAAGATATTTCACATGCAATTTAAGGGGGTAAAGCTGTGGGTAGATGCTGTTCAGTGTTTTTTATACATATTTTAAGGCACTACGTCAGAAGCTGCTAAACACATTTGAGATGAGGAATACATGAATGGACTGAGAGGTCGGAGACTCGTGTCCTGCTCTGGTCCTGTTGCTGCAGTGACATCTACTGGACTTCACACACACAGGTTACACACACACACACTGCAGTTTTTAACATAACAGGGGAGAATATTTCTCTCACAAATGTGTGGATTGCTCAAATGCTTTTGCTTGTTCAGTGTGATGCTTATAGTTTTACATATAGAGTTAATGCAGGCGCATGTGACATGATAGTTTTTATGAACCATATCAATTTACAGACTACAGGGAATTTTTTTTTTTTAAAGGCAAAAGGAGGGAAACTGTAAAGTAAACTAGTGACTAAAGACACTACAGCTCAAGTGTTTTTGAAGTTTTTTATGCTCACCAAGGTTGCATTTATTTGATCAAAAATACAGTAAACAGTAATATTGTGAAATGTTACAAATTAAAATAATTCTCCAGTTTAATTATTGCCAAAGCTGAATTTTCAGCAACATTACTCCAGTCTTCAGTGTCACATGATCCTTCAGAAATCATTCTATGATGATTTGATGCTCATTTATTATGTTTAAAACTACATTGTGCTGCTTTGTTTTTAGTAGAAACTATGACACATGTTCAGGATTCTTTGATAATAGAAGAACAGCATTTATTTGAACTATAAATGTATCATAGTAACGTCTTTACTGTCCCTTTTGATCAATGTAATGTGTGCCTGCTGAATAAAATGAATAAAAACATAACATCAATCTTACTGCCCCCAGACTTTTAAACGGTATGTCATTTTATTTATTTGTAATAAAAAAATAAAATAAAAAAGTGTTGATGGGTTTTATGTGTCAACTAACCATTTAAAGTTTTGTACTGTATGTGCATCAGTGTTCTGCGAGAATAAGACAACTGACAAGACCAGGATTATGTTTAGTCATTTTAGTGTGAAATAAACAGCTGCCCTCAAAAGTGGGCATTGTACAATAGTCTGAAGATTTCTTGAAAAAAAATGACCAAATAAAAAATAATAATAAAAGTGACACATTAAGATGCTATTTATAATGAACAAAATCAAATTTAGGACTTCACAAACTAAAAAGACAAAAAAGAAAATCCAATTCTGGATCACTGTGACAGAAGAACAACCCTTTTATCAACTAAATAGTGTTTCATGATCTGCCATTATTAACCCCCACAGGACCTTTCCAATCAAACTCACGTGGAAAACTTCTGACCGTTACAAACTTGGCTACGGGAGGATTAAAATCCCCCCCAACATAAAAATTGGCAATGGGACTCAGATTGGGTAGATAAAGAGACAATCATGATTAAGTTGAAGGAATAAAAACATAAGCCGATAATAACTGTACAGTACACCGTGGAAACAGCCATACTTGTACATGGACTGACAGCGAATGAGTGTGTCCGACTGATGTGTGTTCAACGAAAGCCTTACAAAACCATCTTATCAAACTCTTTTGAGGACCATCTGAACGAGGCTTTCGGCTACAGAGAGAGTTCAACACCTTCGTGAACGTATCGCCTTCATCATCATCATCATCACAGTTAGGTAGAGATGTGACGGATGCTGTCCCACAAAGCTTTAGGTTGTTTAACATTGGTTAACACGTCCCTATAGGATGTCATTTCGACACAGCATTGCTCTTTTGGTCCTGAAACACAGTTATACACATTAATGCTGCAAAACCATCAGACAAAAAAAAAAAAAAAAAATGAAGAGTTTTTCTCTCGATTTTATCAAAGAGTGCGAATTCAGTTTGGCAAACTACAAACCGATTCATTTCATCATACAAACGATTCTTGATGCGAATTACAGTCCAGTCTTTTAAAAAAGTAAAGCCGAAGGGAGTTTTTCCTTTAGAAAAGCAGTTGTGGACACCACAAATCCAGACTACAATGTATATAAATATCTTTTTGCTCAAAAAGACTAAATTCGCAACAAATTCATATTGAAAGATCTGATCAACTCGAAGAGGTTTGAGAATTATGGTACATAAAATGCTGTTAATTACATGATTGTTTCATATTTGCCCCATTCGTTGGGCCTGGTTTACCTACACAAAATAAAACCACATAAAATAAACCATAAGAATACATTTAAAGACACTATTGGACACCTTCATGACTCCCAACAGCAAACTGGCAACAGGCAAGTTCTTTTGTTTTACATCGTTCTCCTTGTATGGAGAACTTACACCACGAATATCATCACTTACAACCTAGAATTACAATGAAAGAGCGAGCTAAGCCGCAAATGGAAATTCGGCCATTACTTCCTCCCCCACTTCCCGAAAAGCAGTTCAAGCCTACGACGCTACAATCCCAATCTTTGTTTTTTGGTGAGGAGCAGATTTGTAACCTTCCCATCCACCCAAAGCTCACGACTACGTTAAAAACAAACATGCGGAGTCAGCATTACTGGCATCAGGTTCTCACACTAAACGTTACAGGGGGAATGGTGAACAAGCGGTGGCCAGATGGGGTGTTCACCCAACTTCACTTTTGGTCCATTTCTCACAGATTATTTTAAATAAAGTGCTCGAGTCATAAACTGGCTGTTTATGCCCCTGTTGTTGTTCAAAAACCAAACATGGGGGAAGAAATAATGAGAGATTTTTCACTTTTTGGCTAAACCGTTCCTTCAACATCATCAGCCACCAGCGCTGCTTTCTTTATACGACACGATTAAACCCAATCCAACAAGTACACACTGAAACAGATGCTTGACACCCATGAGCGACTCGCCTTTGTACACGACAGCTTATAATACAATATAAGGCATTTCAGTGTTGTATGTGAAAACAAGACATAATGCTTCCCCCATAAAAAGATGAACAAATCCCCCAATAATTCTATATTTGTAAAATATATATATTTTTATATATATGTGTGTGTGTGTGTATATATGCATTCACGTAAATGTACATATTTACGTAAAGGAGGGTAAATATGTAAAGGTATAAAAGCAAGGTATATGCGTGAGCGTGGAATCGATCGATGTAGTCAAAATGGAGTCTAAAGTTTGCGGGAGAAGAGGATGTGATGTCGTACAGGAAGAGGCGGGACCTTTAGGATGATGTTCCTCTCCTGTAGGACTCGTCACATGATCACTCGACCCCGTCGCCGGTGGACACGGACATTAACTGCAGAGGGATCTCGGCTGAGCTCAGCTGGTCCTGCGAGCTGGAGGTGTTGACGGTGGCGTTGACGGTGGCGAGGCCCTGCATGGAGCCGGGCTGGATGTTGGTGAGGATGAGCGTGGTGCCGCCCGCCGTGATGATGCTGTCCGAGGACATGGCTCCGCCCACACTGGACACCACGGCTCCGCCCTTCTTGTTCTGGTGCGTCTTTATGTGCTTGGCCAGGTGATCGCTGCGCATGAATCTCTTCGAACACTCTGAACACACGAACTTCTTCTCTCCTGATGACAGTGGAAGAATGAAGACAAAAAATTAGAAACAAAGCGGCATAGTGAGCTCTCTGCATGAAGCCTGCTTAAAAAGCACATTTAAGATACTCATTTATCTATAAAAAAAGAAAGAAATCAATCCTAAAATGCACTGTAAAGACAGAATACACCAGAAAAAAAAAAGCTGGGTTTTGGGTTTTCAATTTTGGGTCAAATATGGACAAACCCAGGCACTGGATTAAATTCTTAAATTACATTTTTAACCCAAGCTTTGGATTTCTCCGTATTTGACCTATAATTGGGTTGAAACAACCCAGTTTTTTTAGAGTGTACCATAAAAAATGCTGTTTTATATTTCCTGTTCAAACATTTGGGTCTGGTATGATTTTTTAAATGTTTTTGAAACAAGTCTCTTACGCTCAGCAAGGCTGCATGTATTTGATTAAAAACATAAAAAAAAAAAAAAAAAACACATCAATGTGATACATTAATCAAAAAGTAATTTATTTCTGTGATCAAAGCTGAATTTTCAGCATCATTACTCCAGTCTTCAGTGTCACATGATCCCTTCAGAAATCACTATAATATGATAAATTGAAGTAGAATTTTTGTCTATACGGTCACTTTTTATCAATTTAATGCATTAAATTATTTGGTCATATTTTATATTAGGTGTCTTAAACTACTAAACTGTTAGGTACAGTGTACTTCTGGTATTGTAAAACGTTTGTGCTGCTATTGAGGTGGATGTGTGTAAGGGAAGGTCAACAGTGGAATAATTATAGATGTAGTTACTAGAGTTCCCACTCTTTATGAACACCAGACTCAAGGACTTTCACGGACCTTTTAAAGCACCTTTTATTTTATATCAAGACCAATAAAGGTATCAAAGTGAGTCTATCATTACGGCAATTATGTTAAGGCATATACGGACAACTAAAATCAAATTTAAGAATTTAAAATTCAATGAGGACTGGTACAGTGTGTGTGTGTGTGTGTGTGTGAGACAGAGAAAGAGTGAGTGAGGATTTAAACGAGAGTCGCCGTTTGCAGCTTTCTTATTCCTTCTTTAAACATTTATTTCACACTGGTTGTAGTTTTCCTTTTTTATTGACAATTTCTTGATTAAAACTAGGGCTGGGAAAAAAATAATCGTGATTAATCGCATCCAAAATAAAAGTTTTGTTTACATAAAATATGTATGTGTATAATTATTTTGTATATATAAATACACACATATGCATGTATATATTTAAGAAATAGTTGCATGTATATACTGTATATATATTTATACATCATTTATATTATATATAAATATACATATTTTTTATATTAATAACACATTTTTCTTAAATATATACATGCATGTGTGTGTATTTATATATACAAAATAATTATACACACTACACACACATATTTTATGTAAACAAAACTGTTATTTTGGATGCGATTAATCAGGATTAATTTTTTCCCAGCCCTAATTAAAACCTTAAAATATAGAGAATACTATATATGAATTTTGCACTTAAATGAAATATGATAAGGTACGGGACCTTTGCAAAAATATTGAAGATACCTTATTATTCTACATTTTTTAAAATCACATTTATCTTCTTATCAATCCACCGTTTAATCTTTATACCAGCGCCTGTAAAAATATGGGTCGCATCGTTCTGAACAAAAACAGCAGAGTTGAATGAAAATGCAAACCATGCTACTCTAACAAAATATAGTTCACCAGTGTTTAGGACCTGTGTTTGTTTTCACATAAGCCCCTTTCACACAGCACTTTGAACCCGGCAAATTGACGGCAAATTGCCAGAGTGCCTTCTGTGTGAACGCAAACACGACCCGGGATTGATGCCGGGATCGATCCCGGGTTGAGGACCTAGTAACATTGCCGTGTTCAGACCCGGAACGCGCGCTGTGTGAACAAAAGCCAGAACCAATGCCGTAAGGGGTGTGTCATAGTGATGACGCATGTGCCATCGCGCGACTCTGTTGCTCTTAGAAGAAAGTTTGTGTTCGTCATCAACAAAGAAAGAACGAAAAAATGTCTGCAAACTGGAAAGAAGCAGAGACAGGAGCTCCTCACAATCCGCGCCGAAGCTGCGATCGTTCACCAGCTCTGTGGAAAGGTGCGCGCGTGCACATGTTTTTGACGCGTACGTTACACGTCTCATCCTGGCGTCACGCGGCTTTCCGGGACATTAACGGGTTGTGTGTGAACACACTCACAGAACCCGGCAAATCACTGGCAGTGTGAATGAACTGAAATCAAACAATCCCGGGACAAATGCCGGGTCAAATTATCTGTGTATTTTCCGGAATCTCTGTGTGAAAGGGGCTATACTTTCCAGCATGTGTCTGAATATAAAGCACTTTCAAGAAGCGTGGGAACCCGGAGTTACAGAAATTAATTACAGCTGTATTCACATGCAGGTATTTTTTATGGAGTGTTTATTTACACTGTGCAAATATCCCGCCTTGCTGGCAGAGGGCCTTTATTTTCAAAGAAAAAGAAAATATTTTGAAGTGTCTAACGTGTGTATAACAATAAAGTGTTTATTGGTTAGGGTTAGGTGTAGGGAGGGCCTTGTTGTTCTGTGGCAGTATCCATTTAATATTTTTTAATAAATATAATCATTTACACTATGTTATTATACCATTTTAACGTACAACAAAACTGAGGTGCAAAATTTATCTGCCACTATTTATAGTATAAATAACATCTAACTACTATTTACACTTATTGCAAAGAGAATACTGCTATTTTTACAGTGTAAATAGCATCTATTGCTGAAGAGTGAAAACGGCCACTGCCTTTTATAAATATATATGTAATGCAAATTTTTTTTTTACAGAATAAGAGCATTGTATCAAAGGATTAATTTAAATGTTACTACATAGTAGTTAAAAGGCTTTATATAAAGTGGGATCAATTCTTAAAAAAATAAAAACCTGTGCCTAAACTGTCTGTCATGTCTGTTGCAACACCCAAAATTGTTGGTAATATATGTAGTGACATCACCCGAGGCTGAAAGATAAATTATTTAAAGACATTTTTCAGCAATAACTTTGAATTATAATTTTTAATAGGTGATGTTCGAAGAAAGTTGGGGAGAAATGAGAATACTGAAAAGCATTATTATAGGCTATACATTTAAAACGTATATGTTTACCACATTTCCAGCTGCACTGTTGTACCGTTTGCTAACATCAAACTCCAAATCAGTCACTGATGAGACTCTACACAGGTCAGGATGGTGCCCAAGGCCCCGATCACACCAAACGCACTTTTTGCAGTGAAAGGTTCCTTTTTGAATTGTTGTCTTATGGCAGTGAGCGTTCTGCGCGCTGTTTATGCGTCTCGCGTTTTTGCAGTTGAAAAAAAAGCAACTCCAAGCGACAAAAAGCGCCTGTCATCATCACGTTTTTATCCACTGTCCAATCGAATGAATGGAGAGGCGGGCCTTTCGTTGTATTGATGAAAGCTACAGTTGCTTTGAACGCCAGAGAGTGCGATGATGGAGGAGAATCTTGTGGTTCTCTCGCGGGTTACCAGGAGCTTAACGACTTCACCAACCGTAACTACCACAATGTTAACAGGAAGTAAATAACAGGCTGATTTGACATTCACTTGACTGACAGGTCAGCTGTTTCGGTGGTTGCCTAGCAACATAAAAACGCAGCGCACTGCTAACCTGCTCGTTTGGTGTGATCGGGGCCTTAGACATTAGCTGCCTATGTAAGCAAGGAGGCTCAAAAGGTTTGGGAATCGAGGTAGTCACAGAGGCAGTGAGAAACGTGTGTGTGTGTGTGAGGAAGAATACCAGTGTGCGTTCTCCTGTGTCGCTGCAATTCATCACTGCGCGTGAACCTCTTCCCACAAAACATCCAGGTGCAGACAAAGGGTCTCTCTCCCGAGTGCCAGCGCAGGTGAGCTCGCAAGTGAGACGTCTTCCCGTATACCTTCCCGCAGCCAGCTATATGGCACACGTGCTGTTTCTTCTTGCCCATGTTAGATCCCCTACAACATATAATTACAAATGTACAGTCAGAATGGAAATACATCACACACACATCCAGTAATGAAGAAATGTAGTCAAACACACACCATAGGGTGTCTGTATTACACACGAATATAAATTTCACTGCGTCTCAAAACAAAACGAGCTGCTGAAGGAAACAGCAGTGTGATCTCACCTCCCACCTCCCTCTTTGCAGTTGGGGCAGGTGCATGCGACCCTGCGCAGACGTTTGCCCTCCTGGCTCAATCCCTCCATCTCCTCCTCCACTAAACGAACACGAAGGTGAGAGAGGTCATTGGCATTCAGCGTAGAGCTACTGTCCAGAGGCCACTCCTCCGAATCAGGCTCCTCCTTAATCTGAATATCTATAGAGTATAGTATGATCAGCGTTACACTAACAGCACTGCAGAGTTACGGCTACACACATCTGCCCTCTGTAATGGCCCTCTAAATGATTTGATCTGGCCTGCATTATCTTGTTTACTCTACAGGGCCTGAAGATTTCCCACAAAAGCACTACGGAATCACAGATTCCAATGGAATTCACAGTATGACGTGGAATGTCACGGAATTTGGAAAACATTTGAAGAATAAATTAAAAGTGGGGTTATAAAATTGCATTATGGACAAGTGTGAACATAAAACCATAAAAACACAGCTATTTAAACATGTTAGTTATCTGTGTGTGTGTGTGTGTGTGTGTATGAGCACAGCAGTTTGGTCTACTACACAAATACTGAACGCTTGAGGTGTTTTCAGCGTCTGCCGTCTCACGAGAACACTTGAATGAGCATTTTTACATTTCATTTGAAAAAACTATTGTCAGATACACACTTCGATTTAACTTAAAGAAATCATGACAGAAATATAGACTATTTACAGTAAAATGTACTTGCATAACTATAATAAGAGTTTAAAACATTTAAGGAATACCACAAAATATCAAATCATTTAATCAGTAAACCTCTGTTGTGCAGCACTGATTGCCATAAAATGAAAATTTTAAAAGATTTAAAACTGTGTAAGTTTTATGCAAATAATTGATCATTTAAAACAGACGACAGAATTTCTGTAGAAAAAAAAAAATGCTTCACAGGACACTATTACTGTTTAAATTGTTATATATTGATTAGACAAATCTTAATGATAAATTGAATAATAAAACCATTAAAACAGAATCCAGACTAATGAAATTGGAAAACACAGAATTTAGGAAAGATTTTCATAGGGCCCTGCATCTATCTACCATGTTTTCCCCCATAAACCAGTGGTTCTCAACCCTGGTCCTGGAGGAACCCCGACACCTTTAAGAGGTCTCCCTAATCAATCACACCTGATTCAACCCATCGGCTCGTTAGTAAAGATCTCGGACGAGTGTGCCAGAAAAGAGAGACGTGTTGGGGTACTCCAGGACCAGGATTGGGAAGCCATGTCCCGAGGGAAAGACGTGCATCACCGCCCGCTGCTGTACCTCCAGTGCTGTCGGTGTCCTCGGACTGCTGGAACTGGATGCCTGCCTGGCCCATGGTGTTGACCGTCACCGACTGCAGGTTAGGCATCTGTCCCGAGCTCAGGCTGACCTGTGTGCCGCCCTGGCCCAGAGACAGCGTTTGCACCGGGGCGAGAGTGATCTGCTGAGCGGGAGACGTCTGGAGCTGCAGGTTCTGGAGGTTCTGGACTCCTTGGACCTGCGGGGACAGATTGGGACAGCAGAATGGGTAAAGGTAAGTTACGTCATAATTTACTCACCCTCACGTTGTTCCAAACTAGGGATGCTAACGATACATCGACAATAGATTGTCGATAATAATTACTAATAATAAATAACCAATCCAAGCACGCTCCAGCTGTAAAACCATGTCCAATTGGTCTCTACAAAACGTCCCTACACACTGAACCCAAGATCCAGTTTCCAATGGTTGAACTTTCAAATGACGTTGAAAAAATAAAGTGTCATGATCGCAACGCTTTAGCCAAGTAGCATGTCAATGTCACTCCGTGATCTAACCAGTGTCTTATGTTGTGTTTGGGCTCATTCAAGACCACCTGCTCTAAATAAAGATATGCGATATACTAGGGGTGTAACGATACCCTCATGCCACGATTCGATACATATCACGATCCTGAACTCACACTACGATATTATTGCGATACTCCAAGACATATGATAAAAGGTTAACAAAAAATGTACTGTTGATTAAAATGCTAGCTTTGATAATACATTGTGGGTTTAAATGAATAGGCTTGGACTCTGTGCTTTTAACCCAAGGACAATGGTGAGACCAGAATAAAAATATTCATGATTCTGAAGCTGAAAATACAGAATTATTTTAGACGAATATTCTTGCACTTTTTCACTGACTAGATATATTTAAAATAATGTTGGACACTTTTTACTGGTTTTTATTTTGGGGGAACTATCCACGATACGTATTGTTGCATTTTTGTATTGCGATATATTCTGGCTCGATATATTGTTACACCCCTACGATCTGTTATGGTTTATTAATGTTTTACGAATTACAAACCAAAACGTGGCGCAAAAGCATTGTGTATACGGTTACATGTGCATCAGCTGCGTTTAAAAAAAATACAAATACTTGGTATAGTTTGTTCTCTAAATGAAATCAATGTGCTTGTTGTATTCTGCTAGTTGAGACCTTTTCAATGATATAGTCTATCTGTTATGTACGATGATTTTACTGATCACATTTTCACGCAAAACATTATTTTTTCATGCTATGAAAAGAGCGACTTCTAATATGTCAGCTAATTTTAAGTGATGGTCATATTCCCTATATTCACTATAAAATCTTGTGTTGGTTAAGCAAGTGGTTAAATAACATGATAAATCAGTAGCACTTTCCCCCCATTTTGGATTTAAGAGGTTAATTGATCGTTAATTAAAAAAAAAAAACGATCGTTTATGGGATTTTATGTAAATTGACGTCCCTGTTTCAAGCCCATGAGATCCATATTTTTCTAAATGTAAATAAATATATTTTTAATAAAAGGTACGTGTCCCTCAAAGTTATAAAGGCGTTGTAAAACGAATCAAGTGGTTTATTCAAAGTCTTGTGAAGAAATATGATCCGCTTAGTTTACATGATAAACAGATTTAATTTAGGCCTTTCGTTACATCTAAAAGTTGCACACACACCTTCCGTGTTTTTACCATGTGATGTAATCTAAATGTATGTCTTTTTATGTGATTGAAAGCCTAAATTAAAACTGTTAATCATATAAAGAGATCATATCTCTTCAGAAGTTGGATTAAAACACTAAATTCATATGGATCTGTTTTACGACACCTAATTTTAAGAAGTAATTACTAAGTAATGACACATTTTAATTCTTGGGTAAACTAACCCTCTAAGCACTTGATTTAACTTGGCGAGACTTTTTTTTCATTCTAAACCTTAAAATCAGTAACCCAAGCATGATCAAGACTAATCAGTTTTTATGATAAATCGCTGCCTATTTGTGACTGGGTGGTGAGTTGCTGGTCAACAATATGTGTGTTGTCATATGCAGGCAGGGCCACTAATAAATAGTGGTGCAGGAATCAGTGTTTTACTAGCGTACACTGTCTGCATCATTACAAAAGATACTCGATTTTATGGTTCTTAATACCCAACCCTAAAACTGTAATTTCAAAAAAATGATTTATCACCACATACATGGAAGGTCTGCCAACTCATTTATTTGGTGAGGAACATAATGTTTTGAGCAGCAGTTTTACACCCTGTCATGCTGTTTTCCCACTGCAGTAAACGCATATTGCAGTATTAAAGGTAACGATTAAATGATCAGTAATTTTAAATGACGATTGATCATGGGAATTTGTGAAAATTGACATCCCTAATAACCACATACCTGGAAGGTCTGCCACTATATTTGTTTTCTCTGGTGTATTGATTGTTTTTTTTTAACACATTTTTCTTAAATGTGTATATTATATTATATTTGTGTGTATTATCTTAAGTGTGTATATTTAGAGGTCTTGTACAGCACTGTACAGAGGTCTTGGTCAGTCTTGTGTCTGTTTTTAAATGTGCTTTATATAATGAATTAAACTTAAACTATAACCCCATACCTGGAAGGTCTGCCACTGTATCTGTCCTGACGGAGAGACGGTCTGGGCCTGGATGAGGAATGTTCCTGGGTTGATGAGCTGGATGTTTTGCATGTTCTGCTGGGCCTGACCGTCACTGGTCTGCAAGGGCAGATGCTGTAACTGGATGACCTGCTGCCCCCCGGACACATGCACCGTGCCCTGACTGAGGTATCCCGACCCGTCTCCCTGCTCTCCCGCCACCGGCTGCGTCAACACGCCCGTGCCGTCTATCGTGCTGGCCTGCTGCTGCTGTGAGGACGAGGATGAAGATGTGGTAGGCACAAACATGTCTGCATTCGAGTTGAGTGTCTGGTGCTGCTCCCCTGCTTTCTCCGAGCCGTCAGAGTTCTCCACGCTCTGATTGGTCATGATCAGCTGTCCGTCAGCCGTGACGCTGGTGGCTATTGCCTGGGCCCCCGAGAGCCCGAGAGAGTCCAGATCCACGCTGTTTATGGGCACAAAGGTAATGTTACCAGGCAAACCCAGAGGCACGTTCGTGACCATCTGACCCTGACTGTTGAAGGCAGAGCTTCCCAGAGACAAGTGGTGCACTTGGCCAGACTGGGTCATGAGGTTCTGAGTGTTGCGGATCACATCGGCTGCCGTCGTGCCCGTGACGCTGATGGTCTGGGTGCCGTCCGGGAGGATCTGGATCTGCCCTGAGGCGTCCTGCGCCATTGAAGCCCCCTCGAAACCCAGCTGCCCGTCGGCCGTCTGCACCTGAGGGATGACCTGGTATTGGATGTTAGGCACTGCGCCGCCAGACGTGTCGCTCCCTGACGTGAGTAAGATGGGCTGGCTCTGGAGACCCTGGAGGCTCTGGAGAGGAAGAACATACTGTCCGTTGGACGTGACGATACCCGTGCCGGGGAGATGCAGGACACCCGAGTCGTCCTTTACCGCCTCCCACCGGTCAGACGACCCTGTTAACTGCACTGAGAGGTCTGCGTTCTACCGAGAAAATCAAAAGAGTTTCACACATTAAAAAAAGTGACGCCACAACAGTGCATGCACACAGGAAAATCTCTTGCTGTTACTATTGGCGCTTTTCCACTACACAGTACCAGCTCGCCTCGGCTCGCCTTTGTTTGGTTTTCCACTGTGTAAAAGTTGTACCTGTACCTGCTTTCGGGTACTTTTTTTCGTACCACCTCCAGCGAGGTTCTGAGCGAGCTGAGGCGATACTAACATGTGACGTAAAAACAATGCAGACTGCTGATTGGTCAGAGAGAATCGTCACTGCGTCATCATTGCACGCGAGTATCCTGAATAACCCCGCCATTTTTAAATAGTTTGTCCAGAGATTGCGTGATATACACCCTTTACTACTATTAAAACAGCATACACTCGATTTCCTCCATTGCCCTGTGTGTGTGTGGGTAGCGGGTGTGTGTCGCGTAGAAGATTCTGTCACGTCAGTTTCCTGTGGCATCGCTATGACGACCTGGTACTATTGTGGAGGTACTATCTGTAATGGAAAACGGAGCTTAAAGCGAGCCGAGCCGAGTCGAGCTGGTACTGGAAATGGAAAAGGGCCATTTGCTGACTGGTGCAAAACATAGACAAACCCATCCCATGTAAGGGAATAATTAGAATTTGGTCTAAAACGCTGAAAGGTAACAAGTATCATGTGTGACCCTCAAAAGAATCCAATTTTCCACTAATATAGCAATAATTAATTAAATAGCAAGAAAAAAATTCAATAAGTTACAAGAAAAGTCTTAGTAAGTTTTTAAAATCAAATTGTTGAAAATGAGTTGAATTTGTGAATATGGATTTATTATGGAAATTTTTCATCACTGGATGGATCTCATCCATCCATTTCATCTCTTATCAATGGAAAACAACATTTTTTTACCATGGCTACATTGGTTTGATCAAAAATACAGTAAAAACTGTAATACTGTAAAATATTACAATTTAAAGTAACTGTTTTCTATGTGAATATATAGTCAAATGTAGTTTGTTCCTGTGATCAAAGCCTTAGACCAAAGTCTTCAGTGTCACATGATCTTCAGAAATCATTCAAATATTCTGATTTATTCATGTTTAATAAACAGTCGTGCTGCTTAATATTTTTATAATCTGTGATACTTTTCAGGATTCATTGACGAATAAAAAGTTTGAAAGAAAAGCATTTATTTAAAATAGTAAAGATTTATATTGTTAGAAAATATTTGTATCAATTTAACAAATCCTTGCTGAATAAAAGTATTAATTTCTTTCAAAACAAAGAAAACAAATGAATTAAATAAATGCTGCTCTTTTTCAACTTTTTATTCAAAGAATCCTGAAAAAAAGGATTGATAAATCATCATCATATTGATTTTTTTTTCCATGCCACTAACTGAAAAGACTGTCCCTCCTCACAGTTTTGCTTTCAGGGAAGATTGAAGTTTGTAAGTAACACAAACATAGTTCATTTACTCATGTTGTTCCAAACCTGTATGAGTTTCCTCCTTCTGCTGAACACAAAAGAAGATATTTTGAATAATGTCCAGACAGTTGATGGTAGCCACTGACTTCCATAGTAGGAAAAAAATACTGTGGAAGTCAATGGGTGCTCCACAACTGTTTGGTTACCCGTATTCTTAAAAATATCGTATTTTGTGTTCAGCTGAACATAGAAATGTATACAGGTTTGGAACAACGTAGGGGTGAGTGAATTTTTGGGTGAACTACGCATTTAAGTTTGGGGGGTAAACACGCACCCATTCAAAGTAAACAAGCCCTAGCTCACACTCAAACCACGGTATGGTACAATAAAGGTGAGGTATGTGTAGTTGCAGACTTACCACCCCAGCAACACCATTATTATTCGTGTTTGCCCCGTTCTCAGCTCCGAGGCCGGTGCAAGTGGCGGCGAGCAGGGCGAGCGGCGAGGGCTGTCCGTCCTGATGATGGGCGGGTTTAATACATGAAAGGGGGTGGCCACACAGGAAGTACCAGTGTTTTAACACAACAAAGTGAAAACTTCACCAAAGCACATGCATTAGAGAATAAGAGAGGAGATGATTTGATGTGATTTACCTGATCCGCGCCGCCGCCGTCCTGCGCGCTGCTGCTGTCCGCCATGACTCCCGCTTTCACTGGCCCTTCAGGCGCTTAAACACACAAACACACAATACAAAACAGCCATTAGAACCACACATCGCGCGAATGCTGGACAGACGCCACCCTACGCGGGGTATTTAATGGATCATCTGAGCTCTGTATTCATTCCCTCCGTGGATCTTAAAACTCTCAGATTCACCCGCCTGCTAACATTAGCCTAGCTTAGCATAAACATAGCCTGCACAAAGATTCAAAGCGAGCATTCTCACGCTCTTCAAATCCTACGTACCGGTCATTACGTGAGTTCTTTAAAGAAGACTGGTGCCTGCGCTTAATTACACTCCGAGCATGGTTATTTTAATCGGTGCCTGCGCTCGCTTTAGTCCAGTTTGTTTTTTTTCCTAATTTGATTGACGGCGGGGCTTCCACTTCGCCAACTGCGTCACCGACAGGAAGTCCCGCCCTTCGTGTCTAATCTCATTGGAGGTTGGGTTGGAGAACTCGCCTTTTGATTGGATGAGCGGGATGTCTGTCATTTTGAACGGGCTGCTTCCTATGTTTTGTTGTCCGTCAAGTTTTGTCCGAGAAGATGAACAGTTTCCGTCAGTATGGAGCAGCAGGGTTTGTTTTGTTATTGTTTTGACGCGTGTTTATTTTTTTAGTTTATCATCACGGAAGTTTGACTCTTTAAGGATTTTTTTCCTTCACATATTCTGCAAGAATATTAAGTCTCTATTCAAACAAGCAGGGGAACTGATGACACATCATTTTTTTCATAGTCTTATAATCAGCAATTAAGAGGTTTGTGGTTTAATGTAAGAGGCCACTTGAGCTAAGTCAAGTGTTTCTCCAGTAACACGAGTGATTAATGATAATCAGTGATTTCTGCAGCTCAGCCCAAATGCAGAAGGGAGCAGCATCTTCTTTTCACAAAGATGTGTCATGATGAAATAAATAACCTCTCACATACTCCATATCCCAAGGAGAAACATAACACAGAGTACTGGTGCTAAAATATATATGCACCAACATTATATACAAACACAGAAATATAGATATACAATAATAATGAAGAATGCACATCAAATCTCTTAACCATGAAAGAGTTTGGGAGGTTTTCTAGTGCAACATAATGTCAATTGTGAGATGATAGTTGTTTTTTTAATTATCTGCTGGAGCACAACATTGGAAAAGTAGAAATCAAAGGCCAGTGCTCCAAAGAAACAGTAGAAGCGCACAATTTGGCATCTAAAAAATTGACCAATAATCACAATATTTTGTGGACACAGCTTGAAAAGAGCTTACTTAGTCTGGACTTCATAAAATGGAAAAGGAAGAAAAAACCCACTGAACTTGAACATAGTTCTGTGTTAAACTAAACTTTGCATTGAGCTGATGAAAGCTTTTCAATCACCCACACTTTAAAAAACATTATATCATTATATAGGCTAATAACAATTTACAACTGATTGATATTAAATGTGCCATTCAAACATCAGAAATGACTTCGGTCATGCATTTTTTCTTTTACTGAATACAAACAGCCTATGATAATTGTAAAATCTAAACCGGTTTGTTTGTTTTTTACAAATGAAAATTCTTAGATATGTGGTATACTTTTGTCAGTAACTAAGTAACTACATATTTATTACATAACTAGACAAAACATTCAATAATTGTGGTTGTTAGTTATGCTAAAGCTGTACTTTACGAAGGAAGTTGTTACAATACACTTTTCATTGACTTCATGCAAATGCAGGAGATGGGAAACAATTTTTTGTCTCTCTGGTTCCAAAGTTATTTTTTACAACTGTTCTTTTACTTTTTTACTGGCCATGTCAATAACAGCTCTGATTGCCTATACACGAAACTGAAGCAAATACTAACCACTAACCCTAACCTTAAACTCAGTATAGTGTTGGTAGCACATCCTGATAGATAGCATTATTATTCTGTTTGTCGCAATTGGAACCATTCATTATTATTCTGGACTCTAAACTTGAACCAGAACTTTTCTGATTGTGTGACTGATCAGCTGTCGGGAGGGGTTTGCACTTAACTGTTTTGGGGGCAGGGCTTAAAGTAACACCAAGTAACTTTTTCTCTTCGGTCGCCCTACTGGTTGGAAACGAAATTGTCCATTGCCGCTGTCGTAAATAATTTAGCCTACCGCCGCACGCACGCTCGCTGTTTACCCAGCACCGGCTTTAGAATGAACGATGTCCACAGACAAGGAAGAGTATGTTACATGATTTCATGAAAGGATGATGTATTGCGACATCAGAAACAAAGAAAAACGAAATAATGACTTTTGTAGCGCTTGTTGTAAAGCAGTCGAATTCTGTAGTTCTTTTTGTGGTTGGGTTACTACCCGAACCCCGAAGTTACATAGTGCCAGTAAAAGTCATACAGACCACGTCAGGCTATGGCAGACGTGCCTTTCACCCTGTTACGACTTGATAAACAACTGATGCGATTTTGGAAACATTATTTTAAGGTAAACAATGTTACATAGTGTTGCTTTAACATTAACTTTTTTGCTCTCCAGCCACTGTGGCAGTGGTTTTCCAAAGTTATAGCCACTCACAATTTTTGCATCGATACCAAAAGGAAAAACTGCCATATAGATATTTTTAATGTTATCTCTAATGTGGCAGCAGGATTATTAGACTGCTGTCACTTTAAGACCTGACGCATGGGTCTATTCTACTTTTACACATGCGTTTTCTTTCTCAACTGTTTATGTTCACATAACTAAGTAAGTGACTGGCTCACTGTTTACGTGAATACTCGCCAAGACTGGCATTTTGACATTATTCGGTGAGTATTTGACTGTTTAAGTTCAATAAGCAGCAAAAAAGATCTCAATTTAGTGCTGAGAGGCGGCTTTATGTGCGCTCTTTGGGTGTGAGCACAAAATCTGCAGGAATGAGTAAAATTATGTGCAATACACGCAATCCAACAACGAAGTTCAAGCCCTGTAACACAAACAATATTCATCCGGATCAAATGAAACGAGTGAGTGAGGAGAGGCGGGTTTGTAGCTCGCCGTCAGAGAGATATCCTGTATCTGGTATATATAGCAAATATGTAGCAAAAATATTTTCATTTTGACAACACTACATTGCTGTTAGTTTAAACAATGAACAACACTACATTAGTTTATTATACCTTTTTAAAAGACTACAATTGAAAAATGTATATAAAATAGATCAAATTCAACCCTGCTGAAATCCACCCTACAATAACTAAAACAACAACCAAGAACACAGAAGTGTTTTGAGTCTGGATTTGAATGTGGCTGTAGGAGCACATCTGATCTCTTCTGGAAACATAGTAGCTAAAAGCGTTGTTCGTGTAGGCTATTAAAACTGAGGGATTTATTTTGCTGATATTTAAATGTGGTTTTATTGTTTAGCTGTGCATTTAATTAATGAGCACTGTGCAACTGTTCGTCCGACTGTTTGTACTGTATTTTATTTAATTTTTTATTCAAAACTGTTTTAATTATTCCTATTTCTTTTTATTATTTTAATTTCTTCTATGTAAAGCAGTTTCAATTACCATTGCATGTGAAATGTGCTATTTAAATAAACTTGCCTTGCCTTAATGTCAAGTATGTACGAATTCTCTGTATGGACAATTTAAAACAAATGAATGTTTGGGTTCTATTGTGGTTAGCATCACTGTCTCACAAAAAAAGGGATAATACCATTTTTAATTTTTAGACAACTGATGTACCTATGTCTCCCTGAATCATAGTGCGTCAGGGGAGTTCAACAGCACAGAATGAGGAAATTAACTAGGAAATTAGACTGTCTTGGGGGCAAATTCAGCAGATTGTTTTGTTATTCACCAGAGAGCGGGAAAAAAAAACGGAGTGGAAGTTGATCTCACCAGGATCATATAGAGAGAAAAAAAATCACTTTGTATCGTCATACTCGTCCAGAAGGAGAAAAGAGTCTGAGAAGTTTGTTCGCGGCAGTGGTGTTGCTTTTATAAACGGCAAAAGATTAGCACGATTGCATTGAGATAACAGCCCAGAGACATTCTGCACTCTCAGCTGCGTTCCTGATTTAAGACTCTGTTTGCTGCATCGTTTCCACTGTGTCAGCTCCTCCCCGAGAGTGACCAGAGAGCAGCGTTTTCCTTCAACCTTCAATTCAAACTTGGGCCATTACAGCCAGACTACAAAAGCACTTTCCCAGCACTCAGGGGCTCGCACCAGTGAGTGGGGGATATTTCCAATCACTCCGCTGTCAATCTGAGTGTCAGGTAAACACAGGCTGGCAGACAGCCTTTAGAAAGGCCCGCATCTGTGGCTCTCGCTCTCCTACCTTACCTTGCGCTGGCTTATCCACAATCTAACGCACAAAGACACCCACACTCAAATGGAAAGGCAAAACGCAGCTGTTGTACAATGGTGGCGGTATCTTATCTCATATCTTTAGATTGAAGTACTACACAATAAGTTAATTGCCTTGATGTTTTGTCTGAAAGGATGTGATTTCAGGCAAGGTGACAAATTGGCTTGCAAACCAGGAACCAGCAACGCAGTCTTTGATCGTTGAACAAGCCGAGCTGAAATACAGAACATCAGTGTTATTGATTGATTTGGTCCCAGGAGGCTTGGGAATTATGGGATCTGTGGGAGATGGTTTGGGTTCGCTTCACAAATGAACACAACTTTTATGAATCCAGAAAGAAATCGGCTATAAATGAACGACAGCACGGTCACATGACTTTAATGTCACCACCATTAAAGGCAGGGTAGGCGATTTGTTCCAGAGACATCTTTTGTGATGCTGGTTGAAAGTCTCTTTACATCCCTGATAGCAATCACTAAGTTAAGTGCTCTAAATGTATATATAAATGTATATAAGAACCATAAAATGTTCGTCCAATCATTACAATCAGTCTGATATTGTGTTATACCTGCCACACTCTTAAAAATGCTGGGTTGTTTTAACACAATTTTGGGTCAAATATGGACAAACCCAAACGTTGGGTTAAAAAATGAATTTGAAAATGTAACCCAGCCATTGGGTTTGTCCATATTTGACCCAAAGTTGGGTTGAAACAACGTATGTATTTTCATACCAGACATCACACGTCATCAGAGCGTTTCATGCTAGAGTTAGACAGACGTCAGTCACTGAGAGCCACAAACGAAACCACAGCCGTCTTTTACATTTCCTCCTGAACTACAACAACCAGCTTATGCTGAGTTTACATCATACCTACTGTAGGTATGATGTAAACTCAGCATAAGATGGTTGTTGTAACTCAGCATAAGATGCATGTTTTTTACACACTAAAAAACGTTGGGTTATTTTTGAACCCAACTGTTGGTGTATGCATGTTGGGTCATTATTGAATTTGTGTACTCTATGTACAGATCGGATTTTTTTTGTGTGTGGTGAAGGCACATCAATGTATGTTTTTAATTTATTTACGGCGTTTTTAATAAGTATGTATTTTTATTGTGGCACATCTGTGTATGTTTTTAATGTATGTACTGTAAGTGCACACATGTTTTAAATGTAATGTGTATATTTTAATATTTGCACATCATAATTGTTTGTTCTATTTATTATACAGAATCAGAATCAGAATCAGAAAGAGCTTTATTGCCAAGTGTGCTTGCACACACAAGGAATTTTCTTTAGTACTGAAGCTTCCAGTGCACATATACAGATACAAATACAACAAGAAACAGTAATACAAAATCTTAAAATAAAATTATAAAAAATATGAAAATACTATAAATATAGAATAAAAAATAAAATAAAATATAAGGCCACAGTTGGGTTTAGTCAGAATAAACATTTACGGATTATGAACATATTTACAGTATTTGAGTAGTATGAATACATATAAATAAAATCACCTGAGTTTAGGAGATATTGCACTAAACAGTGGAAGTATTGCACTTGGGGGGAGTATTGCACTTACAGGCATATGTGCAATGTGTATATTTATATACACGTGTATATTTACATACTAGACTCACTAATATTTATTACATTCATAATTTAATGCTTAAAACATGTTAAAACATATTTATTGTGTTTATACTCCAATAAAAAATATATATTTGAAAACAATGTGTATTTTATTTATTGAAATAAGGTCCTAAATAAAAACATTTAACTCAACTGTTGAGTTATTTTAACCCAACTGGTATTTAACCCAATGCATTGGGTTAAAATAACCCACAGTTGGGAAGGTGCTATACCACCCCATAGTTGGGTTATTCATTGGGTTATTTTTAACCCAACATTTTTAAGTGAGTGTTATCTAGAAGAGATGGAAACCCCTGATGTTAAACTCAGAGTGGTTCGTGACTCGAATGTATGCGTTTCAGTGGCAACACTATCAACCCAGAAATGAATCTGCAGCAGTCAGGTGGTAGAGGAGTTCATTATTATTGTAATGTTATGTGCTTTGAGACATGAGCGTAACGCCGTCTCTCGTGAAGCTTTTGTTTGCTCCGGGAGGCTGGGATCTCATGCTTTCAAAGCTAGCTTGCTATCGCTATCCGCACCGAAAATGGCCTACCCTACGTATAAAGTTGTGAGAACTCTTCAGTCGAGCTGGAATAGGCTACAGAACATAGAGGATCTGTGTTATTGATTGATTTGGTCCAAAAGCAGCTTGAGAATGACGGGATCTGTGGGAGTTAGTTTGGTTTTTACTTCACTCTAAAAAATGCTGGGTTGTTTTAACCCAATTTTGGGTCAAATATGTTCAAACCCAGCCATTGGTTACATTTTTTTAATTACATTTTTAACCCAATGTTTGAGTTTGTCCATATTTGACCCAAAATGGATTAAAACAACCCCGTATTTTTTGTGGCAAAGCATGTGACGACCCAATGCTCTACTTGACCTAGCATAGTTTAGATCACAGTTTTTGAGGATAAGAACATGCCAAGCAACACATCTGGCTATCCCCTACCAAGTGATGGATAAAAGTGCACCAAAATATGTTAACAAAACTTGTATTTGAATGTTTCTTTTGTACATTTTGTCAAAACTTCAAAGCCCAGAAGTGTATAAAATCTGTAATTTATGACCTTTCAGAAATCTGCATGTTTAGTTCAGAGCGAAAAAATCCGTCATTTTCCGGTATTTTGTAAAGCACAGAGGTGAGACGTGTTCTTCGTCTACTGGGGTGAAAATAGCTGGGGCCTGCTTACCGCATGAATATGAGTTGTTTCTGAAAGCGTCGTATTAGCATATTGGCGGAGGCGCTTGCTGGGGCCGATCTGCAGTGGAAGGGACCGCGTGGAGAGAGTCTGCCCGGCTGGAGGCTCCCGGGGGCCGGGGTAAATGGATCCTCAATGGGGAAGCTTCAAAATGGCACCACAGGAAATACTGCGGCCAGAATATCAAATGTTTCTCAATGACACACGAGAGAAGGGACCTCCATCCGGACACCACTGAGGTGGAGACAGAGGCGCAGGGGAGAGGGCTTTACTGCACTGGAAGCTTAGGCTCATGTTTAAAGAAAAATATCTCCATTAGGGTAAAATGTATCTCTTTTCAAGACTCTATCTAAACGTCTGCCCGTGCAGGAAAAAACAGCTCCCACAGATGTAGTTATGATAAAGGAGGAAGCTTTCCCTGCATTCATTATCTTCTGTACAATACATGGGTGAACTGAGCTGCTGGTTTCTTTTGGATAAACTGACTGACGCATACATGTTAGTTTGATTCCGTCTGATTATTTTCTCAAATCCGGTGAGTTGTGCTGCCATTTGCCTATATGCAGGATATCATGTAGAAATGTTTAAGGGCCGTGACACGCAAGCCGACAGGCCGTCGGTCAACTTTGGATCATCAGTGAAAAGAATGGGTTACCGTGTGAGATTATAATATGCTCTAAAGCAGTACTTCTCAAAGAGCGGACTGTGGTCCGGATTCGGAGGGAATTCAATCTGGACCCGCATCCATTTCGTATTTCAAGAGCACTAATTGTGTGTAAGGGATTAAAAGTGTGGATTTCCTACTTTGATAAACGCATGTTAAAATCATTTGTTTTAGTTTTTTAAGTCTTTTTTTAGATGGTCCGAAATTAAAGCAAAGGCGGGATATTTAAAGTTTAGTTGCCATGACATCCAGTCAGTATGACATTTTTTAAAGATGATTGGGCAGAGGCACTCTAAAAAATGCTGGGTTGTTTTAACCCAATTTTGGGTCAAATATGGACAAACCCAAATGTTGGGTTAAAAATGTAATGTAAAAATTTAACCCAACGGCTGGGTTTGTCCATATTTGACCCAAAGTTCGGTTAAAACAACTTAGCATTTTTTAAGAGTGAGGTATGCGTTCATTTTGCCCCAATCCGGCACAAAGCCATTCTGTTAGATTTGTAACGAGACAGTTGGAGTTGTGAAGAGAGGGAATTTTTTTTTTTTTCCATAAAATGAGTGTTGATTTGTTATGCATGTTTATTAAAAATAAGTTTTGTAATAACCAATAGTTCTGGAACTTTGACATTGATGAAAATTCAGATTTGGACCTTTGAATGTAGACTTTGAGAACCCCTGCTCTAAAGCAATCAAGATTTATGACAGTTTAAGTTAAAGTTAAATTTAATTGCTATGCTCAAAAAGTGAATAAAGCGATTATAACTACAGGGTAAATATAATTTAGTATGAAAAAAATCCCCTAAAAAAAACCTACACTCTAAAAATGTTGGGTTGTTTCAACCCAAATTTAGGTAAAATATGGACAAACCATTGGGTTAAAAACATTTATTAAAAAAATCAACCCAATGGCTATTGGGTTGATTTTTTTAATAAATGTTTTTAACCCAATGGTTGGGTTCGTCCATATTTGACCCAAATTTGGGTTAAAACAACCCAACATTTTTTAGAGTGTACATAAAAACTATAACAAACTAAAATATAGTACATTCATTTCATTGACAAATTTTTTCTATAAAACAATTTCACCGACACGCAAAGAGGGTACACGTTTTACAAAAGTGCCATTCATTTATGTCACAGCCATAGTTTTGTGGCCATACACTCTAAAAATGACAGGGTTAAAAACAACCCAATTGGCGCTGGGTAAATATTGGACAGAACACATGCTGGGTTAAATTAACCCAGTGACATTTTAACCCAGCAGGCTGGGTTGTTGAGAAAACCCAAGATGTAGTAATTTTTTTTTACCATTAATTGATTTGCTATTCTGGGTTATTTTTGCTGGGTTATTCTTATTTCACCTGTGCTTTACTATAAAACTATGAATTAAGAAATACTGGAGAACATGTTCAGACGGTTAAAATAATCATTCTTAATGCTTGTCAAGTGACATTCACAAATGAGTTAAAATTGGAAGCAATGACAACAAACTACACATCAAATTAAAAATGCAAAAAACATTTAGTGCTGCAACGTTATTTTGTCAGTTTTAATAAATAATAAATAAATAAATAAAGATTAGTTCTAAAACTACACTCAAAAAAATGCTGGGTTAAAAACAAGCCATTTTGGGTTATTTGGCAACCCAGCGCTAGGTGAATATTGGACAGAACACATGCTGGGTTATTTTGACCCAGAAGGTTGGGTTTTATCCATTAACCCATTTGCTGTTTTTACTTTTATTTTTTATCAGCGCTGGGTCAAACAACCCCGTGTCACGGGTTATTAATTTTAGATTATAATAATAAAAATACTAATAACAAAAATAAAAATAATAATATTAATAACACTATTTATTGATTCAATTAAAGTGTTTATTCCAGGAAATAAATTAATCATAAATACATTCATGTTTAATCAACAATTGGTCAATTAGTCAACAAACCCAAATGCTGGGTCATTGTCAGCTGATTACGGAGAAAATAACCCAGCAACATAGTCAAAATGCTCAACCCAGCATTTGGGTTTAAAAATAACCCAGCATTTTTTAGAGTGATAGTCACTGCAACAGTGACCCAAATCTCCTAGTGTTTAATTAAATGTCTTTTGCCGGTTGGCATCGTTCTTAGTTATTGCTTAGAATTGCCACGTTAATTTATGTGTTTATTCCTCTCCGTCCCATAACATTTATTGTAGATTGTTTGTATTTTCCCTGCGCTGGTATGATTTACAGCAGTCTTTCATGGGCGCAGTCCTTTATTCTGTCCGTCTTTCTTGCTGCGGTGCCGTTGTGGTTTCTGCCTCCGGGCGGAGTGGCACCAGCTGATGGATGACTATGACAACATTTGTAGTGCAGACACCAAAAAAACCCAGCCACTAATCGCTCTATGATATCTCCTAATCCTTCCTCTTCATTTCACAAATCGGTTACGATTAAATCAAATGAAAGCAGCCCAGAGCGGAGAACACAACTGGAGTCTCTCTGATGTGTACTTCATCCACCAAAGCCCGTTGAGTTCTCCTCATCGCCCGCTCATTCCTGACATCTTTGCGCAATGACGTGTTGACATGCGGAGAGCAGTTTATTATCAACTACATATGCGCCGTTCCAAATAACTTTATTACTGTTCCAGAAATGTAAGTGTCACTGTATTTGCAAAACAAAGCATTGTAGCCAAGCCACAGAAAACAACTTGTCGTTCCTCGCTCATTTAGTCTGACGAACAGGCCTCAATAATGGGTTTCAGCTTTGGCTATAGCACAGCCCTGGGAGTGAGAGAAGAAACCCAACCTCTACTTATCTCCCTGTGAACTTCTCAGTGCGAGAAACCTCAGCGGCCGCTAGAAATGCTGCAAAGAGACCAGGCCAAAAGAGTGAACCTCGCTTTCAGCTGACCCATTTTCTCCAGAGCTGGAAATATGACGTGTGATTGTACAAAAAAAGATTAAAAAATAAAAAGCAGTCTGGGACCCATCAATCATATATCTAAAATCACCTCTCCCTAAAAAAAAATAAATAAATAGGCATTATACAATAAATTGCTGAAATCACAAAGAGATGTGTGTATGTTTTTCCGGGATGGAAATCAGGCACTGAATCAGTATGCATGCTTTCCCTGTGTTCCCGTGGAGCGAGCCACAATATCCCTCTCTATGACCTACAATCAAAACATGTAAAGTACTACAATTTAAAATGTTCTGTCATCTCTCTCTCTCTTTTTTATCATACACATCTTCTATTCAATCTCCTCCTGAAGTACAGAGACAGTAATACAGAAACGGTTTTGTTTTCCCATATCTGAGAGTGCAATTTCAGCCAGGAACACTATACTACACTGCATCAGCAGCGCAGACTTTCTCTCGTAAATATGAGGAGGAGGATGACAATTTATGCAGTCTCTCTGTGGAGTGTGAGTGTTTGTGTGCGCATGTGTGTGTGTGAGTACTCTGAGCTGAGGGCCGATTGTGTGTGGGGTTGTTCTTCCAGGTTCCTGCAGAGAATGTGATCACACCGTCGAGTCATTACCATTCCATTACACACACACACTGTATGGGAGAGTGCATGGGGTAAGATGCGCCGGCTTATGCTTAAGTTGTTCTCTAGGTAATTTAAAATGATATAGAGGTAAAACTATGTTTCAGTATGTTTCTTATCAACTGATATGAAAAGACAGCATCCATTGGGCATTAGAACATATAAAAAAACTAAAATCTGTTGCAATATTGGAGGCCACTCACATGATCTTCAATTTTGATTTCCATAAACAAACTTAAAGATAAAGTATAATATCTATATTTCATTGTTTATAAGCGATGAAACAATAAAAAGCAGCTTTACAGAGATACAAATACAATTTAGGGTAACAGAGATTGGTTTGGTTTTAAAGCGGTTCTTGAATAATGTTATTTCCAGTTAAAGTTAGTTTTGATGAGATTTGTTGAAGGTGACGTTGTTACAGTGTTACACAAACAAGTCCTGAGGAATATTTATTATCTTCATGTTACATTCATATCATCTTACTATAGGGATTAGGGTTAGTTGCTTATGCATAATCTGTTATTACCATGTCACCATGAAATAAAGTGTTACAGAAAAATGTTTGGGTTGGTGGCTGTCACCTCAGTATACAGGTCCCGTCTCGAGAGTCCCGAGGTCTTTCTTTGTGAGTTTCCTTCAGGTGCTTTGGTTTCATCCAGGTGAATTGAAGACACAGATTGCCTTGAGAGTGAATGTGTGTGAGCGCTGTGATGGACTGGTCCTCCGTCAGGGTTTTCAGCCGGGCTGTGAAGCGGCGAAAGGCTCCAGCGACCCTTGGAGAAGGAATTCAGTTTAGTGAAAGTTATCATCCTAATTTCTGTATACAGTGTCATAAATAGACAAATAAAAAGTGGAATTTAAAAGAATTCCAAGTAACTATTTATTGTGGCTACTTACTCAATCAATGCACTTATAAAAGATTCATCAAACACATATATATGTACACACAAAGTACCATTTGGTAGATTTGTTAATTTTTAACAAAAAGACTGCATGGGATCAAAAATGAAGAAATAGCTGTTTTCTATGTGAATATATTATAAAGTGTAATTTATTCCTGTGATCAAAGCTGAATTTTCAGCATCATTACTCCAGTCTTCAGTGTCACATGATCCTTCAGAAATCACTATAATATGATGATTTGATGCTCAATAAATATTTCTGATTATTATCAATGAAAACAGTTGTGCTTCTTCATATGTTTGTGGAAACTGTGATTCATTTTTTCCTCAGGATTCTTTGATGAATAGAAAGTTCAAAAGAACAGCATTTATTTGAAATATAAATACTTGTATCAATTTAATGCAACCTTTCTGAATAAAAGTATTTAAAAGACGGTAAGTCACTTTACACTTTTAAACGGACACACACACACAGACACACACACACACACACACACACACACACACACACACACACACACACACACACACACACACACACACACACACACACACACACACACACACACACACACACCACACACACACACACACATGTTGGTGCAACAGCATTATGAGGACTCTCCATAATGGTTTTTATACTGTACAAACTATATATTCTATCCCCCTAAACTGCCCCTATCCCTAAACCTACCCATCACAGGAGACATGCTGCATTTTTCATTTTTTAATAAAACATTATTTTTTATGTTTTTTAAGCCATTTGATTTATGAGCTCTTTTGAAATGTCCTAATAAACCACCCATAAGTTGTAATAACAGTGTAATACACATGTCATAATACAAATTTGTGTCCTCATAAATCACATAAACCAACTCACACACACACACACACACACACACACACACACACACACACACACACACACACACACACACACACACACACACACACACACACACACACACACACACACACACACACACACACACACACACACACACACACACACACACACACACACACACACACACACACACACACACACACACACACACACACACACACTCATGTTGTATTCTCACCCCTTAACCCTACCTCTAAACCTACACATCACATAAAACTACATTTTTACATTTTCAACAACAAAAAAAATCCCTTAATATGATTTATAAGCTGTTTTCCTTAAGGATTTCGGATATTGCCATCTTTGTGGGTACATTTTGTCCCCGCAACTTAGGGTTTAAGTTTAAAGCTTTATTTGCCATTTGTGGCTCATCTTACCCCACCAACACACTCTCGCGCATCTCAGTGCAAAGTAATGCAGACAATTAAGATTTTATAAGGTTGGATCTCCCTCATTTTATTCACAATAACAGTGTCACAATGTTGGATATTCTTTTTTCCACACTCAAGCAAGGAAACAAAAAATCAACACCAAAACAAAAAAAAGGAAATAAAGGTTAATCCAAGTCTGATTTCAGCGGTGCAGCTCTTCCCGCATGAGATAATCAGTATGGCACACTTTGGTCAAATTCACATCCCTCCACAGATACAATGATCCCGTCCCTCGGCCTGCCAGTCGCTCTGTCAGCGCACTCTTTTAATTCTGTAATCAGAGACGAGCAGCTCCCGTATCGCTGTCTCCACACAGCAGCCAGTCAATACAGACATCCCCAAACACACCTCGCCTGATTCCCTCAAATGTTTTATTGAGTGTGGACATCTGGGCTACTGTAAAACACGCATTATCTGAGCTGGGAGGAGAGCAGAGCCCGTCTTTGTCCCCGCTGTCAGCCGTGGCAGAGTCGCCGCGTTTGATGGAGATTAATGAAGTATCAGGAGAGTAATACGCTTCTTCCAGCACTCTTACAATCTGGAGGAATGGACTGTCCCCGTCTTAAATAGCAAAACTGTCAGCGCTGAGTGGACCTTTCGCTCCGGCACAGAGGTGTACAGAACGGACACCGATATGCATGGAGGCGAATAGGCATTGTTTGAATTCCTAAAACAATTGCGTGCATCTGAGACCAGTGCGAAAACATTTCAGATAATGATGAGGTAGTAGGAAAACTAGTCTGGATTTGTCAATACATTAAAACAAGCACTCTTCTCAGGGTCCGTATACGCGCGCGCGCTCATACAAAAAAAAAAAACGTCCATGTGTTATTCATACGGCATCTGAAGTCCCAGTGGACGGCTGTACCTCTTCCTCTGTCAATTCCCATTCAGACGAACAACTAAAATGGAAATAACTCTCTTTCATTTGAGTAGTATTCACACTTCCCGAGGAAACAAAATGACTCCCATCAGCTCCTCGTATATGTCGGGCCTGTTTGTTCCCTGTCCGGCCGAACTCAAAATAATTGACTTGAAGTGCAAATACGAACGAGTTTATGCATTCTGCTTCTGAACGGCGCACAATTAATTAGAAGAATCAATGTTCCTTTTAAAAACCCAGGAGACCATTTAATCCGAGCTCAATACCGGCAGACTGGCTGGATAGAGGGGGACACAGAAAAAATCAATGGCTATTTGTGAATCGTGAGTACGTATTAAAGGCGGCCTCGTCTCACTGCTTCATTTGCACTTGAAAGCAGCCATCTGGAGCAGCAGGCTTGGCTTAAGCAGATATGATTACTAATAATGTGATATAGCCGTACACTGGCCTATTCAGACGCCCTATTCCCACTGCTGAAAATGAAAAAGCAGTGCATTCTGCCTTGGGAGAAGTCAGGGACGCACACATGCAGACACAAACACGCATAAACAGGCTGAAGTGGGGGGGATAAAGAGACGCACCGAGGGGCCTTCAGCATGTGTGCCATCCTGACAGATTCTGAACTTTCCTGCATGAATGCATGTTTACTTTGCTGCACTTTATTTAGCTCAATCTGACAAAACCTCCTTTTTTGGTTTTTCAGCGGATTTGTAAATCTGTTTTTGTATGGGGGTAGGTTTGGTTTGGTCTGTATAGACAGCATCTGTGATTTCACAACAATTGTTGGCCTATTTAATTTATTTTCATAGTTATCTATTAATCCTTTTATTTAAACAAACAAAATTGAGTTGATAGTTGCATGCGTATAGGCTACTGAAAGTCAACATGGCACATTCCCAAATAACAGGGAACGTTCTCTAAAGTGGGGTGTGTTTCCCGAAAGCATCGTTAGCCAAATATGGTCGCAAGTTCCGTCGTTATCGGTTTCCCGAAAACATCTAACAACAGCATCGCAAATTGTTGTGATTGGAACGACAGTTCTCGACCTGTGGTTAGAGAGTGTCTTGTTTGCATGACCAACACAATCTCATGAAAGTCCGTATACCACGAATGTTATTTCTCGTGCCATTTACGCACGCATTTTTTTTTATTTATTTTTTTTGCGTGCATATGCTACGCACTGAAATCCCCTTGGTTAGGATTTTAGGGGTGGTGAGTGCGTGCGTATTACACGCCATAAAGTGCGTAGGCTATCACACGCACGCGATATTTGCCTATCATATGCACGCAAAAACTATTTTTGACGTATAAATGCCACGAGAAATAACATGTAGGCCTATAGCACACTTTCATGAGCATGACATGTGGAGTCAATAAATCCTTATCTTAAGTCAAAGAGGCAAGCTGACATTCAGTACAATCTAGGCTATCTTTTACATATTCTACAAATGTAATTACGTCTTTTATTTTTTCAAAGTATTTAAGCGTAGTTTTTTGAAGAGTGCGCATGTGCGAACGTATAAACAATATGAATCTGAAAATAAAGCAGAATTACTGAGAAAACTGAGAGTAATGCCGTATTCCAGGCAACCTGTAACCCGTGTTTTTGCAACTCGTAACTGGGAGTAAATCGTTCCAGGCAACCTGTAACCCGTGTTTTTCCAACCTTATACCCGTGAAAGTGCACTGGAACGGCAGTCAAACCCGTGACTTTCCACCCGTGAATTCGTAGATCGATGTACTCCCTAGCCTAGAAATTTAGACGCACCCTAGCGGCAGGGAAAATTATTTCGCTGCCAGTGTGGTCTAGCAACTCTCCATAGACTTTTGAGCTGGAAAAAACGTAAACTGGTCAGGCCAATCACATCGTGTATAGAGTCGGCGGGCGGGCTTAACACAATGACGGCACAGTTCATGACGTTCGCGTGATTTCCATAGGTGATTTCCCTGCTACTTGAAAACAATGAAGATGCAGCGGTCTTTCGAATCGGCTTTGGCCGTGACTCTGGAGAACTTGGAGTTAAGAGAACGTCACTTAAGTCATTCTTAAAAAAGGAAGATGTGTTCGGAGTTTTGACGACCGGATACGGCAAAAGTTTAATATATCAACTAGCTCCGCTGGTGGAAAAATGCATGGGACTCACCCATCCACAGCCGTTCGCTGCTCTGGTTGGTTGTAGCGTTATCCTATTGCGTGCAGAGGGATTTTGAAAGGTAACCGTTTATCCCGCCCCTCGGATTAAGGTATGTCAATGGAGAGTTCCCAGACCTAACATCTTTACGAGTTGAAAAAACACGGGTTACAGGTTGCCTGGAACGCGGCAGCATTAGTCTGTTATTTATAAACAAAAAAAGAGCTATAGCATTAATTCGACCTCAAACGGATTCATTAAAATAAGTTATAGGTTACTCCACCTCCTGCGTGACATCATGGTTGAACGTCCAATTTAAAACAATATCTCGGTTTCGGGAAACAGTCATGATTAGGCTAGTTGGTTTTCAGTGTGTAGCATAAGCATGCAAAAACATTTTTGGCGTAGGCTATATGGCACGATAAATAACATTCGTGGTATAGATACGCACTTTCATGAGATTGTGTTGGTTTACTAGTTTACTAGCCTACTTTCAGAATGTTCCTGTTTGCAGAAATAATAAAATAAAACTTCCCCTTAATGTTTTCACTAACGATCAGAATAACCTTGGAAAAACGTTTTTAAAACATTTTTAAAAAGCTAGATGTTTTGAACGTTTACAAATAACTTGGAAACGTTAGCAAAACGTTGTTAGAACATATTTGTGTTAGCTGGGTTGCTCCAGACGTTCACTATGTGTTTCTGCAAAGACATTAAAATAGTTAAAATCATTAAAAAAGAAAGAAATTCTGTATAAAGGTTAAATTACAGCATTGACTTACAAGGAATATACAGGTTGAATGGAGACAAATAGAGTATATTTAGAGATTACAATGAGGACAACAAACGGTATGTGTCAGATCCCTTGGGCTATTGCTAATAAGGGTTAAAGGGCTGTCTCAATTACACACACATACACACAGGGATTACTGCCTAAGACGCTTTAACTCAATCTCCTTCAGGCTACTGATTAACCTGATCTATCCGGATAAAATATCACTTAACATCTCTCAGTTCACACAGTGATTGATTTTTTTTCACACTTTAAACTGGTTTATAAATGCAAAGTGGTTTGTGTTATGAGTCCAATTTTACTAACCCTTACCATAATATAGTGGATTATATTATGGGTCCATATATAATAAAACATGACAACATTTATTGGAGTAGTGCTACCTTTGAACAGATGGAGTTTATTTAATTAATGATATGCTTAGTTTATTTTATAAAATGACTCCTTGAATAATTAGTTAATTATAATAATATGATTATAAAAAAAAACATAATACCTATTTCTGCCTGTACATGTTTCTGGTTATAACTCATAATCTCATAATAAGAAGTGTAATATATTGCGGCCCTGTAAATGCAAGTCACACTTAATGTCTGATTGCCATTGCAACAGATATAAATTATTTTATTTACTCTGATAGGACACCTGAGTGAACATCCACAAAAAAACACTTGTTTATTAAATCATTTAAAAAATGACTAAACAAATCAGAGAAACGCCATTTGAGTGTTTATGACAAGTGCTTTGATATATCTAATGGAATGGCAGATGTTTTAAGTGTGGCTCAAATACTTGTGAACTTGTTTACCCACAGTAAACAATGAGCTGTACTTATCTCAGGTTTCATCTGAGAACTTTATGTATGTTGTTTTTCTCTCACACCCTGCTTCTGTTCTCTTCTTAAGACCTCATTAGTTTAAACAGGTGTTGAGCAGTTTACCTGCAGGCTCACGCTCCCTCAGGGACGGCGTTAAACAGCCACTCAGCTGTAACAATGCTGTGCGTTCGAATGCTAATCCACAGGTATTAAGGAGAATTTCCTCAAGGAAGAAACCTTCTGTTTTCATCTGTGGTCTGTAGATGTCAGTGGATCCATGTATGGTTCTTTGGAGATGAAATAAGCCATATGTTCTTCAGATCTGCACACTCCTTTCTGAGTGGATTACTACTGTATAGGCTACACTAATTTCTATTTCAGAAAAATAGTATGTGAAACATTACGCATTTTGGACCGATAAATGTTTAAATCATGCATGATTCTCTCACTTTTATCTTTTAAGAGTGCAAAGCAGAAATTGGGTTGCAAGTGGTTTGATCCAAAAGACTGTGGCCACTACATCTCCACTTCCTCCATTCCCCTGATGCAATATCCCTGAAATCCCAGCAGAATATCCTCCACACCCACCAATCTTCCTGAGCCCCCGCCATCCCCTGTGCTGTCCGTATCCTGTGATGTGATGTGATGGGTTCTGGAATGCTTTTGCCAGCCTTGGGCATTTCCTGCAAACACTGAGATGTGTCGCAATGGCATTACCTCAGCCAGTTAAAACGAATGCCTCACTCTTACCAATCAAAGACACACACGCACACGCACGCACGCACGCACGCACGCACACACACACACACATTCACACACACACACACACACACACACACACACACACACACACACACACACACACACACACACACACACACACACACACACACACACACACACACACCACACGCACGCACGCACGCACGCACGCACACACACACACACACCACACACACACACACACACACACACACACACACACACACACCACACACACACACACACACACACATCTGAGATCGACTGCGCCACTTTATGACTTAAAGTCGCAGTGTGCCGTTTTTTCTATGTTAAAATACTTTCATATCTAGGCCTAAAGAAAGCCATTCTTGGGCTGATTTCAGTGAAAAAACATTGTGACACTTTGAGCAACTCCACACGGCAACATTGGCTCAACCAATTTGGATTTTTTAAGTTTTAGGAAGTTTAGTTCACCCAAAAATTAAAATTCTGTCACATTTACTTGCCCTCATGCCATTCCAATCCCATACGACGTTAGTTTTTTTATGAAACCTGAGAGATTTCTGTCCCTACATTGAAAGTCCATTCCATCCAAACTATGATGCTTCAAAATGTTCATAAAGATCGTGAAAGTAATCCATATGAATCTAAATCTTCTAAAGAGACATGATTGTTTTGTTTGATCAAGTTAATTTAAGCTTTTATTCAAATGTAAACAACGCAGACTCATGAGAGAGCACATCAAATATGATAGGCCTAAACAGAAGCGTGATGCACAATAATAGACTTCATTGGTTTAAAGTCACCCTGTGGTGAAAATCCAGTTTTTAATGTTGTTTATATGTCTATGTGGTGTTTTTAATAATGCTTTAAGACAAACCATGTAAATTCATAAGTCGACAGCATTGCTGAGTATTTTCTGCTTAAAACTGCAGTGAATCAAAGACAGTCTCAAAAACACGGTCTGAAATCGCTTGTTTCTGACGTCACAAACTACCTGAGTGAGTGGAGGCGGGGCTCATTTGCATATTCATAGAACCGCGTATACTAAATGAGGCAAGAGTGAAGAATTCAATTCAAGCTATTTTAAGGCATAAAGATGAGTTTTAAGGGACCAAATTTTGGATTACAGGGGGACTTTAAAGTTTAAAGCTTTTGTAACCAGCCCCAAAGTTTGTGCTTTGGACACGAATAATGCCTCAAATTGTGTGGCTTATTGAGGAGAGATGCTGTTACTTTTCTAAATGACCAACCTTACCACTTTCAACTGATGTGCAATAAAATATATGCTGATGAAAACCAAATAACAGTGTGGTAAAAAACAACAACACTCAGAACAACCTATTATGGTGGTGAGTTTGCATAGCATTATTCACATTTCCTCAGAAGTGCAATCGTGTTTGGTGTTAAATTACACACTGCAGCTTTAAATCAGTATTATACTATAAAGAACATGAAGCATTTGTAACATGTTAATTATTCCATACACATTCTGTAAGGGGTGATGGTGTTAGGTTTACAGCTGGAGTCAAGCTTTAACACTCATAAGCAGCATGAGTCAGATTTTAAGACCTTGTGTGAACTCTTTTAACTCGGCGTCAACGTGCTTTAACTCGATGCTTTTGTCATTACAAATCCACCATAAAATTCACTTGCATATGGCCAATCTGTCTGTGTGCGAAAACACAGCGGTTCTGTTAAAAGGTCACAACACATCAGCAGTCACAAAAAAGATATGCAACCCTTTATCCACGCTCCCTTCATCCGTGTAACAGTCCTTATGTTAAGAATTTCACACTTTATTTAACTTGCCTGTTGGTATCAGTGTCAGTGCAGTGCACTAGATGAAGGGATGAAGCACATATTCTCCTTATAAAAAGAAAACCAGAGGAAATCAGTCACGCGGTCTGTACCGTGAGAGACGGCTTTGAGGATCCAGTCAGAGATGTGGATACGAGTCTATGTAGAGTGGATTTCGGACTGGATTTGGACATTTTGTCAGCTGAGGGCAGTAATTTCTCCCCCTGTGTAAAAGTGAAGATGTGTGTGTAGACGTCTGAGCTCTCTGATCACTGGAGGCTGAGCTCATCTGGGCCTTGACATCCTTCCCTCCGCCGGCCTCTTTATAACGACCCAGTTTCAGCACATCAGATGTAATAAAGCCCGCCTCCGTGTCCTCACGGATTATACTCCAGGATACCTGTGGAGAAGTCGGCTCGCGGAAGAGAGAAAGGGGGCTGGAGACAGAATAAGGGAGTCTTAGACGTGTGTGTTAGGGTTTCTGTGGGCGTAGTGAGGAAGGATTTATGGGTGTAAAGGACATGTGGCTACTAGTGATATCTTGAAAACTCTTCCCTCAAAAACACAGAGCTTCAGTCCTGCTTTCAACACAACACACACCAGCCTTCAGTCTCAGACATGTTGATTGAGAGAATATATGTACACTTTTGTGATAAAGCAGACTTTAACGTCAGGTGTAGGCCTACCTGCTGTAGCTACTGAGAGTGAGATGTTTTTAATTTTCTCCAGAAAATTAGTTTAAGGCTAACCCTAATTTAACACACCTGATACCCGTCACAAGCACACAAGTTACGTTTTGCATGTTGGGACCAGCATGAGATGCTGGTTGTTGGTTTGCTGGTCCCAGCACAGCATAAACCAACGTGGACCAACATTGAATTCATGCTGGTTAATGCTGGATTTTTGTTTAGCTAACCAGCCAATTAAGGTCTTCAAAATCACTAGTTCTTTCAAGCAGTTGTTGAAGCCGCGTGGTCATTTGGCATTTTTGTAACAGTGACAGAAAAATCTGAAAGCCGTCCGTCATTTTGTCAGATTATTACACTGAGAGAGTGATGTATTGTAGGCTAACTGTAATTCTCACCCTGTCCACTTGGTGGCGAGGGCGCTCTTGCTGACTATCAAGTTAATGGTCAACGATTTTCGGAGTTTAGTGACATTGTTTACAAGGTGTTTTATTGACGTCTTTCTGCAGTTAAAACATTGATTGAGCAATTACATGAAACGGATTTCGGTAAGTTGGACTGTATGTCAACATATGTTTTTGATGTTTATTCATGTTCGCTCTGTAATGTAGTAAAGCGGATGATCGCCTTCGGTCGCTTGAACTGAGGCGCTAGATCTCTCGGGCCACATTAAAGAGCGCGGAAAACGGTATTTGAATTTGGTGATAAAATAGACAGAATTTGAAAGCTGCCTTTGTTTAATATCAAAGGTAACAAAGCTTATTGAAATTTATTGGACAAACATTCATGAAACCTGAAAAGTAATGCACAGTTCAACTTTCTCATCATAAATAAATAAATGCATAATCTTGCCTATATTAGGGTGGCCATTTCCATAACACCAAAAAGGAGGACACATATATTTTGGTGATCGGTGGTTTTGTTGATGGGAGGGGGGGGGGGGGGGGGGGGGGGGGGGGGGGGGGGGGGGGGGGGGGGGGGGGGGGGGGGGGGGGGGGGGGGGGGGGGGTTAGGGTAGTTGGGGGGGGGGGGTGTGGGTTGGTGCTGAGGGCACGCAAGGTCTCTCGCTCTTTGCCGCGCGCTGCACGGTTTGGAGCACATATAGCCTACTATGTTCTGTCTTGCACGCGCGGCTCTAGATTCCAAGAGATTTGAACTAATTTACGTTTATGCGGGCTTTTTATAGGTTAATTTTTTTCAACAATTCAGCGCAACTCCAAAAAGGAGGACAAATGAGTGTGGCTGGACTGCGCCGGACGCCGGACAGGGGGCTTAAAATCCGGACTGTCCGGCCAAAATCCGGACGTATGGCCACCCTAGCCTATATGCTTGTCCTGTACGTTCGTCAATAAAAATGAAAATGTGAACAAAACAGAGCCTATTAAATGGCTTATTGTCATTAAAATGTGAAAATTAAAATGATGGGTAGATTATTAGGAAATTTTTACAACCCTGTCATCAAACAATGCAAGTGACCTGCTCACACATGCACTTTTTTTTTTTTTTTTGCTTTAATTGGTTTGTTTGTCCAATGGCCATTGTTTCACAATCGAAAAATACACCAATGAGACGGAACAACAACAAACTATGGGAGACAACAACAGCTGCCCACTGCGTTTATGTAAGGGGGTTAATGCCCGGTAGGCATAAACATTGTAGGATTTCCAGATGAAAGATGACCAATCGTGGCGATTTCTGTGGTCACAGTTCCTATCTCGTACAGTGAGAGAGGTTTTAAAGATGGCTGTTGTCACGGTCTTGCGACCAAAGATGGCCTGCGATAATTTTCTGACAGTTTCAGAGATTTAGCATGATCGTCTCACAGTGTTTGCTACTGACTAGCCAATAAAAATTCAACATGAAATGGCGTATTGATCGACACGCAATGGCGCTAAAACTTAAAACTTCTTACCTCAAGCTCCATTTGCAAGATTTTCATGCCCAGTTGGCTTCATTTCCCTAGCCATTACCTTTTGCCCCTTTTCCATGATGTGTTCACCACTAGTGCATGCTGATGATGTTTTATTCTTCTATACTAACTTGCGTCGTAGCCTATATTCAATAGGTGTCATCATCATAAAGTCTACATGCATGTCGTACCCAAGTTTATCAGATCCATGTCGTACAGTGTAATTTGTAATGATCTTATAGGATCACACAGTCTGAAGCAGGCATAATAGATCTTTTAAACTCTAGTTTAAAGGAATACAAAGACATTTTTTTATTGGTTATAACTTCTGGAGAGAAATAGCGCAGACACTGGACAAGGATGAAACTTTCTAGTGCGCATGTGTCAAGTACCAATGTTTGCGATACTTTTTAACGAAGTCTACTTTGAAAGGCTGTGCATTCAGTTGTATGCATTTATACCATGGTCTGGGTGAATACTCGATTCTGATTGGCTGCAGGGTGTCCATTAAAAAGTGATAGAGGACACCTAGTGTTTTCAGGGTTCTTCAGTTATGAGTCTTGTTTTCAGGGTTCTTCAGTTATGAGTCTTGTTTCCAGGGTTCTTCAGTTATGAGTCTTGTTTTCAGGGTCCTTCAGTTATGAGTCTTGTTTCCAGGGTTCTTCAGTTATGAGTCTTGTTTTCCGGGTTCTTCAGTTATGAGTCTTGTTTTCCGGGTTCTTCAGTTATGAGTCTTGTTTTCCGGGTTCTTCAGTTATGAGTCTTGTTTTCAGGGTTCTTCAGTTATGAGTCTTGTTTTCAGGGTCTTGTTTTCAGGGTTCTTCAGTTATGAGTCTTGTTTTCCGGGTTCTTCAGTTATGAGTCTTGTTTTCAGGGTTCTTCAGTTATGAGTCTTGTTTTCAGGGTCTTGTTTTCAGGGTTCTTCAGTTATGAGTCTTGTTTTCAGGGTCCTTCAGTTATGAGTCTTGTTTTCAGGGTTCTTCAGTTATGAGTCTTGTTTTCAGGGTTCTTCAGTTATGAGACTTGTTTTCAGGGTCCTTCAGTTATGAGTCTTGTTTTCAGGGTTCTTCAGTTATGAGTCTTGTTTTCAGGGTCCTTCAGTTATGAGTCTTGTTTTCAGGGTTCTTCAGTTATGAGTCTTGTTTTCAGGGTTCTTCAGTTATGAGCCTTGTTTTCAGGGTTCTTCAGTTATGAGTCTTGTTTTCAGGGTTCTTTAGTTATGAGTCTTGTTTTCAGGGTTCTCTTACGAGAGTATCTCTCGTACTGCGTAATATCTTACGCTACGGGGAAAACTCTTTTCCTCGAGATATTGAAGCCAAAAATTATCCTTAATTTTTTAAAAATGTAAAACGCTTTGCAGCAGCAAGCAGACAAGGGCGAAACAGCTCGCGCGCCCATTGGCTGCCTTGCTGGAAAAGCTGCAGCCTATCGAGTGAGGCACTGCGTGACGTAATGACGAATGGGGGCGCTTCGCGCCCATTTCGTCATGTCCCGCCAGTAAAGGCGTGGTCTCGCCCTATAAATACCCCCTCGATAGCTGTATTTCCTCTGATTTTTCTACTCTTCACGCGAAGCTCACGCATCGCTGGATCCAGAGTGAGAAGCCGCGCCGTTGACTTGTAGCCTTCTCAGCGGGACGTGCCATCATCTGAAGTCGCTGGCCCAGCCGCCTTCAGCCGCCCTACCTGCTGCGCTTTCCGGCGTACTATATCCTTTACTCTGCTAAGTGTGTGTGTTTGCTTACGTGACGCAACACCCATTTTCTACTGTTCTAAAAGAGCTGCTTCTTTTTAAAGATGCCTTTCTGTGGCTCGTGCCGCTCCCAACTCAGTGATGAGGACCGTCACGTCATCTGTGTGTCCTGCCTGGGTCATGAGCACGCGGCTATCGCGCTCGCGGATGGTGGATGCCCGCACTGTGAACTTCTGCCCATGGTGACTCTGAGGACTCGCCTGGCGTCGTTCTCTGAGCCCGCGTCCCAGCCTTCTGTGCCGCGCCGCAAGAAGCGTCGCGCCCAGCGCGCTCCCGAGCCTTCTCCAGCCCGCCAAAGCTCGCCGGTTCGCCCGCCTGCTTCGCCGGCTTCACTTGAGTCGCTCCCGGATGGACAGCGCCCGCCGTCTGCCGCCGCTTCCGCTCCCGAGTTGGACGAACCTGCTGAGGTATGCTCTCTTGTGGCTTCTGACAGCGAGGATTGGGCGAGCTCTGTGGACCTCCCCCCGCTGACGTGTCTAGCCAACCCTCTGGTAAGAGACCCGGCATTGAGGCTGAGCTGATGCGTCTGCTCACCCAGGCCGTGGAGTGCATCGGCCTCGAGTGGGAGGCGCCTACGTTGCCGCCGCGCAACAGACTCGACGGGCGCTTTCTCAAAAAGGACGAAGCCCCGTCTAGGTCTAGGGCCGCCCCCTTCCTCCCTGAGCTCCACGACGAAGTCGCCAAGTCATGGACCGCCCCTTTCTCCGCCAGGCTGCGCACTTCCACCTCTGCGGCTTTTTCCTCTGTCGTCGGCGCAGGAGATAAAGGATATCTCTCCATTCCTCCTGTGGAGGCGGCGGTCGCGTCGCATCTCTGCCCGCCCTCTGCGGGACGGCGCGCGCAGACGACGCTTCCTTCCAAAGCCTGCCGGGGTGACGTCATCGCTGCACGGGCGTGCTTACACAGCCGCTGGACAGGCGGTCTCAGCACTGCATACTATGGCGGTCTTGCAGATTTACCAGGCTGACCTTCTCCTTAAACTGGACGAGGAAGGGCCGGGTGCTGTCAGTGTGGCGGATTTACGAGGCGCTACGGACCTTGCTCTACGCACCGCTAAAGCCGCTGCTCAGGCCATGGGGCGGAATATGGCCTCTCTCACCGTTGCTGAGAGACATCTGTGGTTGACGCTGTCTGAGATGACGGAAGCTGAGCGCTCTGTATTCCTCGACGCGCCCATCTCCTCTGCGGGCCTCTTCGGATCTGCCGTCAAAGATTTCGCGGACAGATATTCTGAGGTGCAGAAGACTTCGCAGGCCATGAAGCACTTCCTCCCGAAGCGCTCAAGCTCCGCTGCAGGTCGCTCTAAGCAGCCGTCTGCTCGCAGCTCTCAGCCTCGGCCTGCATCGCCCGCAGCCGCCGCTACACAGCGCCGCCAGGCCCGGGATCAGAGACCGCGCTCTCGCTCTGCTGGACGCCGCCCCGCTCAGCGCGGGCCCCGGCCGAAGATTGAGCTCAAGCCCGAGGCCTCGAAGCTTTCCTAGCCACTCTAGGAAAGCGACAGTGTTCGGATCCCGCTGCGGCCGGTTCCCCACCGAAACGATTCGCTCGTTCAGTTCCTTGCGATGTGACTGTGCCAGTGTATTTAGCAGCGAAGCAGCCGGTGTCTCAGCCCGCTTGCCTGCACACAAAAGCCGTTTTTATGGCTACCCAGAGAAATCCAATAAAGAGTGTATTTGCTGGTGTACCGGCCACGGCCGATGGTGTTATGAGTGTTGTAAGAATGCCCACGCCCCAGTGCCCATTCCCACACCCAGACACAGCCCGCCACGGTGCGAGGCTAGCACACATAAATCTGACTCAGGTCGATTGTGCAGACAATGTAGTGAACGCGCCCATACAATGCCCGCTCACACTACATGCCGCGTGTCCCTTGGTTTCTGTAAAAACGAAACCAACACACAGTCTATCGGCTCCGACCGAAAGCGTGTACAGTGCAGTAGATGTGCCCGTAAGTTTGCGCCCACATCCCCCCGCAAGCACGCTGAATCCTACGGGATTCGCCCCGCTCACTCTCGCTGTGCGTCCCGCCGTAGAGAATTTGAGCGCGGCCAGGCTGCCCGCTGTGTTCAGCGCGCCCCCCGCCTCGAACGCTGTAAACACGGCGTTGTGTTCCCAGGGTACCGGGGCTCTCGAGCCGTTGACTGGTCACGGCCAGAGCCCGGCCTGCATCCTACCTCTAGCTATTCACGCAGAAGCGTGCTCAAAGCTACCCGGGGTATCAGACTGGGTGCTGAACACTATAGAGAGAGGCTACTCGCTACAATTCGCACGACGTCCCCGCCGTTTATACGGCGCGCGTCGAGACTACGGTGAGAAACGAAGTATCTCATCTACTTCGAGCCGAGATAGCGAAACTGCTGAGCAAAGGGGCCATAGAGCCCCTTTCTCAGGCTTAGAGCGAAGGGGGCTTATACAGCAGATATTTTCTGGTACCGAAAAAAGATGGGGGCTTCAGACCCATTCTAGATCTGAGACAGCTGAACAAAGCGCTTGTGAAGCGCCAGTTCAGGATGCTTACGACCAGGAGAATCCTCGCGCAAGTGCGCCAAGGGGACTGGTTTATGTCAATAGATCTGAAAGACGCCTATTTGCAAATACAAATAGCGTCCCATCACAGGCGATTCTTGAGATTCGCGTTCGAGGGCCAGGCATATCAATACACAGTCCTGCCGTTCGGCCTGTCCTTGGCACCCCGTACATTTACGAAGTGCATGGACGCGGCTCTCGCACCCCTGAGACTTCGGGGCATGCGAGTTATGAACTACTTGGACGATTGGCTGATTCTAGCTCGATCACGGTCAGAGCTCAAAGAACACAGGGCCACACTGCTCGAGCACCTCGAGAAACTGGGCCTGACAGTCAACTGGGAAAAGAGCTCGCTGTGTCCCAGCCAGAGAATTTCTTTCCTGGGAACAGTGTTAGACTCGCTATCCATGACGGCACGCCTGTCACCGGAGCGCGTACTAAGTATTCAGCACGTCGCGGAATCCTTCCGCCACGGCTCTATAGTCCCGCTCAGACGGTTTCAGAAAATGCTGGGCCTGATGGCCTCAGCATCCTCTGTACTCCAGCTGGGCCTGCTTCGCATGCGCCCACTGCAGAGGTGGCTGAAAGCACGAGTCCCGCCCCGGGCATGGACCACGGGCCGGTGTCGCCTCAGGGTCGACCAAGGGTGCGTTTCGGCTCTGGAACCCTGGAAAGTAACCAGCTGGTATCAGTCTGGTGTGAGTCTGGGGACCGCCTCAAGGGTGAAAGTGGTGTCTACGGACGCCTCCACCACGGGGTGGGGAGCGCTGCTCGAGGGCAGACCGCTGGCTGGCCTATGGTCAGAGCGGGAGAAGCTCCTTCACATAAACTGCTTGGAAATGATAGCAGTCGACAAAGCGCTACGGCGCTTCTGTCCCCAGATAAAAGGCCACCACGTCTTGGTCCGGTCGGACAACACGTCAGTGGTGGCGTACATAAATCGCCAGGGCGGCGTCGGGTCCAGAAGCCTTTGCAGGCTGACGGAACCCCTCTTGGTCTGGGCCCAGCGCAACCTCCTTTCACTGAAAGCGGCGCACGTGCCTGGTCACCTGAATGTGGGTCCAGACAAGCTGTCCAGAGACAACGTCCCGACAGGAGAATGGTCGCTGCATCCGCAGACGGTCCAGCTGCTGTGGGAAACGTTTGGCAGAGCGCAGGTGGACCTGTTCGCGTCCCGCGAGAACGCTCACTGCCCAGTATTCTTCTCGAAAAGCAGGGCCCAGCGGTCCCCTGTATGCTTTTCCCCCCGTCTCGCTCCTGCCTCAGGTGTTGGAGCGGATCAGGGAAAATGGATGCCCAGTGCTGCTTGTAGCTCCGCTCTGGACGAACCAGGCTTGGTTTCCTGTCCTGATGCGGCTGACCAGCACTGCCCCGTGGCCTGTACCATTGAGGAGAGATCTCCTCTCTCAGGCGGAGGGCTCGATTTGGCATCCTCGCCCGGATCTGTGGTCCCTGCACGCATGGGCCATCAACGGGTACCCGCTAGCCTCCCGGAAGGAGTGCTAAACACGATCGCGCAGGCTAGAGCTCCGTCTACCAGACGGCTCTATGCCTCGAAATGGTCGGTGTTCTCTACTTGGTGTCGAGCCCGGGGCTTTTCACCTGTGGACTGCGGGGTTACGGAAGTGCTTGCCTTCCTTCAGGAGCTGATGGATAAGGGCAGGACCCCATCCACGCTCAAAGTTTATGTGGCGGCCATAGCAACGTTTGCTAAACCGGTGTCTGGCCAGTCACTGGGGAAAAAACGACTTAGTCGTGCGTTTCCTACGAGGAGCTCGGAGGTTAAACCCTCCCAGGCCCCCTTCAGTCCCGGCTTGGGACCTTTCCACGGTCTTGGAGGCCATGAAAGGCGCCCCGTTTGAGCCGATCCAGCTGTCGGACATGAAGCACCTGTCCCTTAAGACGGTGTTTCTATTGGCTCTCGCTTCAGTGAAGCGTGTAGGGGACTTACAGGCGCTCTCTGTAAGCGCGTCATGTCTGGAGTTTGGGCCTAACGACTCAAGGGTCGTACTCAAACCGAAGCACGGCTACGTGCCGAAATCCCTCAATACACCGTTTAGGGCCCAGGTAATTTCCCTGTCTGCCCTTCCGGTTCTCAATGAGGAGAAGGACGCGAGTCTCCTTTGCCCTGTCAGGGCGTTAAGGGCTTATGTGTCCCGCTCGGCTGGGTTCAGACAGACCGAGCAGCTTTTCGTGTTGTTTGGCGGCCGTTCTAAGGGACTTGCCGCTTCAAAACAGAGCCTATCCAGATGGATAGTGGATGCCATAGCGCTGGCTTACACTTCCAAGGGCCTGCAGTGCCCATTGGGTGTCAAAGCGCACTCCACGAGAGGCGTGGCCTCGTCGTGGGCTTGGTATAGCGGGGTCTCCCTGCAAGATATCTGTACGGCTGCGGGCTGGGCTTCGCCGTCTACATTTATCAAATACTATAACCTGGAGGTGCCCGCCTTACAAGCTAAGCTTCTGGCGGTCTGAACTTCGGGCTTATCGGCCGCCATGCGGCTTATGTGTGGAGTGTTAGCCTGTGCATCGCTCAGTCCGATGCGGCAGCCCCATGAGTGTGGTACCCTTACGGGTCTGTTACCCCTACGGGACTATTTATAAAGGAGTGATGCTTCTAGCCTCTCCTCCTCTACTCTGTGAGAGTTGTGGTGATTGTGCACTAGATGCGCCCCGGGCTTCGGCCCCGGGACTCTGGTGTTGGATCCCTGTCCGCACGGCGTGTTACATGGTGTTCCCCATAGCGTAAGATATTACGCAGTACGAGAGATACTCTCGTAAGAGAACGTACTCGGTTACTAACGTAACCTCGGTTCTCTCTAGAGAGGGAACGAGTACTGCGTATCTTGCCGTGCTTGGAATACGCTCTGGTTCGCTTCGGCGTTGAAAAATCAGAGGAAATACAGCTATCGAGGGGGTATTTATAGGGCGAGACCACGCCTTTACTGGCGGGACATGACGAAATGGGCGCGAAGCGCCCCCCTTTCGTTATTACGTCACGCAGTGCCTCACTCGATAGGCTGCAGCTTTTCCAGCAAGGCAGCCAATGGGCGCGCGAGCTGTTTCGCCCTTGTCTGCTTGCTGCTGCAAAGCGTTTTACATTTTTAAAAAATTAAGGATAATTTTTGGCTTCAATATCTCGAGGAAAAGAGTTTTCCCCGTAGCGTAAGATATTACGCAGTACTCGTTCCCTCTCTAGAGAGAACCGAGGTTACGTTAGTAACCGAGTACGTTCTTCAGTTATGAGTCTTGTTTTCAGGGTTCTTTAGTTATGAGTCTTGTTTTCAGGGTTCTTCAGTTATGAGTCTTGTTTTCAGGGTTCTTCAGTTATGAGTCTTGTTTTCAGGTTCTTCAGTTATGAGTCTTGTTTTCAGGGTTCTTCATTATGAGTCGTTTTTTTAGGGTCCTTCAGTTATGAGTCCTGTTTTCCAGGGTTCTTCAGTTATGAACTTTTTTCAGGTTCTTCAGTTATGCTCTTGTTTTCAGGGTTCTTCAGTTATGAGTCTTGGTTTTCCAGGGTTCTTCAGTTATGAAGTCGTGTTTTCAGGGTCTTCAGTTATGAGTCTTGTTTTCGGTTCTTCAGTTATGAGTCTTGTTTTCAGGTTCTTCAGTTATGAGTCTTGTTTTCAGGGTTCTTCAGTTATAGTCTTGTTTTCAGGTTCTTCAATGAGTCTTGTTTTCAGGGTTCTTCAGTTATGATCTTGTTTTCAGGGTTCTTCAGTTATGAGTCTTGTTTTCAGGGTTCTTCAGTTATGAGTCTTGTTTTCAGGGTTCTTCAGTTATGAGTCTTGTTTTCAGGGTTCTTCAGTTATGAGTCTTGTTTTTCAGGGTCTTCAGTTAATGAGTCTTGTTTTCAGGGTTCTTCAGTTATGAGTCCTGTTTTCAGGGTTCTTCAGTTATGAGACTTGTTTTCAGGGTTCTTCAGTTATGAGTCTTGTTTTCAGGGTTCTTCAGTTATGAGTCTTGTTTTCCAGGGTTCTTCAGTTATGAGTCTTGTTTCAGGGTTCTTCAGTTATGAGTCTTGTTTTCAGGGTTCTTCAGTTATGAGTCTTGTTTTCAGGGTTCTTCAGTTATGAGTCTTGTTTTCAGGTTCTTCAGTTATGAGTCTTGTTTTCAGGGTTCTCAGTTATGAGTCTCTGTTTTCAGGGTTCTTCAGTTATGAGTCTTGTTTTCAGGGTTCTTCAGTATGAGTCTTGTTTTCAGGGTTCTCATGATCTTGTTTTCAGGTTCTTCAGTTATGAGTCCTGTTTTCAGGTTCTTCAGTTATGAGATCTTGTTTTTCAGGGTTCTTCATTATGAGTCTTGTTTTCAGGGTTCTTCAGTTATATGGTCTTGTTTTCAGGGTTCTTCAGTTATGAGTCTTGTTTTCAGGGTCCTTCAGTTATGAGTCTTGTTTTAGGGTTCTTCAGTTATGAGTCTTGTTTTCAGGGTTCTTTCAGTTATGAGTCTTGTTTTCAGGGTTCTTCAGTTATGAGTCTTGTTTTCAGGGTTCTTCAGTTATGAGTCTTGTTTTCAGGGTTCTTCAGTTATGAGTCTTGTTTTCAGGGTCCTTCATTATGAGTCTTGTTTTCAGGGTTCTTCAGTTATGAGTCTTGTTTTCAGGGTTCTTCAGTTATGAGTCTTGTTTTCAGGTCTTCAGTTATGAGTCTTGTTTTCGGGGTTCTTCAGTTATGAGTCTTGTTTTCAGGGTTCTTCAGTTATGAGTCTTGTTTTCAGGGTTCTTCATTTAGAGTCTTGTTTTCAGGGTTCTTCAGTTATGAGTCTTGTTTTCAGGTTCTTCAGTTATGAGTCTTGTTTTCAGGTTCTTCAGTTATGAGTCTTGTTTTTAGGGTTCTTCAGTTATGAGTCTTGTTTTCAGGTCCTTCAGTTATGAGTCTTGTTTTCAGGGTTCTTCAGTTATGAGTCTTGTTTTCAGGGTTCTTCAGTTATGAGTCTTGTTTTCAGGGTCTTCAGTTATGAGTCTTGTTTTCAGGGTTCTTCAGTTATGAGTCTTGTTTTCAGGTCCTTCAGTTATGAGTCTTGTTTTCAGGTTCTTCAGTTATGAGTCTTGTTTTCAGGGTTCTTCAGTATGAGTCTGTTTTCAGGGTTCTTCAGTTATGAGTCTTGTTTTCAGGGTTCTTCAGTTATGAGTCTTGTTTTCAGGGTTCTTCAGTTATGAGTCTGTTTTCAGGTTCTTCAGTTATGAGTCTTGTTTTCAGGGTCTTCAGTTATGAGTCTTGTTTTCAGGGTTCTTCAGTTATGAGTCTTGTTTTCAGGGTTCTTCAGTTATGAGTCTTGTTTTCAGGGTCCTTCAGTTATGAGTCTTGTTTTCAGGGTTCTTCAGTTATGAGTCTTGTTTTCAGGGTCTTCAGTTATGAGTCTTGTTTTCAGGGTCCTTCATTATGAGTCTTGTTTTTAGGGTTCTTCAGTTCATGAGTCTTGTTTTTCAGGGTTCTTCAGTCATAGTCTTGTTTTCAGGGTTCTTCTTATAGTCTTGTTTTCAGGGTTCTTCAGTTATGAGTCTGTTTTCAGGGTTCTTCAGTTATGAGCTTGTTTTAGGTCCTAGTTAGAGTCTTGTTTTCAGGGTTTCTTCAGTTATGAGTCTCGTTTTCAGGGTTCTTCAGTTATGAGTCTTGTTTTCAGGTTCTTCAGTTATGAGTCTCGTTTTCAGGGTTCTTCAGTTATGAGTCTTGTTTTCAGGTTCTTCATTATGAGTCTTGTTTTCAGGGTCCTTCTAGAGTCTTGTTTCAGGGTTCTTCAGTTATGAGTCTGTTTCAGGGTTCTTCAGTTATGAGTCTGTTTTCAGGGTTCTTCAGTTATGAGTCTTGTTTTCAGGTTCTTCAGTTATGAGTCTTGTTTTCAGGTTCTTCAGTTTATGATCTTGTTTTCAGGGTTCTTCAGTTATGAGTCTTGTTTTCAGGGTTCTTCGTTAGAGTCTGTTTTTCAGGTTCTTCAGTTATGAGTCTTGTTTTCAGGGTTCTTCAGTTATGAGTCTTGTTTTCAGGGTTCTTCAGTTATGAGTCTTGTTTTCAGGGTTCTTCAGTTATGAGTCTTGTTTTCAGGGTCTTCTTCAGTATGAGTCTTGTTTTCAGGGTCCTTCAGTTATGAGTCTTGTTTTCAGGGTTCTTCAGTTATGAGTCTTGTTTTCAGGGTTCTTCAGTTATGAGTCTTGTTTTCAGGGTTCTTCAGTTATGAGTCTTGTTTTCAGGGTTCTTCAGTTATGAGTCTTGTTTGTTCATATGAGTCTTGTTTTGGGGTTTCTTCAGTTATGAGTCTTGTTTCAGGTTCTTCAGTTATGAGTCTTGTTTTCGGGTCCTCAGTTATGAGTCTTGTTTTCAGGGTTCTTCAGTTATGAGTCTTGTTTTCAGGGTTCTTCAGTTATGAGTCTTGTTTTCAGGGTTCTTCAGTTATGAGTCTTGTTTTCAGGGTCCTTCAGTTATGAGTCTTGTTTTCAGGGTTCTTCAGTTATGAGTCTTGTTTTCAGGGTTCTTCATTATGAGTCTTGTTTTCAGGGTCCTTCAGTTATGAGTCTTGTTTTCAGGGTTCTTCAGTTATGAGTCTTGTTTTCAGGGTCCTTCAGTTATGAGTCTTGTTTTCAGGGTTCTTCAGTTATGAGTCTTGTTTTTAGGGTCCTTCAGTCATGAGTCTTGTTTTTAGGGTCCTTCAGTCATGAGTCTTGTTTTCAGGGTTCTTCTGATTCTTGTTTTCAGGGTTCTTCAGTTATGAGTCCTGTTTTCAGGGTTCTTCAGTTATGAGCTTGTTTTCAGGGTTCTTCAGTTATGAGTCTTGTTTTCAGGGTTCTTCAGTTATGAGTCTCGTTTTCAGGGTTCTTCAGTTATGAGTCTTGTTTTCAGGGTTCTTCAGTTATGAGTCTCGTTTTCAGGGTTCTTCAGTTATGAGTCTTGTTTTCAGGGTTCTTCAGTTATGAGTCTTGTTTTCAGGGTTCTTCTGATTCTTGTTTTCAGGGTTCTTCAGTTATGAGTCCTGTTTTCAGGGTTCTTCAGTTATGAGACTTGTTTTCAGGGTTCTTCAGTTATGAGTCTTGTTTTCAGGGTTCTTCAGTTATGAGTCTTGTTTTCAGGGTTCTTCAGTTATGAGTCTTGTTTTCAGGGTTCTTCAGTTATGAGTCTTGTTTTCAGGGTTCTTCAGTTATGAGTCTTGTTTTCAGGGTCCTTCAGTTATGAGTCTTGTTTTCAGGGTTCTTCAGTTATGAGTCTTGTTTTCAGGGTTCTTCAGTTATGAGTCTTGTTTTCAGGGTTCTTCAGTTATGAGTCTTGTTTTCAGGGTTCTTCAGTTATGAGTCTTGTTTTCAGGGTCCTTCAGTTATGAGTCTTGTTTTCAGGGTCCTTCAGTTATGAGTCTTGTTTTCAGGGTTCTTCAGTTATGAGTCTTGTTTTCAGGGTCCTTCAGTTATGAGTCTTGTTTTCAGGGTCCTTCAGTTATGAGTCTTGTTTTCAGGGTTCTTCAGTTATGAGTCTTGTTTTTCAGGGTCCTTCAGTTATGAGTCTTGTTTTCAGGGTCCTTCAGTTACAAGTCTTGTTTTCAGGGTCTTCAGTTATGAGTCTTGTTTTCAGGGTTCTTCAGTTATGAGTCTTGTTTTCAGGGTCCTTCAGTTATGAGTCTTGTTTTCAGGGTTCTTCAGTTATGAGTCTTGTTTTCAGGGTTCTTCAGTTATGAGTCTTGTTTTCAGGGTCCTTCAGTTATGAGTCTTGTTTTCAGGGTTCTTCAGTTATGAGTCTTGTTTTCAGGGTCCTTCAGTTATGAGTCTTGTTTTCAGGGTTCTTCAGTTATGAGTCTTGTTTTTAGGGTCCTTCAGTCATGAGTCTTGTTTTCAGGGTTCTTCAGTTATGAGTCTTGTTTTCAGGGTTCTTCAGTTATGCGTCTTGTTTTCAGGGTTCTTCAGTTATGAATCTTGTTTTCAGGGTTCTTCAGTTATGAGTCTTGTTTTCAGGGTCCTTCAGTTATGAGTCTTGTTTTCAGGGTTCTTCAGTTATGAGTCTTGTTTTCAGGGTTCTTCAGTTATGAGTCTTGTTTTCAGGGTCCTTCAGTTATGAGTCTTGTTTTCAGGGTTCTTCAGTTATGAGTCTTGTTTTCAGGGTCCTTCAGTTATGAGTCTTGTTTTCAGGGTTCTTCAGTTATGAGTCTTGTTTTTAGGGTCCTTCAGTCATGAGTCTTGTTTTTAGGGTCCTTCAGTCATGAGTCTTGTTTTCAGGGTTCTTCAGTTATGAGTCTTGTTTTTAGGGTCCTTCAGTCATGAGTCTTGTTTTCAGGGTTCTTCAGTTATGAGTCATGTTTTCAGGGTTCTTCAGTTATGAGTCTTGTTTTCAGGGTCCTTCAGTCATGAGTCTTGTTTTCAGGGTTCTTCAGTTATGAGTCTTGTTTTCAGGGTTCTTCAGTTATGAGTCTTGTTTTCAGGGTTCTTCAGTTTTGAGTCTTGTTTTCAGGGTTCTTCAGTTATGAGTCTTGTTTTCAGGGTTCTTCAGTTATGAGTCTTGTTTTCAGGGTTCTTCAGTTTTGAGTCTTGTTTTCAGGGTTCTTCAGTTATGAGTCTTGTTTTCAGGGTTCTTCAGTTATGAGTCTTGTTTTTAGGGTCCTTCAGTCATGAGTCTTGTTTTCAGGGTTCTTCAGTTATGAGTCTTGTTTTCAGGGTTCTTCAGTTATGAGTCTTGTTTTCAGGGTTCTTCAGTTATGAGTCTTGTTTTTAGGGTCCTTCAGTCATGAGTCTTGTTTTCAGGGTTCTTCAGTTATGAGTCTTGTTTTCAGGGTTCTTCAGTTATGAGTCTTGTTTTCAGGGTTCTTCAGTTTTGAGTCTTGTTTTCAGGGTCCTTCAGTCATGAGTCTTGTTTTCAGGGTTCTTCAGTTTTGAGTCTTGTTTTCAGGGTTCTTTAAGAACATAGAATGTTTACTATAGAACAAGAGGATAAAAGTTCTCTTATATTATATATAAGTTCTCTTATGGCATCAGTCTGTATTTTAATAGTGTTCGACTGTTAAGCAGATGTTCCTAATGGAAGTGAACCGCACAACGCGTTTCTGCACAACCAAGTTTTGTTTACACAATCGCCAAGTTTAACACACTGATGCACTTTATGAAATCCCCACATTTAAACAACTAAAGAAATGGTTGCTTTTGTTACAAAAGCAGCAATTACAAGATACATCTGTCTCTAATGAAATCAAGTTTTGTGAATCAGACTCTCTAATAAAAGACACTTTATATGCATAGCCGAGGGAATGAAGCCCTGACAGATGAATAAAACAAATGACGTTCCGGCGAAGCATCAATTTGACTCGCGTCTGTCGGTGAGCAACCCTGCTCTACCGCGCACGGCCGCAGAACTGTTGAGCGCTTTTAATTATGTGTGTAATAAGATTGGGGTCAACATATTTCATGCCAGGAAAATGATGTGTATTTAATGGCTCCCATATATTACCTTCCCTGTGTAACATCTCTGACAGAGTGCCTGTAAGTTTAGCTACCATTAATCAGCATCAGGGTTTGTCTAGTTGGAGAGGAACAGATGAGCGCGCGATGTTCTGCGTGTGGGGCATTCTGGGAAGCGGTGGGGGGGGGGGGGGGGGGGGGTCTCGATGCAGAGCAGGCTGATAGATAACATTCACCTCAAGGGTGCCTAATAAAGCATGTTACAGGGCTTAGCAGGGCAGCGTTACAGAGTGCAGTTTTTACAGTGTAAGATGTATTGGGTTAATATAGCTACTCACTGGTGCTTACCTGACAGAGTGGCTTTGGTTCAGGAGCAAGGCTGCCTGTAATCAGTTATGCGGCTTTGCTTAATGAGCTGACTTTCTGGTTGCTGTTGTTCGGCTTTAAGTGAACATGAAACGCCATTCACAGAACATTTTACTTGTGGAATGAAGTCTGAGGCAATTTTGAAAGTCTGGGATTCAAAATATAATTTAAACTTTGACATAAACTGCATGTTTTAAGTTTTTTTGTTAAACAAAACAGTAAAAATTAATTAATTACACAATTATTGGCCAAGTAGAGTCTGATATATGAAATAATAGTTTTTTAATTTTAATTTTGAGTGGAACAGTTTAATGAAAATTTAGACAAAATCCAATAATAAGTTGTTATTTATGTTTTTAAGTTTCTGTGCACTCATACTCGAGGAGGAAAAAAAATAAATTTTATTCAGAGGCTCATACTGAGATAAAAAAAATAAGCTGAAATTCTGATTGTAATGTAAGTCCATTAGATCTTAACAGACTACTTACGTAAATTGCATATAAATATCAGATGTCAGTCTATATCTGCCAAATTATATTTAAATACTTTGTTTTATGATCAAAGCTCTGTAGTTTTAAAAACATAACGCTGCATTGCGTAATGTTTTAAAACTACTATTCTACAAGAAAAAGTTTGGAAAATCAAGTAAATGTGTTGCTTCAGTCCAATCACTGTCCATATTACTAACAATATAAAAGTTATTCTTATGTTTACATTATAAAAAAAATCAGTAACAAATTCACAGCAAAACATTCTTGATTTCTTGGTTTTACAATTATAAAAGGCCTTTAACTTCCAATCAGATAAGTGAATTGTGTATAACTCTTTTGTTCATGCTGATAATATAGAGGCTTCAGAATGTGTATTAAATATGATACAGTGGGCTTTTTAGTATGAATTAAAACATACAAATCTGTTTACTAAACAGATAAAATCATTTTTAAAATGAAAACAACTGTTTTATAAGGAGGGAGGGGCATTTTCACTAAAGTGGTCTCAGGCTTTTTCTGAGTGAAACAGGAAATAAAAGAATCAGAGCAGGACATTTTATCCATTGGGAATTGAATGGATTATTCAAAGTGGGAGTTATATAACATTAAAAGCCAGACCTAAATGTGAGTTTGATAAAATAATGTCTAAATAGATATTTGTCTTGCTAAAGATTATCCAAAGCCCACATTTCACTCTCAGAGAGAAAACAGTTCAATGGTTTTGTAAAGGAAATAAGTAAAATAGCTTTATGCTTGTACACTATTATTTTGTCTGTATGACTTTGACTTTCTGAAGCCTGCAGAAGGCCTGGAAAAACACAATCCTATTCTAGTGGGACACATGGTAAAAGACCTTTATCTAAAAATATCTATAGGGTGTGTTACCTTTTTTTGGTATATATTTGTGAACGGGGGAAAAATCTGGAGCTGTCTTCTGCAGAAGATGCTCGGCTTCGTTGTAAAATAAAGTCTAATAATTCTGGCATCAAATATCTCTGAGAAGTGATTTTTTTTTTTTATAAAAGAGAGAAAGCACAACAGGTTATAAATAGAACACTAGGGTTCTTGAGTCAATTCTGAAGAATGCTTTATGCCAAAAAAAGTTCTATATAGTAGTAATAGCTATAATTATTGCATAATAATTTCATGTTTAATAGGTAATTTCAATATCGTCTAGTGATAAAGTATGTTTATGAGCTGCTTAATTCATAAAATTTAATTAAAACTTAAAACTACCTCCATAAAATGCTCTCATGATGGGAATCCCTAAAAGGTTCTATAAATGAAGCGCCTGACGGAACCCTTGAAGATTCCATAGAACCTTTTCTAGCAAGAGTGGACAGCAAAAGAAAAGGAGAGATTAAAAGTGTGTGTGTGTGTGTGTGTGTGTGTGTGTGTGTGTGTGTGTGTGTGTGTGTGTGTGTGTGTGTGTGTGTGTGTGTGTGTGTGTGTGTGTGTGTGTGTGTGTGTGTGTGTGTGTGTGTGTGTGTGTGTGTGTGTGTGTGTGTGTGTGTGGCTGCTTCTGAATGCATTATGGTTGTTAAAAAGCTGAATAGAAACTCTCTATAACTCTCCTGTTTACAGAATAACATGTCTAAGTCCTTTGTATTAATACTAATTAGCCTCTTCTGACCCGCATCCCACTGTAAGCACAATAGGAGGCCTAAGAATTCAACAAGTCGCAAGACATCATTACAAACTCCTTTATTCTCTTAAGAAACATTCTCTGGAACAAATACAAAGGCAAATATCTGTATCGATGCAAATCCCCTCTCGTGTATTTCGACAGGATCCGAGACGGGGGTGTGGAGGAACAGACCCCCCCCCACGCGCAGCCCCACACGCGGCCGCATGAAAAGCCACATCAATTTCAGCACAGACAAGCGCCGTCACACAGATTAGGCAGCCACAATGCAGTGGGCTCTTATCTCCACCCACAGGAGGAGGGCAGCCTGATCTGCGCAGGATGGAAACATTCTCACCACGTAATGGACAAAATCAATTGTTGCCCTCCTCAATCAATGCGACCCCCTCGCTCTCTGCTCCGAGAGTGCCGCTGTAATTGAAGTTCTCCGTGGTGTGGGATGGCGGCTTGACCGGGACGGAGGCCGGTGATATCTGGAACAGCGGAGCAGGTAGAGTAGAAAACCACTCACCTGGATGCTTCTCATACTGTATAGACACACCTGGTTAAGCCAAACACATCGGAGCATTACGGCTATATTGATCACTTCCAAAAAACTGACTGTATATGGAACTGGCTAAACTTTCTTCCCGCACAAACTTTTCAACTTAATTCATTA
>CM070826.1:35103678-35120695 GCA_036326025.1 Chrosomus eos | reverse complement strand
TTCCGCACAAACTTTTCAACTTAATTCATTAAAATAACAATTTTAAGTTTGGTAAAACAAAGGTGAAATGATCAAACCATTGTAATAATTATTGTGTGAAAATTATTTCAGGCATCATTTCCACAAAAAAGGTTATTTACTGTAATTAGCCTATTTCAGTTTTCATTTGTTTTTTCTTGTAATTTAGGTGCTTTCTGCTTTTTTCTGGATTTTATTAATAGTTTTTTTTTTCTTTAAAATATTACAATTTATGTTTACTGTATTTTAGCTCAGTTTTAGTTTTTAATTATTTCCAGTGCTTTAATTATAGTAAGTAACATTTCTAATTTATATTTAGTTTAAGTTTTTCATATAATATTTATATTTTATATCAACTTTATTTTAAATATGTTTTTGTATAAAAACTATTTTTTAGTGCTGTCAAATAGATTAACCACGATTAATCACATCTAATATAAAAGTTTGTTTTTATGTAATATTTGTTTGTGTATATATTATATATATATACTGACAAACAAACAAACTTTTAATGTTCAATGCGTTTATAAATTTGACAGCACACATTTTTTGTAATAGTTTTATTTTTATTTTGATAATAACCCTGATGTGCAGAAAAAAAATATACATATAAGATGTTTAATTGTGTGTATTTATTAATACAAAAAAATCTAGCTCTAAAAAATCTTAGCAAGACAAAGATGTTGCCCATTTTTCCCCCAACGATTAAATGTAATTATCACCATAAAATAAAGGTAATTTGAGATGTGGTTGAAATTACAATTGGTCCATTAGTGAGAATGTGGAAACTGTGTGTATTTTTTATTTGTTGGGAGGAGAAAAAAAACCCTACACTCATACAATGAAGCCGTACTGCAAAGACAGCCACATTACCTCATCCAGAGACTGATTAAATATATTAGAATAAGAGAAAAAAAATGGTTATTGCCCTGTGAGAGAGTTTGATTAATTAGCATATTTGCTTCCTCATTTAGAGCCATTGAGAATTCCTCCTAAACATCATTTTCCATGCGCCTAAAAATCCGCTGTCACAATGTCTTTTCTCCGTCGAGAATTTCACAGAGCGAGAACAATGAACCCGAAATGTCTAAGTTATAATTATACCTAAGATGACAGATGACAGTTAAAAACTTAATTTAGAATAAAAATCTCTTTTGACTGAGTTGTGCGGTGGAGAGAGAGAGAAAGGGATCTCTCCTTTAGAATGGTAATTACTCTGCCATTTATTATTCGATCAGCTCACGCAATTAAACGGGTGTGTGGAGGACACAGCTGATAATAAAGTGAAGGGAAAGAGAATGCTAATTAACCTCAGGGATGGCTGCTCCTCGCTCCTCACGACTGCTGCCATCCTCACAAGCTCCTCTGTGGGCTGTCTGGTGGTGTGGTAACCTGGTCGGTCTGTGGGATGTCTGGTGGTGCGGTGACCTGGTCGGTCTGTGGGCTGTCTGGTGGTGCCGTGACCCGGGCGATCTGTGGGCTGTCTGGTGGTGTGGTAACCTGGTCGGTCTGTGGGCTGTCTGGTGGTGCGGTGACCTGGTCGGTCTGTGGGCTGTCTGGTGGTGCCGTGACCCGGGCGATCTGTGGGCTGTCTGGTGGTGTGGTAACGTGGTCGGCCTGTGGGCTGTCTGGTGGTGCAGTGACCTGGTCGGTCTGTGGGCTGTCTGGTGGTGCCGTGACCCGGGCGATCTGTGGGCTGTTGGTGGTGTGGTAACCTGGTCGGTCTGTGGGCTGTCTGGTGGTGCGGTGACCTGGTCGGTCTGTGGGCTGTCTGGTGGTGCCGTGACCCGGGCGATCTGTGGGCTGTCTGGTGGTGCGGTGACCTGGGCGATCTGTGGGCTGTCTAGTGGTGCGGTGATCTGGTCGTCCTGTGGGCTGTCTGGTGGTGCCGTGACCCGGTCGGTCTGTGGGCTGTCTGGTGGTGCCATGACCCGGTCGGTCTGTGGGCCGTCTGGTGGTGCCATGACCCAGTCGGTCTGTGGATCGTTTGGTGGTGCCGTGACCCAGTCGGCCTGTGGATCGTCTGGTGGTGCCGTGACCTGGTTGGTCTGTGGGCCGTCTGGTGGTGCCGTGACCCGGTCGGTCTGTGGGCCGTCTGGTGGTGCCGTAAACCTGGTTACCATGTCATCAACTATCTTCTATTCCGATTCTCAAATACGTGTAAGTGAGTTTGTTTTGCCGTTTAAAAAAACGTTATAAATTATTTTGATGTGTAACGTGAGATGGGCGCCGTCATGTTTGTTTGGGCCGCAGTTAGGAGATTCCTGTCTGTTGGGTTTATTATAGCACGTGAATTCTTCAGTTTCTCCCGAAATACATAGCCGGTGAACTGGGAGAAGAACAGAGTTAACTTTATAGTTACTTAAACTGTGTGTCTGATATGAATAAAATCCGTCGGCAAATATATTTGAATGGGTTGTTATTGCTGCTTCCATAGACACCATTGTGTATTTTACAAACTATAAATGTATTGTTTTGCTATAAATTATATGTATTTAAATGTCTGAAACCTAAAATAAACATTATGTGGTTAAAAACACTGAATAGGCTAAAAACACTGAATAGTTGGGATATAATATGACAAGCACTGAGCGCGTCCTTCTCTGGCTCAGCGCCAGCCACAGCGCGAAATACAGTCTGAATCTGGCAGTTCTGTCACGTCACTGTACATTCGCTCCTTAGTGGTCAGCTGCTGCAGAGCGTGCCGAAATCAAAATTGCTGATGAGATGTAGAGGAAAATATCTCTGTGTTGTGCCTACACGCCCCTTAGCTGTTCTAAATCCACTGTAAAACACGGCTTTTCGGGGGTTATTGCTTAAGTGAAAAATTTGAATGTTAGCCCCGCCCCTCCTCCCGATATCATCGTCCATCGCGATGTTTCACTGTACACATCGTCTGATGTCAAATTGGTAGACATCGCACAACCCTAACCGTGACCCGATCGGTCTGTGGGCTGTCTGGTGGTGCTGTGACCCTGTCGGTCTGTTGGTCGTCTGGTGGTGCCGTGACCTGGTCCGTCTGTGGGCTGTCTGGTGGTGCCGTGACCCGGGCGGTCTGTGGGCTGTCTGGTGGTGCGGTGACCTGGTCGGCCTGTGGGCTGTCTGGTGGTGCCGTGACCCGGTCGGTCTGTGGGCTGTCTGGTGGTGCCGTGACCCGGTCGGTCTGTGGGCCGTCTGGTGGTGCCATGACCCAGTCGGTCTGTGGATCGTTTGGTGGTGCCGTGACCCAGTCAGTCTGTGGATCGTCTGGTGATGCCGTGACCCGGTCAGTCTGTGGGCCGTCTGGTGGTGCCGTGACCCGGTAGATCTGTGGGTCATCTGGTGGTACCATGACCCGATCGGCCTGTGGGCCATCTGGTGGTGCAGTGACCCTGACGGTCTGTGGGCCTAACGAGTGAGGTCGTAAGAATTCATACGAATTAGCCACCTCGTAAAATATGTACGAATTGCCATGAGATCGGGTTGGAGTAACAGTTCAATTTAAAAAACTTTACTGTCAGATAAAAATAAATAAAATAAGAACAAATAATCAGACTATAAGCAACAGCACAAATAAATACAATAGAGCAAAAGATACAAATAAAATAAACAAAGCTGAAATTGAGTAATCAAATGTAAAATAACATTGCATATAATCTTCACTGTATAAATTAAATAAAAGATTAATCATTATTAAAGTTACAAAAGCTATTCAGTCAAGAGCAGTGAGTGTTTTCCTTGTCTTTGTTGTTTTAATTAACATTAAAGGATTTTTTCACTTTTATGTGAACTTCAGTAGGGGACCAAATGGTTCAAGGTCCAAATGACAGTTTCAGTGCAGCTTCAAAGGGCTTTAAATGATACCAGACGATGAATAAGGGTCTTATCTAGTGAAACGATCAGTTATTTCAAAAATAAATAAAAAAGTTTAAGTTTTATTAGCACAAATGCTCGCCTTGCTCTGTTCTGTGATGCGCGTTCGTGACTCTCCTGTTCGAACTCGTTCATCAAAATTAACAAATCTTTTTTCGAGTCATTTTATTCATTCAACGAACGAAATGACTTGGAAAAAGATTTGTTCATTTTGAACGAGTCTTTTTTAAGCCAGAATGCATATCCGTCGACAGAAACAGACAGTAACGTCTGTCTTTTGTTTATTTATTTTTAACAAACCATAGTATATATATGCATATTACGAAAAGCGCAGTTCGGTTTATTACTGAGAAGGAGAGAATTATTTCACCCCTACAAATCACTAACCCCAAGTAAAAGTGATAGTAATAATGCTTGATTTAGCAAACTCCGCTAAATTAAGATGTTAGAGGACGGTTAGGATGAATCTGTGGCCGCCACATACGCGTAAAATGAAGTGCATGAAGACCTTCTTTGTCAATCAAATACTCAACAACCCTTTTAAATGGATTCCTCACAGTGGGGCACCTGACACAACGGGAAAAATCGGGAGCACCTTTCGAAAATGGTCAGAACAATGTGTGTGTGTGTGTGTGTGTGTGTGTGTGTGTGTGGGGGGGGGTAATATTATATTATAGATAATATTATAAGATTACATCCATATGCTTTCAGAAGAACTTCTGGAATTCTTTCAAAGAACCAATACTGGTTTCCAAACAGTTTCCACACACTGTCCTGACATAATTTTGGCGTGATTCAACGCAACACATAACAGCTTCCTAGATGAATCAGTTAACCCTATAAAGGCTAGTGTATCTGATAACCACATTTCTTAGGCCAGATCATCAACATGATCCACTACAAGCCTTCTGTCGTCTGATTGATCGTTTTTTAGCAAGTAAAAGTCTTTCAGTATAATTGTACAAACGTCCACCTTCAGTTCATGGTTCACGTGTCTTTCTACTGTCAAATCTGCACTGAGTTTTGTATAAAAAAAAACACTTTATACTCTTGGTAATATTTCAAGATGAACACATTTACTTGATTTTCCAAACATAATTTAAAAAAAAATCATAATCATATTTGAGTATCAAATATGATCATCAGGATTTTGTTGAAGATTTATTTGTTCATCTCTCAATAGTCATTATATTGCATTGCATTATATATTTTAAAACTACAGAGTTTTTATCATAAAAGTGAATATTTAAAGAATATATTTGGCAGATATAGAGTGACGACTGATATTTATATGCATTTTACTCAAGCAGTCTGTTACACTTATCTTCTTCATTTGCATTAAGCCATCAGAATTTCATGTTACTTTTTGTACATTTAAATATCAGTAACTTCACCAAATTGCATATTTTTACTGTGTTTGGGCCTCTGAATAAAACTATGGTGTTTTTTTCTTTTTTCCCTCCTCGAGTATGAGCTCCATATGTTTCTACATCATACTATATTAGCCATATAAGCCTGAAATATGGTACTCAAAAATAAATAAAAATAGATTTTTTATATTTTGTCTAAAGGTTCAATAAACCTTTAATTATTTCATATTTTAGCCTTTAAAGGGTTAAAGGAACAATAAATCTTAAAATGAGAATCGCTTTATTATGACCTACAATCTTTTGTGGAATGTGAAAAGAAATCTTCAGTTGTTATTGTAATGACCTCAAATAATTATTTTATTTGTTTCATGTCTTTGATTATTGTAGATAATATGTACTAATGGCGCTTTTCCACTGCAGGTACGGCTCGGTTCGGCTTGGTACGGTTCGACTCGGCGCGGAATGGTTCGGCTCGCTTCGCTTTTCCACTGCGTGGTACGACTCTGCTCGGTACGGCACGGTTCGGTTCGCTTTAGGCCGGTTGCTTTTCCACTGCAGTTAGTACCTCTTCAAAGTGGGTGGGACTGATCGTTACACTGTTTGTAGGTCCGGTGATAGCCGTGTGCGGCTAAGAGCTGAGCTACTTCTTGGAACACTTTTTCATTCCGTTTTGCCCCCGCTCCTCGGCAACCAATGAGAGGAACGTCTGCACCTCGACCACGATTCAGCCATTTCTTTTTTAAAGTTTTGATCTCTTTTTTTTTTCAAGAAAGTAAAACACAGGTGCTACCGCGTTGGCTGTTGTCTACTGGTTATATGACTCTGTATAGCGGGTTTAGTGTCTCGTGTCGCAAATCCAATGACGCTGGTAGTGACGATTCTGTCTGTCTGACCAATCAGTGATCTGCAGTGTTTCACGTCACATTTTAGTACCGGTACGGTACGCTTGGAACCTCAACAGATCAGGTACCATTTAAAGCGCGCCGAAGCGAGCCGTACCGTACCGTACCATGCAGTGGAAAGCACCACAAGTGAGCCGTACCGAACCGAACCGTACCGTACCATGCAGTGGAAAAGCGCCAAAGCGTGCCGTACCGAACCGAACCGTACCGTACCATGCAGTGGAAAAGCGCCAAAGCGTGCCGTACCGAACCGAACCGTACCGTACCATGCAGTGGAAAAGCGCCATAATATAGCCTCAGATAATATGTATACTATTGGGGGTGCTGTGAGAAGAAAAGACTAGTGAGTAAAAAGAGAGTGAAGAAGGGCAGGCATGTTATTGTTCATTTTAAAACTTTCAGCCCCAAAATCTGTGCAGAAAATTAAAGAGAAAAATAACCGGGGCGAATAAATCTACAGAAAAGAAAAGGTTGTCGTTGTTACTGTCCATGGCGGCAACATTATTTACACTGATAACATCTGTCCAGTCTCCTAAAAAATTGTAATGGCTTTATTAATCGCGAAATTTTTCACATTTTTCAAATCCCATGTGATGTGTGCATAATATTCATATTCAAACTGGATGGATCATAAGAAACAATGATATTTGGTAATCTAAGTTTTCCTGCGACGTTTTCAGTAAGTGATGAATTACTGAATTACATGTAAAGTCCTGCAATTTAGTATGATGAGTGGTATTGGTTAATTTAATGATACTTGATTTGTAACTTTTGTGAAGATAGGTCACCATACTGTATGTTTTTGTTATAAGGAAAGATGACCATGAACATTCTGTGAAACTTCGTCTTTTGTGTGCCACGATTTTCACTTTTGGCTAAACTATTCCCATCAACTATAGGCTTCTCTAGGAGACAATCGTCTACTCATACCACTGAACCAGAGTGATTTCCATCAGTGTATGGAGTGTGTGTCAGATTGAATGTGGCAGACTGATTAAATAAGATGTTAAAATTCAGCTCTGTTGCATTTGGCGTATAAAGAAGTCTCCTCCAGTTGGACATCTTTCTGAGAACATGCAATCAGTACATGTTGTCATTCTAAAGTAATATCCCATATATATATATACGCAGTTGGCCTATATCTGCGTGTGTGTGTATATATATATATATATATCACTCTTCCTCCAGAAGCACTTCAGCTGGAGCTGAGAGTCAAAGCCATCATCCTGAGCTTGTGGCCACTTCTGATGGAGACAAATTTACATTTAGTTGAAAACTTCACACTTGTGAGAGGCGAAGAAAGGATGAAAAAAATCCAATCTGCGGTAATAGTAGCTGTAGTTTGGTTTCGCTGCACATTATTTGCATTCCTCAGGTACGGAGCTCTCCTCCGGCGACGAGGTAACGATTCACAAATCACTGTCGCCGCGCCAGTCAAGGGCTCCGCTCTGCTCAATAGACCATTGTACCTGCGAGTGTAATTGGTGAAGGCTTGACAGAGCCGGGAGTCGTAACAAAGATCTCTCGCTTTAGGGCTGAGGGATGATTTTCATAATGTTACCGCTAAATGAGCGCGGAGGTCTCGAGGTCTTGGCACTGAGTGACACGGGCCCAGACGAGCGCGCACACACATAGAAAGAGAAGAGCAAAACACACACACTCTCACCGCGACGCCCCACACACACCACTGTCAATTAAAGAATCTGATACGCTGTCAACACCACTTTCACCACCAATTTGAACAACTTTATGACACAGGAATAGCACAAGTCTCCCCAATTATTTGCCCCCAACAAACAGCTTGACAAATGGTGACGAGACATCAAACTCATTTTGCTGTAGTCATTTTACTGATTTGTTATTTTGAAAAGGAACGTTGTTAGGAATGGAAATAATTGCTTTTGAATAAGTCATATCTTGTCAGTTCATTTCAGTTGAAGAAGTGAAAAAAGCATAAAATTCGTCAGTAAGGCCCAAAAAACAAATATGACAGCACAAGACAGAAACATTTGGTCAAGATGTTGGTGTTATAGTTTGAACTGTGGAAAAACGGGACATTTTAGCAAGAATACGTCACTGTTTTAAACAATTTCTTTCAACAAATATCAAATGTATAAAATTTATTAAAAAATAAAAAAGAGCACACTTTTCAAGTGAAGGGTTTCACAAATGTTTATTAGGTTTAAAAAATGTTGATATATTTATAGTTTTTGGAAGTAGAAAATAAGTTTCACATTTTTTTTCATATTATTTAATGTGAAAAACAGAGGTCATTCCAAGAAGTCCTAACATATAATCACAAATTTTAATATTTTTTCTTTTTTCTTCTTCTTTTTTTGTTGTTGCTATCAGTACATGGTGTTTTGTTACATTTTCTGTTTAGGGAATGTTTATTGCATTAATTTAGTGTCACGTGTGTCACCTTGATGGTGTTTTGTGTTTGTGTGACCCTGTTCACCTTCTACATCAAAACGAAGACAAAAAGTATTTCCAGAAGTATTGTGTTTTTCAAATAGCCACTGCCTACAACACGCTGGATCCTTCACTGGAAACAAAAAGTAACTCACTCTCGCTATGTTAATTCTTGCACTCAGGAGCGACACAAGTCGACACCATTATGACTAAAAGTTTGCTAAGAAGTATGTCCTACTAAAGCAAAGTATTTGGGTTCTTCTCAGTACTCATATTGATGCTTCCTCATTTCTTCACTCATCCGTCTTCTAGCCCGTGACCCGGAAACCGATTGTCCTCAGCCATCTTGAAGGACATCTCAATTCTCGAATGACCCGACCTCTTTATTTAAAGTTGCAACGTCCGACAAGCCATGGTGTAACACCCACTAATCAAGGAGTGCAACATTAACTGAATGCTTGACTCAATGCCAACAGGTAGCAACTTCAATTGGGTTCGATACACTGAGCCAGATCAATGGGCCAATCAGAAGATACCAAGCTCGAAGAAGGCAAAGCAAACACAACACACAAGTTTGAGGGTTTTTAGATTTTTTGTTGTATTAGCTATTTTGATCTTTTTTCTTTGTATTGATGTAATGAATGAAATGGACAGTAAATAATAAATGACAAAGGTAAACCAAATGAAATGTCAAACTTTTGACATACAAGGGGAAAAAATATACAATATGATCAACCTTGATCAAGTTCTGATTTGAAATAAATTGATAAACAAAAGAAAACAAAATTGTCAACAAAGCTTTTTCTTTCTTGAATCTCTGATTGATAAAACTCCCTCTTTCTTACTTTCCGGCTGAGGTTTGAATTTCTTGGTTTCTCTAATTTAAATATTACTATTTGTTGTAGATTAATAAGTTTAGGTTTAATTTAATGTCCTAATTTTCCTGTCTTTTCCTGTAGTTTAAACCAGTCGCTTCAAATACAAACTCAAATCAGTATTTCAACCCAGATGATACAATTAGAGTAACAATTCACACAACTTTAACTCAAAAATGTACAATATGTATATGAAACCAAATAAGAGATATATCTGTGTATATACAAAACAAAGTGTAAATGAGATCACACAATTTCAAAAATAAAGATTATACACACTTCAGTTCAATTTCAGTTCAGAAAAATATACCTCAGTCCATTCGATAAATTCAGTTCAGAAGGAAAACGACATCACTAAGTGGATGAGACGGTAAGAAGTAAAAGATCCAAATTCAGTCCGGGAGGCTCGCCATCTTTCTCTTTCTCTCAACACAGCTTGATGAATCCTCACCATGCACGCAAATCACAGTAGAAAATCCAACTTCTACATAAACAACAAAAACTGGCCTGTACACACAGGACAACATTTTTAAAATCTCATTTCTAACCTCTGTTTCAACAATATTCAACAATATACTCTTCACATCAACATTTAGTGTTTATGTTCAACATAGGCCATACTTCACATACAGTAACCATATCACTTAATTTTAACACGTATAGAAATACAATACACCATTGTAATTCATCACATATAAGAAAAATAAATCCACAACTCACCGATTCCTCTGAATTAACAGTGTTCTGTTAATATTTTCTCCAGATTACACCACGAACTATAGCGATGACTCAACTAACTTTGGCTCGTCGTTCAGGATCGACAAGGCCATAACAGGTAAGCTCTTTCACAATACTTCTCAAATTGACACTTAATTCAACTTAAAATAACTTTCATATTCTTTGTTTAGTAGTTGTATACTAAATATCTGCTCAAAATTAGATCGTTTTTCTCAAATTTCTGGAGCTTTGATCACATGTGTTTCTCCGTTTTAGCTCTCTCTATCAGTTTTTCACCGCATCTCACAGTGGGCGGAGTCAGCATCGCAGCTGATCACACTCAATTGGAAGATCTACATCTGCAGTGCAGATTCCAACTCTAATTGGATACATTTTACCGCAGTAATTTGCATATTACTAATGTAATTAATAAAGCATTTTATTTATCTCAATTTTCTTTTATTGCTGTCTTTTTCCCACACAAACAGTTTCACTGGAAGGGTGAATACGGCAAAAAATATATTTTTTCTATTGACTGCAATTTGACTAATTTGAGTCTGGGTTACACCCTCCCCTCCTAGAAGTATGCAAGTCCCTTTGCATATCCCCAACAGGTGCATAACCCCGAGTTACGAGGTTTCCTACTTGAGAGAAATCCTGCAAGGACTCTGAGAGAGCAACATTTAGACCTTGAAGAAGGGATTGAACTATAGTCACCAGAGGATTCCCCAATTCAGGGTAAGTCAGAATTTTGGGTTTCTCTCTATGACGGACAGACCTTCTCAATTCAACTTCGTCCTCATCTACATCATTTGTTTCTTTATCAATTAGTTGTTTTTCAGCTGAACTGGATTCCAGGGTGGTGGACTCTCCATTATGATTCGGATTCTGCAGCTCCAAGGTGGGTGAACAACTCATATCAGCATTGCTTTCTCTTTCAGGTTGAATCTCAGGATTTTCAGGTAAGTCAGTTCTAGAATTCACAGGTTCAGTCATAGATATTTCATCAGTGTCCTGAAATCCCCTTTCAGGTACGTCATTCTGAACTCCAAGGTGGACCTCTAAGCTTGTGTCAGATAAAGGAACAGAACTTTCCCTGTTTGGGTGAGCCACTTCAGGAGTTTGAACTACAAAAGATTCCTTGACAATATTAAGTTGAGGCATTACACAATAACTTTCCTCTTCCTCAGAGTCAGGGATTTCTTCTGTTTCCTCAGAACGTCTACAGGCGGTCTCACTGCGAGTTCTACGCTTGGGAACTGGACTCTGGATCTCACATTCTTGAACTTCGGATGGAAGAGTTCCACAAGAGAGTAACAAATCCCGATGTAATGTCCGTATGGGTCCTGTTTCAGTTTCAGGGCACACTTTATACACTGGCAAATCACCATGTTGGTCAATGACTACATAAACTACTCCTTCCCATTTGTCAGCGAGTTTGTTCTTTCCCCTGAGTCGAACACTTCTGACTAAAACACGATCTCCCTTGTGCAATGTTGAGGCTTTCACACATCTGTCATAGCGGGTTTTATTCCTTTCAGCCATTTTCTTGGAATTTTCACTCGCAATACGGAAACTTTCTTCAAGATGTGACTTGAGGTTCTTCACATATTGTGAATGTGTCATTTCTCCCTCACTCTTCAAAGGTAATCCAAAAGCTAGATCCACCGGAAGCCTAGGCTGCCGCCCGAACATCAACTCGTAAGGGCTGAACCCTGTGGTCTCATTGCGAGTACAATTGTAAGCATGTACAAGGGGTTTTACGTACTCTTTCCAGCAACTTTTCTTTGTGTTCTCTAAAGTTCCAAGCATGCTTAACAACGTCCTATTAAATCTTTCAACAGGGTTTCCCCTCGGGTGGTATGGGGTTGTCCTGACCTTTCGCACTCCTGCTACTTCGCACAACTCCTTGATTAGATGGGATTCAAAATCAGGGCCTTGATCGCTGTGAAGGCGCTCTGGGTAACCATAATGGCAAATTAACTGCTCCCACAGGCACTTCGCAACAGTTTTGGCCTTCTGGTTAGGAGTTGGAATGGCAAGTGCATATTTAGTAAAGTGGTCAGTGATTACTAACACATCTTTGGTATTACTACAATCAGGCTCTAGAGATAGAAAATCTATGCACACAAGTTGCAAGGGCCGAGTAGTTGAAATGTTCACAAGGGGTGCAGCTTTTTCAGGTGAGGTCTTCCTTCGTATGCACCGTCCACAAGTCTTGACTTTGTGCTCAACATCTGATGCCATCTTGGGCCAATAGAATCTGTTTCGAACTAGATCTAGTGTACGGTCAACCCCCATATGTCCGAGGTCATCATGCAGGGACTTGAGAACATCTAGATGAAATTTTTCGGGTAGGACCAGTTGGTATGCAGTTTTCTCAGCAAAGTTTCTTCTTCTGTATAGGATTCCGTCGTGAAACTCCAGGCGGTCTTTCTCTCTAAGGAGGTAAGGTAATCTGGGAAGAGCAGTCCGTAGAGTATTAGGAGGAGTTTCTCCAGTTCGAAGCTGTGCAATAACCTCTCGGATACAAGGATCGGCTAATTGTGCACTTTGAATTTCAGAAGCAGAAAGATGTGAAATGGTCGGTAGACCTCCGCATTGATCTTCCTGTGCATAAGCATCAGGTACAGCAGTTTCTTGCATTGCCAAACAACTGACAAAGGAAACAGGCAAGTAATTTGGACACTCCGGCCATTGAATAAGACGACTGTCACAGATGGCTTTTACAACATCATCCCTAATTTCTTGTTTACCAGAATTCATGGTAAGCTGTTCAGTGAAATTAAGAATTCGGGCTTGTTCTTTCAGGGAGACATCATCATCTGGAAGCTTTGCGTGGGGTCGACGAGACAGCCCGTCTGCATCAATATTCTGCTTCCCTGACCTGTACTGTAATTTGAAATTGTAGGTCGAGAGTGCAGCTAACCACCTATACCCAGTTGCATCAAGTTTAGCAGTGGAAAGAACATAGGTTAGGGGGTTACTGTCCGTCACCACTGTAAACATGCCTCCATAGAGGTAATCATGGAATTTTTCGACCACTGCCCACTTAAGAGCCAGGAATTCCAATTTATGGGCAGGGTACTTTGACTCACTTTTCGAAAGCCCCCGGCTTGCATAGGCGATAACCCTAACTTGTCCATCCTGCTCCTGATAAAGAGCAGCGCCCAGACCTGACGTACTTGCATCAGTATGCAGAATGTATGGTAACCTGGGGTTAGCAAAAGCCAATACTGGCACAGTTGTGAGCTCATTAATGATTAATTCAAATGCGTCTTGACAGGAGGTTGTCCATCTACCATTGAAAAACTCTTTGGGATTCCTGTACTGGGTATTACTCTTTAACTTAAGGTTCCGACGAATAGGAGGATACCCTGAAGTTAACTCGTTTAAAGGCTTCACCTTCTTGGAAAAATCTTTTATGAAACGTCGGTAATAGCCAACAAATCCGAGAAAGGAACGAAGTTCTTTCAGATTTTTAGGAATCGGCCAGGTTTTGACAGCTGCTATTTTTTCTGGATCAGTTTTCACTCCTTGGTCTGACACTATATGGCCGAGGTACTTTACTGAGGTTTGTGCAAAGACACATTTCTCTGGCGCAAGTTTAAGACCGTATTCTTTAAGCCTGTTTAGGACTCTGACCAGCCTTTCCTCATGTTCCTCCAAATCCTTGGAGAAGACAATTATGTCATCTATAAACACAAGGACCTCACGAAGATTGATGTCTGCCATACACTTTTCCATTATTCTTTGAAATGTGCTGGGGGCGTTAGTGACCCCTTGTGGCATACGGTTAAATTCATAAAATCCTAACGGACATACAAAAGCCGTTTTTTCTTTGTCAGTTTCTTCAACCTCAATTTGGTAATAACCAGATTTTAGGTCAAGAACCGTAAACCACTTGGACCCCGTTAAGGCCATGAACGTGTCTTCAAGTTTGGGGAGTGCATACGCATCCTTGATGGTCTTTTGATTTAATTTCCGATAGTCAATGCATAATCGAATGTCACCACTTTTCTTTCTGACCACGACAATGGGAGAGGAGAAAGGGGACTGAGATTCTCGGATAACTCCCGCATCAAGTAACTCCTGAAGGTGCTGCTTTACAGCTTCCAGATCTTCTGGATGTATGGGTCTTGCCCGATGTTTGAAGGGCGTTTCATCTGCAAGATTTATTTGGTGCTTGACCTTATCGGTACATCCAAAGTCCTGGGAATGTAAGGAAAACACTTCTGGCATTCCTTGAAGACGTTTGGTGAGCCTACTCTTCCATTCTGGTGAGATGGGAGAATCACCAAAATTGAACTCAGGAATGGACTTTGGAATGGAGTTTGTTTTACTATCATGGTCATCACGCTCCTCTGAATACACAGACTGAACCGCTTTTAATTCAGCCAAAACACATCTAGGAGGAATTGTGATATCATGTGCGGTAGGGTTGGCGACTACAACGGGTAAGTGACAACGTCTTTCGCCTTCAAGCGTGGCCATGCATGTCTTGACAATCAGGCCACAAGGCAGAGGGGAAAAGGATGGATGTTCTACAACTACCCATTTATCTAAATGAGATCCAGCAACAGAAGCCTTTCCACAAAGAACTGCACTTTGTCCAGCAGGTATTATTTGAGAAAGGTTTTCAGATAGCCGCACTAGTCCAACATTCCCTTCTACATTCTGCTTCTGGCGCAATTCCAAAATCTTTAGCACTTGCTTATATCCATAGGTAGGAGAAAAGTATTTAGTTCCTTGCTGTGAAAAGTCTTTGTACAGGTTGTCCAAGGTGTTTGTCCCAATCAACACTGAAGGCTGAGAAGTAGAGGGGAGATCAGGGACAACCAAAGCGTAAGTAAGTACCTCTGTGTCAACTCCCACAAAGTCCTTGGGAAAAGTGATGGTCAGCTTAACATAGCCAAGGTAAGGAATGTTTTGACCATTTGCACCCTCAACTTCCAAAAGATCATTTAAGGAATGAATTGGCTGATCATACAGGTTCTCATTGTAAAATGATTTTGTGATGGTTGTGACCTGTGAACCAGTGTCAAGTAAGCAGTCACACATTACCCCTCCAACATCAACTCGCGCAGTGCATTTCGCTCCAATTAAGCCCTTGGGTAAGACAGATTGTCGTGACCTTGCTTGTGCATGGGCTGACAGTGCCCTAAAAGGCTTGGGACACTTTGATTCAATCCCAGTTCCCATTCGTCCCGCAACAGGAACTGCGGTCAGTTTAAATGTGGCTTAGAACTCTCATTCCGCAAGTCCCATTCACGCTGTCTCTTTGCAAGCTCATCTCGCTTCTCTGACACCAAGGCTGGATTCGGGTCATTGGAACAAGAACTGACAATGTGTCCATCCTCTCCGCACCTAAAACAATAGCCTGGTTTTGGTCTAGCTGTCTGGAATGTGTCTGGAACTTTGGTTTTTCCTTTAGGACTGATGGCACTCTGTTTACTTGAGGATTTGAATATGTTCGACTTGGGGTTTGGTTTGTCTTTAGACTGTTTGGAAGTTAATAATGCAAGCTGATTTTGGAGTTCTGCTATCTGACTTGCTAACTGAGCAGTAACAGAATTAAATTGAGTCATATCATCTCTAGTGGCTGTTTGAGACTGTATCACGGCACGCTGCTTAACACTTCCCAGGTGTTGTTTCATTCGTACACTTTTGGAAGCATGCTTGCTCTCCTCGGTTCGTAATAAAGTCATTAGCTCTGCAAAGGATGGGGGTGAATGCTTTTTCTGCTCTAATTGTAACTCTAGAATCAAAGAATTTTCCCAACATCCTCTGCAAAACTGCTTGAGTAGATGCTTATCAACTTCAGAGCCAAGGACTCCACCACGGCGCATAGTGGTCTGTAACGAAACATGCAATCGTTGCAAGTAAGCAGATGGTTTTTCTCCCGGGTTCTGGAATATGTTCAGGAACTTGGCAAATAACTCATCGCCATCCTCAATGGGCGCGAAAGCAGAATCAAGAAGCTGAATGTAAGTTGAAGGTGATGCAGCTGGGCCAACAGATTTTACTATGTCTGCCGCTGGGGAAAGAAGGCTCTCACAGATTCTGCGCACTCTGTGGAAATCAGAGACTGTTGGGTCTTGGAAAAGTAGTTCGGCACTAGTGCGCCAAGTTTCGTAATCAACCTCGTTAGGTGGATGGGGAGTTCGTCCAGAAAAAAACACGGAGCCGTAGCGGTGAATTTCCAGCTATGGCTAAGTCAGTGGTGCGTACAAGATGTTCCACCACAACTTTCTGCACACCAGGTGGGTTTAAATCACTGACACTGATTGACGGAGATTCTGGGCTTGTGGCTGAGACTTGTGGAACAGAATGATGTTGTGCAGCATTTGCTGTTACCTGGGACTGCTTAAGAGGGAACTCAGTCAAGAGGGGATTTGCTGAACGAGCAGGTAAGGTGTCGTCATCTTCAGAAGTAACGGGTACATGACATGGTTTTTGTACCACGCTCTCGTGAATATGAGCCAACATGCCCTTCAAGACATCCTCGAAATTCTCTCCACTGCGACTTGCCAGCTCTTTCAGCTCGTTTAGGTAAGTTTGTGTTGTGTTTCGTCCAAGCCTCTTGACGTAGACACTCGATAAAGCTGACACATGGAAAGAGACATCAGGATTATTCTTTGCATGCTGGACATATGGAAGCATTGTTTGAAGGGTTTGGACCGCGAATCCAGAGTTGAATTCAACTATCAAGGACCTCTGCAATTCTAGGCAAGGATCACTTAATGGGATGATTCGGTTTATTGACCCATACTGCTTTACAAAGTCCAGTATTTCCTCATCTGCTTCAGTTTCAGTTATGCCACTAATTAAGATTGCATTAGGAACTTTTACACCCTTTTCCTCTATAACT
>CM070826.1:35045190-35097378 GCA_036326025.1 Chrosomus eos | reverse complement strand
GAGAGCAACTCGCTTACAGTTTGTGACAAAAATGATCTGTAAATAGGAATACAATCAAACACCCTTCAAAAGCCTGCACACCCAAATATTACAGTACTCAGAGAAGCCATGATGTCACTGGCTGAACTGAGAGTGTCAGAGCGAGACGGAGACTGAAGTAGAGGATGGGGGTGGGGGTGAAGAAGAGAGAGAGAGAGAGATGGGGGATATATACGGAGGGGAGAGATCATCAAGATGTGACAATTGTGACAAGAGCCGAGAAAGTGTAGCTGCTCCGAACGTCACGTGAATTTCTCCGTCTCTCTCTTGGCCCGCAGCTGACAGCTTAATGTGAGCCACATGCAATATTTATTCCCATCCACTGTCAGACTGTCTAGCTGTCCACAGGAGTACAAAGAATGTCACTTATTAGAATAAAAGCAGGGGAACCGGCGGTAATCAAGGACATATGTACATCAGCCGTTGCCTCACCTCGTCTCTCTCTCTCCTCTCCGTCTCTGGTAACTAGCTCTCAGGAGCCATTTGTGGCTGTACTAAATTCATTTATTTATCTCATTAGTGCCGGCAGGCCGTGAGATGCTCGCTGTGACATGTGTGTTGTGTTATAATGCTTATCACAGAAGTAATAAACAACAGCGATCACCACGGCGCTGGGCGTCGCATGCTATCATTAGCCCTAATGAAAACACCTGTAGTTCGGGAAAAAATCCGAGCCATCCGGAGCCAAAACACCAGAGATGAGACAGAGCTCGGAAACAAAGCGAGAGGAGTTATAGGGAGCGGGAAAAGACAAGGCTGTGTCTGAAAACGCATATTCTCTCGAGTAGGTACTTATTCTGAATAAGTAGTTACTTCATGACCACCAAAAAGTCTGTTCTACTGTAGAGTGTGTGTAGTATGAATGTAATCCAGATGTACTGCATCCTCCATGTTGTCATTATCATGTGACCAACCAGTGTCAGTTGTGTCTCTTCTCCACCATTCACAAATCCTCACCCGTGGCCTCATGCACTGTAAAAAATATTTTAGCAATTTAGTTATTTCAACTTATTTTTTTAACTAGATTGTCCAGACAACAAGAAATTTTAAGTTTTCTTGTCCTCAACTTATCGAAATAAGTTAGTTACACTAAAAAAAACCTCAAAATAATGAGTTAACTTTTTTTACAGTGTGGGACAGTAAACTGACCATCATACACACACTTCTGAATCTCACCGGAAGTAGAAGCTCATCTGGGGACTTTTGCCTGCTCTTTTTTACAAGTACTGTGAATTCGGACACTTAATTTGTTACATGTTGTTTTTCACCTACTATATATATATATTCATGATTGAGCTTCTTTTTTTTACACCTAATTTTACATTTTTACATAGTTTTTTTGGACATCAAGCAGCTATCCAAGTACCTCACTTTCATACAAAAAAATATGCAAAAATGACCTAAAAGAGTTAAGACCTAAATGACTTAAAACCCAAACATTGGAATGTATTAAACTGCATGAAATTTCCAATATTGTGCAGAATTATCATCATGACATATAGTCTAAGTGGGAAAATTACCATTTTGGTTTGTAAATGCCTATTGAATATCAGTAAATCCATGAGCTCAACAGCCAAATCAGCAAAATCCATATTTTTACAATAATTACTTATGGAATTATATACTGTACTTTTAAAGTGCAAATTGAATGTAATGTTTTGCAAATTTATTGCAATTTAATGAAATTAATATTAAATACAATTAGCCAGTGTTGGGTATAAGTTGGGTATAAAAATTAATTAATAAAATAAACTTTGTAAATCCCATTTCAACCTGTCAGGCTATAGGCTGTAGTAATTAACAACCAAGGAAACTAACTAGGGAACACAGGGAAAACAGAACACAAGAAACGTCTCTTTATTATTCTTTATAATAAATCATATAAAATTGCATACATTATTCTTGAAATTATTCTTCTAAAGGGAAAAGGTTATATTAAAAACATGCATTTTAACTTCAGATGTTAAAATTCACTGGTTAATCCATCAGGATGTGAAGAGACTTTCAACCAGTAAAAGTGTTAATGAAAATAACTTAACTTCCATACCTTTAAGTAGACACTTAAGTAGCACATATTTATATGTAATTTCATAATTGCTTTTGTTGTCTTTGAAATATGGTTTAATCCGAATGTATTGACAAGCATTTCTGAAATAAAATACTGAAATTTATATTGGAAGTTGTATGTCATGTATTTAAATATTTGTAATTACAATTATGTGTCTTTCTTTAAGTACACTTAAGTGGTCTTTTATTTCATTAATTATCTGCAAGGACAGTTCTTTACAAATATACTTTTATAATTTGAAGTACACTACAACTGCACATTCAGTACAACACTTCTTTTACAAAAGTGGGAACTCTTTACAGAAAACACACTGTAGTTGGGACAATTTGGGATTTTTTTTTTTAACTTACACAGGCTACGTCCACATTAATCCGGATACATTTGAAAACGGAGTTTTCGTTTAAAAACGCTCTCCGTCCACACTAGCGTTTTCAGACGTTTCAGTGTGGATGAGAAACTTATAAATTCACCTTACTGCGCATGCGTGAAACCTCACAAAAGCTCACTGACAGATGGAAAAATAAAGAAAGGTATCGCGCAATTCTTCTAACATGATAATTTTATTTAGCAAAATATTTCACCATTCACTGATGCATCCAGGTCGCACTCAGTCACCATATGTTTGGTCTAAAACGCGACTGCTCTCCTGTATTGCCGCAGGACAGCAAATATGAGTACATTTTCTGTCATCTGTGCAGTACTGTGATATGAAGAGTGTGCAAAGTAACATATTTTAGCAACAGTGTGAAAGTGAATAGCACATAACAGGCACAATACCGGTAAACATCAGGTAAACATCTATTGGTACAACATGGATCACATGACTAAACTTACGTCATCGTTTTCAAATACCTCCGGCTTCACAGTCCACACTACAACGCGAAAACGGAGTTTTCAAATTTATCCACTTTGGAGAGCGTTTTCCAAAAGCTACGTTTTCATTGACTTAAAACGCCGTTTCAGTGTGGACGGAAGGCCAAAACGGAGAAAAAAATATACGTTTTCAAACGAAAACGTATTAGTGTGGACATGGCCACAGTAAGTGAATCTGGATCACACAACCCGAAAAAAAAAAAGAAAAAAAAATTGCTAAAATATATTTATAGACAAATTCCATACATACTGTATGTTCAATGCGGTTCATAGTAAAATGTGATTGTTCAAATTTGCTAACACGTAAAATAGATATGAATTGTTATGAGACAGTGTTGGATCAGTGTTTTGTTCATGTTTTTTGTCCATATTGGCATTTGGATTTAGCATTGTTTCCCCTGCTGTTCACGACTCGTTCAGAAGAGACCTGAACTCATGTATGTGTTGAGAATCACTGCACTGGAGAATCACTGGTAGTTTGCCCTGTGTTAGGAAACTCTGGAAACCCATTCAGTGGAGATGGTGCACTGCAAAGAAACATAATGTGATGCTCCACCGTGCAACTAAAAGTTCAGCAATAAGGTACCCTTAAACGTCGGTTAGTTGACGTTATCGGATCCTAACTCTACCCCAGACCTAAACCTACCCCTAAACCTACCCCGTCACCTAACTGACGTTAAAGGTAAAGCGTCAGTTGTATGATGTCCCAGGATCGTCATATAACCGACGTTTAAGGGTACCCTAAAAAGGCGGATATTGACGTATGGTCAAAAGACCTCCCAAGACCACAATATATGACTTCTTGGGATGAGACTGTGTTAGTCAGTCAAGTGCTCAGTCAAGCTGTAAGTGCTCTTAACGTTGCATTCTCGGTGTGAGAACGCAATTCATAACGCAATTCCTAGTCTGCATTTTCAGTGTGGCTAAAAGGTGTACTATGGTGAACATCAGAGAATAATTTCAGTCAGTTTCCTCTTTCAGATCAACTACTGGAGCTTTAGTTTGAAGAGAACCAGTCAAAGTTTGTCAGACTATCAACTTATTTATAGATAGCTTTGTGAAAAAAAGAAGTATGCACAATTATTGATTGTGCATTTGTAGTGTACTTCATATCCAATTTGGTCACACAATATCACAGTTAGGTGTCTTAAACTAATATGTACTTACATTAAAAATAATAATGGTTAGATTCAGAGTTTTCCTTGTGTTGATGTTGTGTTGTAAATCACTTGAGCTGATATTGAGGAGATACAGGTGACGTCAGCACAGGTGTGTGTGTGTGTGTGTGTGTGTGTGTGTGTGTGTGTGTGTGTGTGTGTGTGTGTGTGTGTGTGTGTGTGTGTGTGTGTGTGTGTGTGTGTGTGTGTGTGTGTGTGTGTGTGTGTGTGTGTGTGTGTCGGTTTAAGGGTTAACAGTGTCATTATAGATGTAATTACAGAAATGAATTACTGCTGTAATTACACACAGGTATTGTTTAACATAAAAGTACAATGTAAATACACGTACAGTATGTACACAATAAGTGCATTGTGTCAAATGATGATGTGGGTTTTTTTTCGGTTTCTGAGTGTGTAGGTCACCAAATCTAACTTTATTTGACCTTAATCACTGTCTTGTTGGCTAAAACATAGCACCATTTTGAAACATGTCAGCAACTCCTAGCAACTGTTAGCTAGGGTTACACTATGTTTTACACAGCGGGGTTAGTGTAGCACAACAACCATAATGAAAGAAAACAGGGAGCCACTCAACATTTCATGTTTGAGCATTTATTTATTTATTATTATGTTATTAATAATAATATTAATAAAATTGCATTTTGCATTCTGCCACACAAATATAATTCAATTGCAATTGCAATATTTGATGATTTTATTTATATATTGCAAAACTGTCCAGGCCTTTCATATATCTCTTTCCATGATATTGATCCATATGGATATCTATCTATACAGATGCACAAACAATATCAGACTATACAGATAAAATAGTACTGAATTATGTGTGTTACACACAAGTGTTACAACGAACCCCTCTGTCTGTTACAATTAACCCAGCATATAAGTTGTAACATTTGCACTTCTTTCACTTTCAGTGCAACCGAACGAAAATAATAGGGCCTCGAAAAAAAGTGTTCATTTGTAGCAGAGATGTGTGTTGCTTGTGTAAAAAAAAGATTAATCTAACTTCATTATTTTTTAAAATATTTTAGCCAGAATCAATGTTATGCCCCGCTCTCCTCTATACCTGTAGTTTTCCTTCATCGTGTGATTATACTGCAACTAACCGAAGAGAAAGGCTTGCAATGCATTGGCCAAGCGTTTGATAAAAGGTTTGTGTACTTTTATAGTGTGTGTTTCTGATGTTAGTTTTGCATGTTGGTGAATGCATAGGAAAGTCCTGGCGAGGTGAACAACTGCAGCAGAATCTCACTGTGATCTGAGATTGATTCTGTCCGAGGAACAACTCGCTCTTTCTGTGAAACGGGGGTGTGTTTGAGTCTCTCAAAGCTGTGATCAGTATCAGCTCATCAATGCTGAAATCAATCACACTGGCAGAGGATTTAAGTGAACAACACACACACACACACACACACACACACACACACACACACACACACACACACACACACACACACACACACACACACACACACACACACACACACACACACACACACACACACACACACACACACACACACACACACACACACACACACACACACACACACACACACAACTGAAATCACACAGCAAAGAGCTCACAGCTGATAACACAGGTACAAACACCTTGATAGGGATAGAAAACACACGCGCACACACACACACGCACGCACGCACGCACGCACACACACACACGCGCGCACACACACGCGCGCGCACGCACACACACACACACACACATCTTTGTATCTATTTATACCTTGGTAAAACTTTCTATCGAGCTATAATATTACAAACAGTCTGAATGCATTATAACACATTCATAATGCAGTAATACACCTTTTACAGTAATACAGTGTCACACAATAGTAATCTGGCTGTATATTGCTGCCAAAATAAATTTTGACTATAGTTATTAGTATATAAGAGTGCATTTCATGTGTTAAATTGTGTAATGTATGAAATTGTCAGCGTATATATTAAATATGTATTATAACCATGTAATAATGCTTATAATTTTTTTTTAAAAAATATATATTTTTTTAAATTACACTGATCAAACGTGACAGTAAAGACTTTTAAGTTATACAATAAATGCTGTTCTTTTGAACTTCATATTCATCAAAGAATACTGAAAACATTTATCACAGTTTCCACAAAAATATGAAGCAGCACAACTGTTTTCAGAAACATTTCTTGAGCAAACATTTGAATAGTATATTGTACAGCATTTTTAATGCCATAATGCCATATAATGTGTTAATAACACCTTTATAATCTATTATTCTGTACATACAGTTTTCATGTAGTGTCACTTTTATACAAACAGTAGCCCTAAACACACACACACACACACACACACACACACACACACACACACACACACACACACACACACACACACACACACACACACACACACACACACACACACACACACACACACACATATATATACACACACACACACACACACACACACACCTGAGAGTCTTTATGATGACTGTGAGGACAGCCGTGAACACACACTCCCACAGAACTCTATTAATGGCATCTGCTTCTGTTTAAACTCAGTGTCAGTCTTCTCATTACTCGCTCTCCAGCGTTCAGCGGGGAAAGAGAGGAGAGAGAGAGAGAGAGAGAGAGAGAGAGAGAGAGAGAGAGAGAGAGAGAGGAGGAGAGAGAGAGAGAGAGAGAGAGAGAGAGAGAGAGAGAGGAGAGAGAGAGAGAGGGGGCTTTTTCCCTTCAGGACACCGCCGTTTCCCAGAGGAGCCAGACCCACGGGGCGTCCCAGCCAGCGTGTGAACCTCAGACAGATCTCCTTCATCCCGCAGTTCCTGAAAGCTCTAGCTGAGGCCGACGGGAGACGTGCTGTAACCGTGTGCTGGTGTCCCGGTGTCCCTGTAACCGTGTGCTGGTGTCCCGGTGTCCCTGTAACCGTGTGCTGGTGTCCCGGTGTCGCTGGTGTCCCGGTGTCCCTGTAACCGTGTACTGGTGTCCCGGTGTCGCTGGTGTCCCGGTGTCCCTGTAACCGTGTGCTGGTGTCCCGGTGTCCCTGTAATCGTGTACTGGTGTCCCGGTGTCGCTGGTGTCCCGGTGTCCCTGTAACCGTGTGCTGGTGTCCCGGTGTCGCTGGTGTCCCGGTGTCCCTGTAACCGTGTGCTGGTGTCCCGGTGTCGCTGGTGTCCCGGTGTCCCTGTAACCGTGTGCTGGTGTCCCGGTGTCGCTGGTGTCCCGGTGTCCCTGTAACCGTGTGCTGGTGTCCCGGTGTCGCTGGTGTCCCGGTGTCGCTGGTGTCCCGGTGTCGCTGGTGTCCCGGTGTCGCTGGTGTCCCGGTGTCGCTGGTGTCCCGGTGTCGCTGGTGTCCCGGTGTCGCTGGTGTCCCGGTGTCGCTGGTTCCCGGTGTCGCTGGTGTCCCGGTGTCGCTGGTGTCCCGGTGTCGCTGGTGTCCCGGTGTCCCTGTAACCGTGTGCTGGTGTCCCGGTGTCCCTGTAACCGTGTGCTGGTGTCCCGGTGTCCCTGTAACCGTGTGCTGGTGTCCCGGTGTCGCTGTAACCGTGTGCTGGTGTCCCGGTGTCGCTGGTGTCCCGGTGTCCCTGTAACCGTGTGCTGGTGTCCCGGTGTCGCTGGTGTCCCGGTGTCCCTGTAACTGTGTGCTGGTGTCCCGGTGTCGCTGGTGTCCCGGTGTCCCGGTGTCGCTGTAACCGTGTGCTGGTGTCCCGGTGTCCCTGTAACCGTGTGCTGGTGTCCCGGTGTCCCTGTAACCGTGTCCCGGTGTCCCTGTAACCGTGTGCTGGTGTCCCGGTGTCGCTGGTGTCCCGGGTGTCCCTGTAACTGTGTGCTGGTGTCCCGGTGTCGCTGGTGTCCCGGTGTCGCTGTAACCGTGTGCTGGTGTCCCGGTGTCCCTGTAACCGTGTGCTGGTGTCCCGGTGTCGCTGGTGTCCCGGTGTCCCTGTAACCGTGTGCTGGTGTCCCGGTGTCGCTGGTGTCCCGGTGTCGCTGGTGTCCCGGTGTCCCGGTGTCGCTGTAACCGTGTGCTGGTGTCCCGGTGTCCCTGTAACCGTGTGCTGGTTTCCCGGTGTCCTGGTGTCGCTGGTGTCGCTGGTGTCCTGGTGTCGCTGGTGTCGCTGGTGTCCCGGTGTCGCTGGTGTCCCGGTGTCCCTGTAACCGTGTGCTGGTGTCCCGGTGTCGCTGGTGTCCCGGTGTCGCTGGTGTCCCGGTGTCCCGGTGTCGCTGTAACCGTGTGCTGGTGTCCCGGTGTCCCTGTAACCGTGTGCTGGTGTCCCGGTGTCCCTGTAACCGTGTCCCGGTGTCCCTGTAACCGTGTGCTGGTGTCCCGGTGTCGCTGGTGTCCCGGTGTCCCTGTAACTGTGTGCTGGTGTCCCGGTGTCGCTGGTGTCCCGGTGTCGCTGGTGTCCCGGTGTCGCTGTAACCGTGTGCTGGTGTCCCGGTGTCCCTGTAACCGTGTGCTGGTGTCCCGGTGTCGCTGGTGTCCGGTGTCCCTGTAACCGTGTGCTGGTGTCCCGGTGTCGCTGGTGTCCCGGTGTCGCTGGTGTCCCGGTGTCCCTGTAACCGTGTGCTGGTGTCCCGGTGTCCCTGTAACCGTGTGCTGGTGTCCCGGTGTCGCTGGTGTCCCGGTGTCGCTGGTGTCCCGGTGTCCCTGTAACCGTGTGCTGGTGTCCCGGTGTCGCTGTAACCGTGTGCTGGTGTCCCGGTGTCCCTGTAACCGTGTGCTGGTGTCCCGGTGTCGCTGGTGTCCCGGTGTCCCTGTAACCGTGTGCTGGTGTCCCGGTGTCGCTGGTGTCCCGGTGTCGCTGGTGTCCCGGTGTCGCTGGTGTCCCGGTGTCCCTGTAACCGTGTGCTGGTGTTCCGGTGTCGCTGGTGTCCCGGTGTCGCTGGTGTCCCGGTGTCGCTGGTGTCCCGGTGTCCCTGTAACCGTGTGCTGGTGTCCCGGAGACACACGCCAGCTGTGGATCAAGCTCATATCCAGCGTCTGCTCCTTTACAGGCACAGATGTAGAATGGGGAGAGGACATGCCCTTAAACAAATAATTATATTTATTGTAGAATAAATCATAATCTCAAGTTTAACTCTACCTCTACCTTTTGCTAGTTTTATATATTAGTGTATTTATAATTAAATGACTATAGTAAAGTGTAATTTATTCCTGTGATCGAATTATATTTCCAGCATCATTACTCCAGTCTTCAGTGTCACATGATCCTTCAGAAATCACTATAATTCATATTTTTTTGTGGAAATACTTTTTTTTCAAGATTTTTAATGAATAGAAAGTTGAACAGCATTTATTTGAAACATAATCTTTTTGTAAGAGTGTATGTCTTTACTGTCACTTTTGATAAATTTAATGCGTTATTGCTGAATAAAATGTAATTTCTTCAATTTTTTGTTTTGTTTTATTATTCCAATTGGAAATGACTGCACTGTAAAAAAATGATATGATCAATAAGTCATGACAAAATATCTTTCTACATTAATTTAATATATTTTTAAGTCATTTTAATGTAATTTAAGTTGAAAAAACTCACATAGCCAAGTCGATGGTAATAAAAAATGTAAGTAAAAAACAAAAAAACTTGTTTTACAGTGTGAAGTCTAACCCCCGTCACAGGAGTGTTTTCTGTGAAGCGTCCTGCTAAGACAGTGTGTGAAGCATTAATGCTGTGGCATTCAGTTCGTCTGAATGTCCTCTTCCGTCTCTTAAAGGTCAACACACCTACTCAAGAGACACCAATTTACCTCTGGAGTACATTAGAAAGCAGCTGCCCGCGCCGCTCACATTTACACACTCAAACCCCGGGCCAGACTGCCTCGTGCAAAGCAAATAACCCACATTCAAGTGTAAAGAAAAGATGTCAGCTACTTAAATAAAGGTTAAATCTCAAAAGCAAATCTCCAGTTAATTGATTAACTGCTACTGTATGCAATGTGTAATCAATTGAGTCAACCACTTAATGTATGAAAAATATAAAAAGACATTTCAATGGCTTATTACACTGCCAGTCAAAACTTCAGACAATAAATGGATTCGGTTTTAGACAAATAAGAATTGGGAATTGTACACTGAAGAAAAATAGTTGCTGCCTTAAATTTTTAAAGTCCCCTGCAGTCAATAATTGTATCCCTATAAAAACTCATCTTTGATCACCAAAAATACATATTTAAATGTTTTTTGCTTGAAAACAAATTCTTCATGCCTTAAAATAGCTTGAATGTAACTCGACACCCTTGCCTCATTTAGTATGCGTGGTTCTATGAATATGCAAATGAGCCCCGCCTCCACTCACTCACTCACTCACTCACTCACTCACTCACTCAGAGATCCACTGGTTGACGATCACACGTTGATCTGATTGGTTACAAGGTAGTTTGTGACGTCAGAAACACCAGCGATTTCAAACCGTGTTTTTGAGACTGTCTTTGATTCACTGCAGTTTTAAGCAGAAAATACTCAGCAATGCTGTCGACTTATGAATTTACACATGCTTTGTATTAAAGCATATTAAAAACACCACATAGACATATAAACAACATAAAAAACTGGATTTTCACCACAGGGGGACTTAAAGTTCAATCAGCTGCGATTTTAAGTGATTTCAATTTAAATTACATTAAACTAACCTTAAAAAAATTGTTGAACTTATAAAAAAGTTGAAATTGCTTAACTTATTTTGGTGAGTTAAAACAATGTTAAAACATATGTTGTCATAACTTATTGATCATCTAATTTTTACAGTGGATTGCAATACAAAATGTGTTGGATATGTGAAATCCTTCAGTATTGTAAAATCACTCCAGGATGAAGTTGAGAATCTAAAGAAGAAGATCAAAATCAGATTTCACATTTTTTTGTTCACTAAATTAATATAATTCTTCCATTTGGGTCATTTATTGATGACTTTACTAATATATGAAAAATAGCAAAAAATACCTTTGACTGTCAACATTTATTTTTCAAAATTGTAAATAAAACAGGATATATTCAAAATTTCACGTTTAATTCCATTTCCATTTCTTTGCAATTTGTGAAATTTAGCCGCCTATCAATTTCAGTGTGAAAATTGTTTCGAAGCAAAATCCTACATGTGAAGGCTTCTGTATTTTTCAACATGTAGCATGACAGAACCATGTAAACAATATAGCTACTGTAATAAGAATAGAATACCATGGTATTTCCATCTGATACCATCGCTTTACCGTGGTACCGCCACAAAGACAGAGAGAGAGACCATCTCTCATAAAGTCTTCAGCACAGAATATGTCTCTCTCATAAACATGACAAATACTGGCCTCGTGATGTTTTACGAGGGAAGAACAGAGAGAGAGAGAGAGAGAGAGAGAGAGAGAGAGAGAGAGAGAGAGAGAGAGAGAGAGAGAGAGGGAGAGGGAGAGGAGAGAGAGAGAGAGAGAGAGAGAGAGAGAGAGAGAGAGAGAGAGAGAGAGAAGAGAGAGAGAGAGAGAGAGAAAGAGAGAGAGAGAGAGATGTGTGTGTTAAAGTCTCCCGAAACATCACTCGCCCTGCCCGGCTTTGATCTTCCTACCGTAATTACACTCACATCCAAACGAGCATCCAGACTCAGACTTCAAACATGCACATGGACACATTCTCACACACACATGCGCTCTCAGGCTCAGCTGTACACACACACACACACACACACACACACACACACACACACACACACACACACACACACACACACACACACACGCACGCACGCACACAAAACCATAAAGTGCTGCGTAAAGTGGTGAGCTTCAGGGGGAAAGTTTGTTTCTGAAACATGTTTAGTCAGGTAATCTATATTTCCTGAATTTACTATTTATTTTATCAACAAATAGAATTTAGTATTACTAAATTGACCTGAAAATATTCGATTATTCCAATAAAAGCAATATTTGAGTTATGTGTTAACTTATATGTGACCAAAACCTGCCTGGGACGTCATCAATAGCAAAATCATAAATAATGTTTAAAAAAAGAAGGACAGAACACAATTAGGGTTCCTCTTTAAATGTGATGAGCTTTATACAGTAGGTCTGCATCCGAAATCAAATGATCTCTAGGTACTTATTCTGAATAAGTAATTACTTCACGGCCGCTAAAAAAGTATGTTCTGTATAATATGAGTGTGTGAATGTAATCCAGACGTACTACATCCTCCATGTTGTCATTATCATGTGACCAACCAGTGTCAGTTGTGTTGCTTCACCGCCATTCACAAATCCTCACCCGTGGCCTCATGGGACAGTAAAGTGGCCATCATACACACACTTCTGAATCTCACTGGAAGTAGAAGCTCATCTGGGGGCTTTTTGCCTCTTTTATGAGTACTGTAAACCAAGACACACTTCTTGTCACACACTGTTTATCACCTTCTATATAGGTATCATGGCCATATCGAGAGAGTATGGTGACCAAGGCCAATATAATGCTATAATTTATAAAATATAGAAACTGTAGCCTACCAAATGAGACATTTACATACTTAAAAAAAAAAAAAAAGACACTTATTTCACTTTTTTTTATTGAAAATTGACTCAAATATATCTGAAAATAGTGGGCCTCATTCATTAAACACAAGCAGAATTAATTCCTGTGTTTTTCTGCAACTTATCACTGCATGATTTTATAAACAACTAAAACAGAAATGCTTTGTACGTACATTTTGGAACAGATAGCCTACAGTTTTGTCTGATTAATGGGCTGATTTCACGACTCCTTCTCTGCAGGGTACATGCTACTGTTTAGCAAACAAACCCGAGTCTCACTGTGACGTGACGATATAAACACTCTCATCAGCAAACCTCACACTCTCACCTGCGCTGGGATGAAGCCGGAGCACATTCAGTGTTGATTTATGATGATCAATCTCACAGGAAAACACTACTAGTTTACAAGATGGTGATTTCGTGTTAAAACTTATGTTTAGAACAAAGACGCAAGAAAGTCCTTCCTCCTTAACATAACCGTCACTGGGGTGTGAGCAGATCAGAAATAAAAGGGAACATACAAATCGCCAAAATGTGAAATAGTTATGAATTAGCATGAAATTGTGTTGAGACAAAAACTATTCCCACATCAGAAAGTATGGGTTGTGAGTGGATTGAAATTCTAGTATGCATACTGAAGAGTGTTTACTGTATACTGCCTACTGTGTTTATTATGTGAAACAGTGCAAATTAACATGGTTGAAGTGTGCAACAATGTTGGGTTACACCTAACTCATCAACACTCCCGTTTTTCCCGGGTTTCTCCAGATTTTTAACCCTATCTCCCGGACCCCTCCCGGTTTGTTATTTCTCCCGGGAAACTCCCGTAATTTGCATGGCTCAAACTTCTTTATGAATAATCAGACCAATATGTTTGTCTAATGTTGACCAGTTGACAAAACTTGTATTAAATGCATTTAATACAAATACAGAAGAAAGAAATCTCCTGGATTTTGAGAACCGAATGTTGGGTTACACTTTATTTTAGAGTGTCTTTGTTACAGTGTAATTATACATTAACTACATTAAGTTAGGGTTTGGTTTAGGATTAGGATTAGATGCATGTAATTATGCATACTATAGTAAGTACATGTAACATGTGTAACAAGGACACTGTGGAAGAAAGTGTTACCCAATGTTGTCAATTCATTCGTTATTTTGGATTTTAATACAAAAATCTGTGTAGAAACAGATTGGTCAATTAAAGATTTCGCCAGTTCATTTTTCACACTGAACAAGGCGCTCTTCTGCATAATGCACATTTTGACCAAATGTATGTAGTAGGTGACTTGTATATTACTATATGCCTATACGGCAAAGTATCATATTTTCCAGAATGTCAGTCACTTTTTTAACCATTTTAAATATGCTGTGACTTATATAATGCAATTGACGTCAAGCACTTAAAACATGCGAAAAAGTTTATTTGTATAGTGTATTTCACTTTAAATAATTTAATTTAGGTTTGGTGTTTATAATAATAATCAATTTTTCATTTCTGTTCTGAATACCGTTAAACTTAAAGTCCCCTTTAGTCAATAATTGTATCCCTTAAAACTCATCTTTGATCATAAAAATGTATATTTAAAAGTTTTTTTTTTTTTTTTTTTTTTTATTCTTCGTGCATGCCTTAAAATAGCTTTAATGCAACTCTACACCCTTGCCTCATTTGTGGTTCTATGAATATGCAAATGAGCCCCGCCTCCACTCACTCACTCACTCAGAGATCCACTGGTTGACGATCAGGCGTTGATCTGATTGGTTACAAGGTAGTTTGTGACGTCAGAAACACCAGCGATTTGTCTTTGGTTCACTACAGTTTTTAAAGATAAAATACTCAATGCTGTCGACTTATGAATTTACACATGGTTTGTCTTAAAGCATATTAAAAACACCACATACACACACTGTAAAAACGCCAATTAATAAAATGTTGGAAGAGCAAAAATATTTAAGTTGAACCAATATTCATGCTTGGGATTAGTTAAGAAGACATATTATATTAAGTCTACAAAAATATATTTGAAAAAAAATTAAATGAAGGGATATTTTCAAATCCAGTCAACTTTAGGATGGCTAATGTTGACTGGACTAATAAACACAAATCTAGCCAATATTTGCTAAAAGTATAAGGCCAGCTATGCTATACAATATTTTAATGCGTAAAAAAGAACTTATTTGTTGTTTTGTTGTTAAAATGTACATTTATAAATATTTAATAAATATTAGATATAATATCAAAACAACATTTATCAATTTGTCGAGGTTTTGTTTCTGCACTATGAGAGCGGATGGATCCTATACAACACTTTAATATATAAAACCTATATTTTTTAAATCTTGAATTTAAGCCGTCTATTTTTGGTAATAAACACAAAATAAAAGCGCATTGCTACATTTATAGAGAATGGAAGGATCTGGATTATGGCTCACTTGATTTTGCGGAAGGATACAGCATTTGACTTCGCGGGTTTTACAAGGCAGTGGCTCGGCTGCGGTAACGTTACTGTCTGCGGGTGCAGGACAGCGGCTGCGGGAGACATTTTGTCAAAGACGGTCATACTTAACTCAAGGTAAGTGGCTCTGAATAAATGATCGATTTTAAACCTAAATAACGACAAGAATTTACAACATATGTGATGGTTTTGTGTTGTTACGTCCTGAGACGGATTTAGAAATGTTTTTATAAGTTAACTTATGTCCGAGAGAAAGTTAAGTGTAACGTTATGTCAAATTCACTCGGCACGGCATATGTTAAATTATAGAATATGTTCAAGTTTATCGACAAAAACGTATTATGTACAACATATTCGTTAAACGTAAACATATTTGTTGTTTTTGTGTAGATATTTATAAGCATAACCGTAAAACGTTAGCAGCTAAGCCTAACTTGTCCGAGGGGAAGGCTGCCATACGTTTAGCTAAGGAAACGTGGTATATTACCTCGTTTAATTACTAAAACATGTAAAATGTACTACTATAATGTGTAATAACTTTCGGGATGTTTTATGATATTTTTTTGTGTTTCCGTAACGTGAAGAGTTGTCATTTTAGCCTGTCACGTTAGACCTAAGTTACTTTTATGGATGCGAGTTATTGAAATCTATGAAACGTGTAATGTTTAACACATTAATACGCTATTTTAGGGTAACTTAAGCGTGATGAATAAGGTTAAGATTGTGAAAACTTTTGCAATTGTCCCGTGGAGAGACCGACATAACCTGAATATCTAACGGTCAGCTACGATAAAATGGCGCTCATTTTGAAACAGCATTTTGACCTCTTGAGGACGGCATTTCATAAGGCCGTTATCAGTGGGTGTCTCGATAAGCTGCCTAGGTCGTGAATCAGCTGATACTATTATTTTGTGTACTCAAATTCGTGCACTGTGGTAAGTGATTTATATTAGTGATCACATAATCTTGGATTAGAGTTCTTACATTTTTGAAATGCTTTATATTGTATAACCAAAGTATATTTCAATTATAAATTTAACATTTAGCTGTTGAAAATTCGTCGAAAATTAAGTTCAAGTTGTTTTGATGAACAGTTGTTTTTATTATCTCTTATAAAAATTCATCTTTTTCCCTCCCATTTATTCATCTATCCTATGTGGTTCAAACCTATGATGTGGAGAGGCAGACCAGAGGGATGCAAATTGGTCTCCTTGAGACAGTCATTGATGCTGGAGGCCTGGATTCAGTGGTGGAGGAAGAAGTTCTAATGTTTCAGATGTACCAACTGCCTTTGGAGTGCTTTTTGGACTGCTTTACACTCTATATGTTGATTACCCCAAACAGTGGAAGTACCTTTTTGAAGCAGTGCAAAAGGTATTTCTGGGTCTCGACAATGAGAAGTGTTCCGCTCAAGTACAGTCTTGTTGAGAGGTCAGAGATGGTGCAGGGATGACATCAAAACCCAAAAGACTAATTCGCCACTGGTTCCCTCAAAATATTCCTATGCTTTTTAAAAAATAATAATAATTATAGATTTTTTTCAATTTGTTGAAATAAGGTTTGTGGTAAACAAGTTGATGATACTTTATTCTAAGATTTTATTCTACAATGATAAGACAATGATAAAAAGTTTGGGTTGTATGTGTGTGTAGTTTACATTGTAGAAAAGAAAATCCATCCAAGTATTGTCAAATTGTGTTTACCACAGACAGAGCTTATTTCACCAATAAACGAGGAACCAGTGTCGAATTAGACTTTCGGGTTTTGACATCATCCCTGCACCACTCTGAGTGTTAAGATGCCAAATATTCGGTTGTTGTTTTTCAATACTTTTTATACTTATGAAATATCTCGGACACCATTTTGTTACCAGTTGTTGTTGTTGTATTCTTTTTTTTAGTGGTCAAATCACTTAATCACGATTAATCCTATCTAACATAAAAGTTTGTGTATAATGCGTGTATGTATGTATGTATGTATGTATGTATGTATGTATATATATATATATATATATATATATATATATATATATATATATATATATAATCTTTTTATATATGATATATACATGTATATGTTTGTCTGTGTGTGTGTGTATATATACACACACTACATTGCCAAAAGTTTTGGGACATCTGCCTTTAGAAGCAAATGAACTTTAAAGGGTTAGTTAACCCAAAAATGAAAATTATGTCATTAATGACTCACCCTCATGTCGTCCCAAGCCTGTAAGACCTCCGTTTATCTTCGGAACACAGTTTAAGATATTTTAGATTTAGTCCAAGAGCTTTCTGTCCCTCCATTGAAAATGTATACACGGTATACTGTCCTTGTCCAGAAAGGAAATAAAGAATGATAAATATCATCAAAGCAGTCCATGTGACATCAGTGGGTTAGTTAGAATGTTTTGAAGGATCAAAAATAACAAAAACTACAACTTTATTCAGCATTGTTTTCTCGTCCGGTTCTGTTGTCAATCCGCGTTCATGCTGCTGACGTGTTATCTGGTGCGCCCGAGCTTCGTTTACAGTCTGAGGGAGACGCACGCTGTAAACAAAACAATCTTCGAAAACATGTCTAAGGATTTCGACACAGAGGAAGACTTGCATTTTTTTGCCCAGCCATATTTATTTGAACCCGAATACACGGACGCACCAGATACACGTCAGCAGCGTCACTGAACATGGATTGACAACAGAACCGGAAGAGAAAACAATGCTGAATAAAGTTGTAGTTTTTTTGTTATTTTTGGACCAAAATGTATTTTCGATGCTTCAAAACATTCTAACTAACCCACTGATGTCACATGGACTACTTTGATGATGTTTTTCTAACCTTTCTGGACAAGGACAGTATACCAATACAGTTTCAATGGAGGAACAGAAAGCTCTCGGACTAAATCTAAAATATCTTAAACTGTTCCGAAGATGAACGGAGGTCTTACGGCTTGGAACGTCATGAGGGTGAGTCATTAATGACATAATTTTCATTTTTGGGTGAACTAACCCTTTAATGACATCCCATTATTAATCAGTAGGGTTTAATATGGAGTTGACCCACCCTGTGCCACTAAAACAGCTTCAACTTTTCTGGGAAGGCTTTCCACAAGGTGTAGGAGTGTGTTTATAGGAATTTTGACCATTCTTGTAGAAGCGCATTTGTGAGGTCAGGCACTGATGTTAGACCTGGATAACAGTTTCTTATTCATCCCAAAGGTGTTCTATCGGGTTGAGGTCAGGACTCTGTGCAGGCCAGTCAAGTTCCTTCACACCAAACTCTTCATCCATGCCTTTATGGACCTGCTTTGTGCACTGGTGCGCAGTCATGTTGGAACAGGAAGAGGCCATCCCCAAACTGTTGAGTGTAAAGTTTGGTGGAGGGGGGATTATGGTGTGGGGTTGTTTTTCAGGGGTTGGGCTCGCCCCCTTAAGTTCCAGTGAAAGGAACTCTTAAAGCTTCAGCATACCAAGACATTTTGGAAAATGTCATGCTCCCAACTTTATGGTAACACTTTGGGGATGGCCCCTTCCTGTTCCAACATGGCTGCGCACCAGTGCACAAAGCAGGTCCATAAAGGCATGGATGAAGAGTTTGGTGTGGAGGAACTTGACTGGCCTGCACAGAGTCCTGACCTCAACCCGATAGAACACTTTTGGGATGAATAAGAAACTGTTATCCAGGTCTAACATCAGTGCCCGACCTCACAAATGCGCTTCTACAGAAATTGTCAAAATTCCTATAAACACACTCCTACACCTTGTGGAAAGCCTTCCCAGAAAAGTTGAAGCTGTTATAGTGGTACAGGGTGGGTCAACTCCATATTAAACCCTACTGATTAATAATGGGATGTCATTAAAGTTCATGTGCTTGTAAAGGCAGACGTCCTTACATATACCCACATGTGCATATAATATATATCAAAATATAATTATAAATATATATATATATATATATATAAACACAAACTTTTATGTTAGATGTGATTAATCAACTTGACAGCACTAATTATTTTATGTATTAATTACTTGTAGAGTTTGTAGTTTTTACTAAAATTTAAGATGTGCTTTATTGTTCTCAGTTTAGGGAAAGATTAGTAAATGTTTTTTAGTTCCATAAATGTTTGAAATGGAATTGGCAGTATTGAATTTAATGTTTGTCAACTGAGCACTTTTGCCTGTATGTTTAGTCTGTGCAGATTGTTGTGAAATAAAGGCTAATATGTGTTATCATTTGTTTTTATGTGATTAATACGCACCACAATTTTGTTAACCTCAGTATAAAATGTAGTACAGCAATTTTTAGTTAAGCCCAAATAATAAATCCTGATTAAAACATTTTAGTTGAATGAACTATAAAACTAGTTGAGCAAACATACTTTTTTAAGTTGGAGTCAAGTTTGGACCAACTAAAACATTTTAGTTGAATGAACTATAAAACTAGTTGAGCAAACATACTTTTTTAAGTTGGAGTCAAGTTTGGACCAACTAAAACATTTTAGTTGAATGAACTATAAAACTAGTTGAGTAAACATACTTTTTTAATTTGGAGTCAAGTTTAGGCCAACTAAAAAATAATAATTGAAGCAACTCTTTGAAGAGAGAAATTGAGTGAACGTAAAAATTCTGTGGAACTAGTTACTAAATAATAATTAGTTGAGACAACCTTACATTTTTTACAGTGCATAAACAACATTAAAAGCTGGATTTTCAGAACAGGGGGACTTTAAATAATTTTTTTTGTAAAAAAAATGTTTACATTATATTTTGTACAATGTTTGTATTATACATTATTTTCAAATGCAATATTAAAATGTGATTTATACACCGATAACTTCTCTCAACAATGCAGTTCTGATTCCGTGTGACTTATTCACTGTAAAAAATAATTTGTTGTTTCAACTTAAAAAAGTAAGTGTTCATGCTGCCTTTTAAATATCCAAATTGTTGCAACTTCACATTTCAAGTTGACTAAACTTACGATTTTAAGGCATCACGAACACTTCCTTTTTTCAAGTTAAAACAACAACAAAAAATTCATTGTAGTCAGGTGTGACTTTTTCTCCAGAAAATACGATATGCACACTATAAAAAATAAAACGAGTAATACGAGACTATTCCATTCCAAACACATAAACCAGAGAAAGGCCTAACAGAAAGAGCATCACAGGAATGTCGTGGTCTGTTTCAGTCATTTCAACAATGTTCGATACACTTACAAACATGTGAAAAACAGAGCAACATTATAGCTGAATGGCCATCAACAAACTGACCGGACGGCTTTAGAGCTCAAGCTATAGAAACAGAGCTCGACATCAGGGACACACAAAGGAGAGAAGAAAATAAATAATGACTGATCAGGACTTTACGACAGCCCTCTTTCTCCCTAGCTCGTCTTAAAGGCTGAGATTGCAAGTTATCTCGGGGACTTGTGGCGTCTGAGAGGCAGACGCTGCCATTAGCAGCCGGAGAGTGGTGTTTATTGTCCAATTAGAGGCAGGCAGATCTACCTGTAATCTCCTCTACAGGTGTGAGCCTCCTCTGGAGCCCCGGCCATGGGAAGCCAGCCGTCAGCTGTCAGAGACCGACTCTTTGATCTGCACATTGTTCGAGAGCAAGAAATGCCTGGAGCTTCTCCGGCTCTGAGACTTCACCTTTCCGCTACAAGCGCTCAAGGAGATTTATAGCGCTGTGAGACACACACAGACATGAAGATGCCTTCCTGTCGATGACGGACGCTCCTGAAGTCGTGAGTCATGCGATTTATTCGTTCCGTCTGACAGAGACAGAGCTGCGTTCCCCTGCGAGGAGCGTTTGATCAGTCATAAGTAAATCATTTCCTTTAGCTCTCAACACTGCTGCCAGACTGAAAAACAAATATGACAATATAATTTACTAAAGACAGGGAAGTGCTGCTGACATACCAGAGGAGAAAACAAGCATTCCTTCTACGACTTGTGCATGAATGTGTCTCATTCTGTGTCTAGTTCCCTACGTCATGAATCGGTGGGACATGCAGTGATGACGTAGGTTGGCATCACCCTGGTTCCCTCGACAAAAACCCCAAATGATTTTTCCATTGGCTGGAAAATAAGCTCTGCGACCAACAAACGTTTACCAATTTTGTTCATCATGATAATCTTCACGTAGGAACTTTATTAAAATCAGCAGAAACAAAAAGCTAAACGGATGCTACAAACGAACTACCCCGCGGTCACATGACTTCAACATCATCATCAGCTTCTGGCAACTCTTTCAGTCTTTATCAAAAATCGTTTTACCGTAAAGTTTGAGTTTGAATAGTTTGCAAGAGCGTGATACACACGACGAGGCTGTGAACGTGGACTAGATGAGTATTTGTTCAGCTTGATGATGTTTAGTGTCCCATTTAGCCAATAGTTGCAACCGCCTTATCAAGTCAAATAAAAGCTTTACTAAGGCGAATTACTGATGTATTTTATGTCGTCGGATAAAACGAGACTATCTTTAACCACAGACCTTATTTCAGGCATTTAACTTAAATCTAGGGGTGTAACGCTGTAACACAATGAAGGTTCTTTACGTACCCCGGTTTTCAAGTCATGGTTCGGTATGTTTTTGGTATAATAGGGGGGGGGGGGGGGGCTGTAAGAGTAATCAAGTAAATCAGAACAGGTGTAGAGCTAATTAACAACCAAGGTGACTAACTATAACTGTTACACTATGCCTGTCTTTTGGGCTTTTAGTATGAATATGTTAGCCTTACTGTTATCTATAAGCTAGTGTGCTCCAAAACAACATGATTCCCATTTAGAAGATTTAAGTGTTCAAAACTTGCAGACCCTCTTCCGCCAATATGGATCAATGATTTTGATGACATCACTCTGCACTTCAGCTACTCATCAGATTTTCTGTCCAATCAAATGCTCTCTGGAATCGGAAGCTCCGCCCCCTACATTATAAATAGACGCAGTTCACACATTTACTATGTTCTACATGGTGAATGGCAAATAATGTACTATATAGGGGATAGGGAATGATTCAGACAGTGTAAATATGCTTCACATTGGGTTTTGAATGAAGTCTAGTTTCATGTTAGTGTCACGCGAACCGCTGTATGATAGCACAGAGCGAATCATATACGCAAGTCGGCACAGACCAGAAAACGTATCGGACCCATTTGAATTCTGCACAGAATGCTGTATTTTAAAGCGATATGGAGGAGATTAGTGGGAGAAATGGTTAGAGATTAGGAGGAAACTGTGGGTTTACTCAGTTCACCGGCTTTGGCTAAGCTGTGATATAAACTAAAGCTGTTCGACATGTCCCGCCTGTCTTCCTGTTACAGTGGAAATTACGTCACCACATTGAATAATGCTGCGCGTTTCAAGGCACTTCAGTGGACCTTTACATTCAAAAAAGCAACCAACTTTTCAGTTTATGGTTATTTCAGTTAATTGGGAATTTGAGATTTGAAGTGAACACAAAATATTTCATTATTATTGCAATCCGCTTCGTCTATTTGACGAAAATGCCCTCTCCAGCACTCGTTCATTCACACATCTTTCTGTGCTCATGGCCAAAGGACTATATACTTTGAAAGGCTTGCGCACTCAACTGAGTAGAGCGCGGAAAATTAAGTAGGCTACTTTAAGTAAGAAAAATTAGTAGCTAAACATTTAAAGCTATTTGAAAATTGTTTCGTTTTCAAATAGTTTTGCTCTTTCACCATGAAAACTAAAGTGTCACAATATAATTCGTGCTTATCTCCTCTGAACAGTAATGGCGCTTTGTTTGATTTGATTGGCCATCTGTTAGACCGCTGAAAATGCTCTTTCTAAAGGCCCTGTGGATATATACTGTGTGTAAACAGGTTCATTTAAATTAACAGACACAGTAAAAAGAAGGAATGTCATTCTGCATTAGGTCATCTTCAAGGGAAGTGGACAGTTTGTGGACACAGATGAGCCAATCAGAGGAAGATTTGCCTTCCCATTGTTTTTGGAATGATGCATTATGGGTAACTTTGGCTGTGTCAACTAAATGGCTTTGTTTAGAAAGGAATACCAATGCACAGTTTACCACACACTGCAATACTGCCAAACTATTCTTTTAAGTTGTGTGCTACATTGTTTTCGCAATGCAAGTGTTGAACATATTTAATTCAGCGAGTGACATATTTGCATACTAGTATACTACTTTTACTTTTTCTACAGCAGATATAAGAGTGGTATGCTATAATTCAGCAGTAGAGATACTGTAGTATGAGCTTATTGGCAGTTTAATTACTTCCGGTTCAAGCTCTTTTAGCATATTTTGGCAAATGTTGGTCATCTGGTGTTTCTATGCACAGACATTAGGCCTAGATAATGCAGAAATTGTAATAATAGTATGGTAGTGCCATTTCAAACATGATCCAACATGTGCACCATCTACAATCTGCCACGCTGTTTCAATAATGCATTATGGGTAATGTAGGTTATGTATGAGTTTTCTTAAATATCCTGACATGATTTTCTTGGCAGGTTTCTCTCACATGCTTCTGCTTAAGGCATGTTGTTTCACCAAACAAATAACAGATACTGTATCTGCGTAACCGCACGGTAAATTATGTGGCTCTCCGTTTAAATACTGTGACACTTACATATTACCTTTCAAATTTTGCAAGTTGTGTTTTATGGGGTCTGATACCTCTGGTGTCTATAAATAAGGAAATAATTGTTAAAAAGTGTTTAATACAAATGTGTTGCAGAGCTTTCACAATGTACTCGACGCTTGGCAATACAATCACTCAAAGACCCACAAAAATCAGAGTTTTAAAAAACAAAATGCTTTGCTAATATATTTTGTCAGTCATAAATTCAAATACTGGGATGAAATCAAGCAAATGAAATTAACACAGCATGTTCAAAATATTTTCCCAACACTTAAAACATCTCCGCAGAAAGTCATCAGAATCCAGACAAAACCAAAAGACTGGAGAAAAACACTGTCATGCTCAAGCTAGATCATTTGCAATGATTCATTGGTGTTTCCCATATGATGTGAATTACTGTGCTGGCTTCCAGTCCTTCAGTCTTTTTTGAGTCTTTTCAAGTTTTTGAGTCTCTTTTGCTCTTTGATATTGTATGGAAACGGGACATTTTAATGGGAAATGAAAACCATATGAGCACACAGCTGTGATGAGATGAGTTTGGGGGCGGGGTTTAGTCTGGAGGGGGAGGGGCTTGTCTGGTGCCACTCTTGACATCATCAGTTTATCTGGAATGACCTGCAGTAAAACACTGAGTGAACTACAGCCACTGATGTTGGAGGTCACCAGTCTGTTCTGGGATCAGTGTTGCTTTCAGTCAGAATAGGTGAGCATCCAGCTATAGTGAGGTTAAGCCTCAGGGTGAGACATTGTTGAAGAGGTAATAATGTTAGTCGACTGTTCAGAATGACTTTATGACGTACATCTATGTTATTTAATACATGTAAAAAGCACCAAACATTAAATACAAAGGCAACTTATTTTACAGTGTCCTTAATTGTTACAGGTTTTACATGTAGTTGCTATATGCATAATTACATGCAACTAATCCTAAACCAAACCTTAATCCTAATCCTATAGTAAGTACATGTAGTTCATTATTATTACTCAGTAATTACATGTATAATTACATTGTAACAAAGACACATTAAAATAAAGTGTAACCAATTTTTTACTTGTATACGTTAAAGGGAATCTTCATTGTTTTGTGCTTTTATATATTTTTTCTCCTTGTGAAACAAAAGTGCACGTTTACAAAAATGTCCTGGCAGTGAAATTAATGATAGTGATCAGTGCCTGTCAAGCTTCAAATGACCCAAAAAAGCTCAATTTGAAAAATTCTATAATGTAGTCCAATCAGATTGGCCTCTTATGTTAAAATAACCGCTGCAATTGTAGAAATGTGACATTAACATCATATACACAGATAGGATTAATTTATTCAACATTCATTTCTTTGAGAGAATTATCTGGAAACGGGGTTCGTGATAAGGTTTGCCGGTGTGCTGCAAACAGGCTTCTTCATTTCAAATAAACCAGCATTTTGTTAGGCTACCGATATGACTGGAGTCTTTGTCTCATGTGAGTGCTCTTGTGAAAAAGAAGTGTGCTTAATTGAATTAAACGTGCACTTGTATACACACACTTCAACTCTTAAAAGTATAATAAAAACTACTTGCAGATAATAAAAGGCCAGCTAAGTGCACATAAAGAGAGTAGAGGGCACTTTATAATGATGTCAAATTAAAAGTTAGAATTTAAAAATACACTTTAAATCATTTTGTTTTAATAATCTTTTGACATGGTTTAAAGAAGTACACTTATTTTGCGGTCGACTATACTAAAGCACATATAAAACACTAATACATGACATACAAGTGTCAATAGAAATGTTATTAAAGTATATTTTAGTGTATCATAAATGCTTGTCAGTAAATTAAGCTGTCACCATATTTCAAAGCCAATTGAAGTAATTAAGATATACAGATGTACTTAAGTCCTCTTAAGAGTGCGCTTAAGTTTAACAGGAGATCAATCACAATGTAACACATTATGTTTTGAATTTAATGTAAGAGCAATGAGATTTCAGATCTTCAAAAGGAAAATGAATAATGACTTTAAGTAGTATGGATTTACTTGTAACACTTTATTTTGATTGCCCCCTTCAGATAATTTGTTGACTAAGTCACTTAGTAACTACATGTCAACTAACTCTCATTAGAGTATTATTAGACTGTCTGCTTAATATCTGTTCAGTGTGATGCTCCTCAACAGATATTAAGTAACTCTGCAACCATATGCCAACTTATTCTACTAACCCAAACCTAACAGTCTACTAATACTTTAATGAGAGTTAGTTGACATGTAGGTGCAATGTTACTGATAGTCAACAAAATGTCTTCAGTGGACCATCAAAATAAAGTGTAACCGAAAAGAGCAGCTTGAACTTTTGCTAACCCTTTCATTTCAAGAAATCAGTCATGCAGGGTTTTGAACACCATGAGGGTGAGTAAATGTTGAATTGCTGTTGAACTATCCCTTTATTTATAAAGTTTCAGTAGATCTTCCTTCTGAGATCAAATATTTCGAAACATCTCGTTTTTGAGTCATGCGCTCAAACGTTTGTCCTAGTGATTTGAAGGCCACACTAAGACATGAATCTCATCTGATGCGCAGCAGGGAGCATTTATCTAGATTTTAGATCAATATCAACTGACGCAGATGTCATTAATTTTTTCCAAAAAATAATACATTAAACAACCCCAGCAAACCCAGCATGCACATTAGCTGCTGATTTGCATAACAGAAGCTTTGCTCAAACTGGAGATTTGGACTTTAAATGTAGATGAAACACGGAACCTGGTGCGGGAAATTAATAATTTTGAGTGTAACTTCAAAGCCTGGCGTCTTCTCTGCTCCAGTGGGGACAGCAGCGGCCGCGTCTTCCTTCTGCACGTTACGTCCTGTTTGGGATTAGAGACCAATGAAGAAGAAGCCATTAGAGAAGATGAAAAAGAGTTTAAAAACAGCAGGATGCTGGGTAATTATTTCCTAAATGCACGACATCCTGATGTTGCACTGAACAATGTGGCTCCCTTGCAGTGCGCACGGCACAGGTATGATAGAGATGGCATGCACACACACTCTCTCTCTCTCTCTCTCTCTCTCTCTCTCTCTCTCTCTCTCTCTCTCTCTCTCTCTCTCTCTCTCTCTCTCTCTCTCTCACACACACACACACACACACACACACACACACACACACACACACACACACACCACACACACACACACACACACACACACACACACACACACACACACACACACACACACACACACGCATACTAGGCCAAACCAGAACATGCATACTCTGTAACACACACACACACACACTTCTTTAAAATGAAAACCAGATGCTTCACCACAGAAACACAGTCCTGTGCAAACAACACAAATTCTTGTTATTCTTGTTACAAGTTTCCTTATCAGTCTACAATATTGTACTAAAGGATTAGTGTGACAAACTACATTAAGGTTTCAGTGGTTATGTAGTGGGGTAAAAGTAGTAACTACTTGGTTACTCACGTAACCTCAGTTCCCTGAGTTAGGGAACGAAGTATTGCGTAGCTATACGCAGTGGGAAAACTCCTTTTCCTCGGTTTTACTGAACCAGTGTTGTTTTTGGCAGCCCTTTTAGTTTTAGTCTTAGTCTTAGTCTTTTGGACGAAAATGCTTTTTAGTTTTAGTCACATTTTAGTCACTTATAAACTTAATAGTTCTCTTACGAGAGTATCTCTCGTACTGCGTAATATCTTACGCTATGGGGAAAACTCTTTTCCACGAGATATTGAAGCCAAAAATTATCCTTAATTTTTTATTAATGTAAAACGCTTTGCAGCAGCAAGCAGACATAGGCGAGACAGCTCGCGCGCCTATTGGCTGCCCTGCGGCAATAGCAGCAGCCTATCGAGAGAGGCTCTGCGTGACGTCACGACGAATGGGGGCCTTTCGCGCCCATATCGTCACGTCCCGCCAGAAAGGGCGTGGTCTCGCCCCATATCTAGGCTCGATAGCTGCTCTTACGTTGATTTTCATCTCTTCAGCGAAGCCTCCCGCATCGCTGGATCCAGAGTGAGAAGCCGCGCCGTCGACCTGTAGCCTTCAGCGGGACGTGCCATCGAGCCTGGAGTCGCTGGCCTCGCCGCCTTCAGCCGCCGTACCTGCTGCGCTTTCCGGCGTACATATCCTTTCCTCTGCTTAGAGTGTGTGTGATTGCATTATCTGCCTTTTTTTCCCACCCCTCTAAAAGAGCGGCGTCTTTTTAAAGATGCCTTCCTGTGGTTCTTGCCGAGCCCCACTCAGCGATGAGGACCGCCATGTCATCTGCGTGTCCTGCCTGGGTGAGGATCACGCGGCCATCGCGCTCGCTGACGGCGGATGCCATCATTGTGAACGTTTGCCTATGGTGACTCTGCGGACTCGCCTAGCTGCGTTATCCGAGCCCGCATCCCAGCCTGCCGTGACGCCGCGCCGCAAGAAGCGCCGCGCCCAGCGCGCGCCCGAGCTATTTCCAGCCCGCCAAAGCTCGCCGGTTCGCCCGCCAGCTTCGCCGGCTTCGCTCGAGTCGCCCACGGACGGACAGTGGCCGCCGTCTGCCGCCGCGTCCGCACTTGAGCTCGACGAACTTAACGGAGACGGCATTGAAACTGAGCCGATGCGTCCGCTCTCTCAAGCCGTGGATTACATCGGCCTCGACTGAAAGGCGCTCGCGCAACTAACGCGCAATAGGCTGGACGGACGCTTTCTCGGGAAAGACGAAGCTCCGTCACAGTCGAGACCCGCGCCTTTCCCCCCTGAATGGTGAGAAACATTTGTGGCTAACTATCCGAGATGACGGAAGCTGAGCGCTCCGTGTTCCTCGACGTTCTCGCTCTGCTGGACGCCGCCCCCCTCAGCGCGGGCCCCGGCCGAGGATTGAGATAAAGCCCGAGGTCTCAAGGCCTTCCTAGTCTCTCTAGGAAAGCGACGGTGTTCAGTTCCCGCTGCGGCCGGATTTCCACCAAAACTTCTCGCTCGTTCAGTTCCAAGCAATGTGACTGTTCCAGTGTATTTCGCAGTGAGCAAGCTGGTTCCACAGCCCGCTTGCCTGCGCACAAAGGCCGTCGTTTCGGCTAACTAGCAGCGCCGCCAGGCCCGAGATCAAACACCGCGCTCTCGCTCTGCTGGACGCCGCCCCCCTCAGCGCGGGCCCCGGCCGAGGATTGAGGTAAAGCCCGAGGTCTCAAGGCCTTCCTAGTCTCTCTAGGAAAGTGACGGTGTTCAGATCCCGCTGCGGCCGGATGTCCACCAAAACTTCTCGCTCGTTCAGTTCCATGCGTTGTGACTGTCCCAGTGTATTTCGCAGTGAAGCAGCCGGTGTCTCAGCCCGCTTGCCTGCGCACAAAAGCCGTTTCTATGGCTACCCAGATAAATCCAATAAAGAGTGCATTTTCTGGTGTCCCGGCCACGGCCGATGGTGTTACGAGTGTTGTAAGAATGCCCACGTCCCAGTGCCCATTCCCACACCCAGACACAGCCCGCCATGGTGCAGGGCTAGCACAAATAAAACCAACTCATGTTGGTTGTGCAGAAAATGTAGTGAACGCGCCCATACTATGCCCGCTTACACTACATGATGCGTGTCCCTTGGTTTCTGTAAAAACGAAACTAACACACATTTAGTCGGCGCGAGCCGACAGTGTTCTCAGTGCAGTAAATGTGCCCGCTGTCCCGCATTTCCTCACTGACGCGCCGAATCCCACGGGATTCACCCCCGCTCGCTTTCTATGCACAACCCGTCACAGAGAAGCTGAGCGCGGCCAGGCTGCCCGCTGTGATTAGCGCGCACCTCGCACGCTGTGAACACAGCGTTGATTCAGTCGGCGCGAGCCGAGTGTTCTCCGTGCTGAAAATGTGCCCGCTGTCTCGCGCCCGCATTTCTCACAGACACTCCGAATCTCACGGGATTCGCCCCCGCTCGTTTTCTCTGCACAACCCGTCACAGAGAAGCTGAGCGCGGCCAGGCTGCCAGCTGTGATCAGCGCGCGCCTCGCACGCTGTAAACACAGCAGTGATTTAGTCGGCGCGAGCTGACAGTATTCTCAGTGTAGTAAATGTGCCCGCATGTAGTAAATGTGCCCACATTCCCTCACACGCGCCGAATCCCACGGGATTCGCCCCGCTCGCTTTCTCTGCGCGTCCCGCCATAGAGAAGCTGAGCGCGGCCAGGCTGCCCGCTGTGATCAGCGCGCCCCCCGCCTCGAACGCTGTAAACACGGTGTTGTGTTCCCAGTACACAGGGGCTCTCGAGCCGCCGTCCTGCCGCGGCCAGAGCCCAGATTTCATTCTACCCCTAGCTATTCACGCAGATGCGTGGTCAAGGCTTCCCGGGGTATCAGAATGGGTGTTGAACACTATAACGAGAGGCTGTTCGCTACAGTTCGCTCGACGCCCCCGCCGTTATACGGCGCGAGTCGAAACTACGGTGTAAAGCGAAGTGTTTCATCTACTTCGAGCCGAGATAGCGAAACTACTGAGAGAAGGGGCTATAGAACCTCTATCTCAGGGCGAAGGGGGCTTATACAGCAGATATTTTCTGGTACCGAAAAAAGATGGTGGGCTCAGACCCATTCTAGATCTGCGACTGCTGAACAGAACGCTTGTGAAGCGCCAGTTCAGAATGCTTACGACCAGGAAAATCCTCGCGCAAGTGCGCCAAGGAGACTGGTTCATGTCAATAGATCTGAAAGACGCCTATTTTCAAATACAAATAGCGTCCCATCACAGGCGATTCTTGAGATTCGCCTTCGAGGGCCAGGCATATCAATACACAGTCCTGCCGTTCAGCCTGTCCCTAGCACCCCGTACGTTCACGAAGTGCATGGACGCGGCCCTCGCCCCCCCTGAGACTTCGGGGCATGCGAGTTTTTGAACTACTTGGACGATTGGCTGATTCTAGCTCGTTCACGAACGGAGCTCATAGAACACAGGGCCGCATTACTCGAGCACCTCGAGGAGCTGGGCCTTACAGTCAGTTGGGCGAAAAGCTCACTGCTCCCCAGTCGGAGAATTTCCTTTCTGGGAACAGTGTTAGACTCGCTATCCATGACAGCACGCCTGTCCACCGGAGCGCGGATTGAATATTCAGCACGTCGCGAGATCCTTCCGCCACGGCTCTATAGTCCCGCTCAGAAGGTTTCAGAAAATGCTGGGTCTGATGGCCTCAGCAGCCTCCGTACTCCAGTTGGGCCTGCTCCGCATGCGCCCACTGCAGCTATGGCTAAAAGCACGAGTTCCCCCCAGGGCGTGGACCGCAGGTCTATTTCGCCTCAGGGTCGACCTTCAGTGCATTTCGGCTCTGAAACCATGGAAAGCAACCGACTGGTATCAGTCAGGTGTGAGTCTGGGGATCCCCTCGAGTGTGAAGGTGGTGTCTACGGACGCCTCCACTTCGGGGCAGGGAGCGCTGCTCGAAGGCAGACCGCTAGCTGGCCTATGGTCAGTACGGGAGAAGCTCCTTCACATAAACTGCTTGGAATTAATAGCAGTCGACAAAGCGCTACGGCGCTTCTGTCCCCAGATAAAAGGCCACCACGTATTGGTCCGGTCGGACAACATGTCAGTGGTGGCGTACATAAATCACCAGGGCGGCGTCAGGTCCCGAAACCTTTACAGGCTGACGGAACGCCTCCTGGTCTGGGCTCAGCACAACCTGCTCTCGCTGAGAGCGGCGCATGTGCCTGGTCACCTAAATGTGGGGCCAGACAGGCTGTCCAGAAACAACGTCCCAGCAGGAGAATGGTCTCTGCACCCGCAGACGATCCAGCTGCTGTGGGAAACGTTTGGCAAAGCGCAGGTGGACCTGTTCGCGTCCCAAGAAAACGCTCACTGCCCGAGATTCTTCTCGAAATGCCGGGAGGCGCTGGCCCATGTTGGCCCCGCCGCCCCCTATATGCTTTTCCCCCTGTCTCACTCCTGCCTCAGGTGTTGGAGCGAATCAGGAGGGAGGGATGCCCAGTGCTACTCATAGCTCCGCTCTGGACAAACCAGTCGTGGTTCCCTGTCCTGATGCAGCTGACCAGCGCTGCCCCATGGCCTTTACCGTTGAGGAGAGACCTCCTCTCTCAGGCGGGAGGCTCGATTTGGCATCCTCGCCCCGGATTTGTGGTCCCTGCACGCAGGGGCCATCAACGGGTACCCGCTGACCTCCCAGAGGGAGTGTTAAACACGATCGCGCAGGCTAGAGCCCCGTCTACCAGACGGCTCTACACCTCGAAGTGGTCTGTGTTCTCTGCTTGGTGTCAAGCGCAGAGCTTTTCACCTGTAGACTGCGGGGTTACGGAAGTGCTTTCCTTCCTTCAGGAGCTACTGGATAAGGGCAGGACCCCTTCCACGCTCAAAGTATACGTGGCGGCCATAGCAACGTTTGTAAAACCGGTGTCTGGCCAGTCACTAGGAAAGAACGACTTAGTCGTGCGTTTCCCTAGAGGAGCTCGGAGGCTAAACCCTCCCAGGCCCCCTTCAGTCCCGACATGGGACCTTTCCACGGTCTTGGAGGCCATGAAAGGTGCCCCATTCGAGCCAATCCAGTCGTCAGACATGAAACACTTGTCTTCAAGACAGCGTTTCTTATGGCTCTCGCTTCAGTGAAGCGCGTAGGGGACTTGCAAGCGCTCTCAGTGAGCGCGTCATGCATGGAGTTTGGACCTAATGACTCTAAGGTCATACTCAAACCGAAGCACGGCTACGTGCCAAAATCCCTCAACACACCGTTCAGGGCCCAGGTGATTTCCCTGTCTGCCCGTCCGGTTCTCAATGAGGAGAAGGACGCGAGTCTCCTTTGCCCTGTTAGGGCACTAAGGGCTTATGTGTCCCGCTCGTCTGGTTTCAGACAGACTGAGCAGCTTTTCGTTTCGTTTGGCGGCCGTGCTAAGGGACTTGCCGCTTCGAAACAGAGCCTATCCAGATGGATAGTTGGTGCCATAGCGCTGGCTTACACTTCTAAGGGCCTACAGTGCCCTTTGGGTGTTGGAGCGCACTCCACAAGAGGCATGGCCTCCTCGTGGGCATGGTCTAGCGGGGTTACCCTGCAAGATATTGTATGGCCGCGGGCTGGGCCTCGCCGTCTACATTTATAAAATACTATAACCTGGAGGTTCCCGCCTTGCAAGCTAAGCTTTTGGCGGTATAAAGTTCAGTGCTATCTGCCCGCTGTGCGGCTCAGATACTGAGTTTGACCTGCGTATTGCTCACTGACCGGTACAGCAGCTCATTAAAATGTCGACACATTTGTGGCCACCCAGTTCAGGCTGAATGTTCACCCTGACGGTATGGTCTATTTGTCACATGATCAGCTCCTTCGGATGCTATTTACAGGGAATGATGCTTCTAGCCTCTCTTCCCTCACTCTCTGTGAGTTTATGGTGATTATGCACTATATGCGCCCCGGGCTTCGGCCCCTGGGACTTTGGTGTTGGATCCCTACCAGCACGGCGTGTTGCATTGTGTTCCCCATAGCGTAAGATATTACGCAGTACGAGAGATACTCTCGTAAGAGAACGTACTCGGTTACTAACGTAACCTCGGTTCTCTCTAGAGAGGGAACGAGTACTGCGTATCTTGCCGTGCTTGGAATACGCTCTGGTTCGCTTCGGCGATGAAAACCAACGTAAGAGCAGCTATCGAGCCTAGATATGGGGCGAGACCACGCCCTTTCTGGCGGGACGTGACGATATGGGCGCGAAAGGCCCCCATTCGTCGTGACGTCACGCAGAGCCTCTCTCGATAGGCTGCTGCTATTGCCGCAGGGCAGCCAATAGGCGCGCGAGCTGTCTCGCCTATGTCTGCTTGCTGCTGCAAAGCGTTTTACATTAATAAAAAATTAAGGATAATTTTTGGCTTCAATATCTCGTGGAAAAGAGTTTTCCCCATAGCGTAAGATATTACGCAGTACTCGTTCCCTCTCTAGAGAGAACCGAGGTTACGTTAGTAACCGAGTACGTTTTAGTCAAGTTTTAGTCGACGAAAACGCAAAAAGGTTTTAGTCAAGTTTTAGTCAATTTTAGTAAAAAAATCATTAAAAAGTAGTCTTTAAAAAATAGAGAAAATAAAAGTCAAGCTGTGTCAATTTGTATCAAGTTCAAAAATAGAAAAGAAATAAAAGTGCCACTTTGCAATCTGTTAAAAAAAGAAAGGAATAGAAATCCATTTGGCAAGACAGGTCTATTTATCCCTGAATTAGTGGCTGCAATGAGCCTGTTTTGTATTGCACAATTTTTTAAAAGTCATGCTCAATGTTCAGCTGAGATCTGTACTTTGTCTTCAGTGAAGCTGAATCTCACAATATTATCCAATCTCAGAGAGATATGATGTGGCAAAGGGAAGAAGAATGCACACAGCTCTCTGCCTTTACTTAAAAACGTGATTTTTTTTTAAATAGATAAAATAGACATAACATACTGTAGTGTATGGCACTGTATAAGATATAAACTAATGAATAATTATTTTAATATTCCTTTGTTCCGATCAGAGCATGTGAGCGGAGAGAGAGAGCGCATTTCTGAATATTCTTCCGCTCGCTCATTCAGCTCAGGGTCGCGCGCTCAACCCAGAATGGCCTGCTGGTGCGAGAATATGTGGAATAAGAGCTGCCTCCGACTAAAGTTTTTTATTCTAGTCGACTAGCAGTTGTTTATTTAAGCCATTAGTGGACAAATCGCCCCTTTATATTAATTTAATTAGGCTACTTAAATAGGCTATACAGGATATTATAGCCACACTTAAGCGCACGTCCCTACGCATAAAGCTTGCCACAAAGAACCGGCAAAAGTAATGATTTTGAATGTGTAAAAAAATAGCAAGGAGACAATTAATTGTTTATTAATAAACTGGTGTTTTCGGTGTCGCAGCAAAGATGAAGTTGACGATGCGGACTCGCCATGAACGAATAAAGATATAAAGGCATAAAACGGAAATTTCCTCCCGTTTGGAGGAGGTCACGCCAGTGGGGCGCGCCCCACACTTTGAGAACCGCTACTGAAACTGAAAGTATGTCCATTAATCATCTCGTCGTTTCCGACCACCAAGCCCGTTTATTGGCTTCACCGCCGTGGTCCTTCGAAGATGTGTGGTGAGTGACGAGCCGCAGCCGGCTGCTGTATGTTGTTGTTGTTGTTGTGTGGAATCTGGTGCGCGCGCAGATTTCACGCAAAATAGGCAGAAATGACATGCATTGTGATTGTGGAACGTCAGACTTAAAATAATTTTCGTTCCGTCTCGTCTTGTCAACGAAAACTCGAAAACGTCTCGTCATGTTTTAGTCACCTTAGAGCCATTTTTAGCTGGTCATCGTCGCGTTATCGTCATTAAAAAAAAGTGCGTCAACGAAATCATTTCGTTATCGTCATCGTTGACGAAAACAACATTGTACTGAACCTTATGTAAAACGCATTTGCAGCTGCACAGCTGACGCCCTGAGCATCTTACTCGCTCACAGGCTGTGCTGCAGCAACTGCATATCCAATGGCGAGGACGACTCTGACGCGCGACCAATGGGGTCACTCCACGTCAGAGCCCGTCATAGGGGCGAGCCCTAGGCTATATAAGCCCCTGAACTCGCCAAAATAGCAGGTTTATACGACTGAAGCGACAAACCCCAGTTAAAATAGTGCGGCCGGCTACGCAATACTTCGTTCCCTAACTCAGGGAACTGAGGTTACGTGAGTAACCAAGTAGTTCCCTTTCGAACGGTCACTTTGTATTGTGTAGCTATACGCAGTGGGAACGCTATGCAAAACGCCGCACTGAATAACTGGTTGCCACTGCAACTCAGGAACCCCTGAGCAAACAGAACAAGCCATAAACCATATATATGCATACACTAAACCCGACACCATCGGATTTAGATGAATACATCAGTAATTCCTGACAGGGTCAAGAACATGAACATCACCAGCCTTAGCGGGTTTATAACATGAACATTTTGTAACCGGCAAGAAGCGGGTTATATACATACATATAGAGAATGTGATTATGCACAGTAACAAGTAATGACAAGGCCAGACACTGTCGGGGCCATAATCATACCGAAAGCACCCCTGCCTGAAGGGAGGGTACTTCCAAATTATAGAATTTCATAAATGTGGACGGCGAGGCCCAGCCGGCCGCCTCACAGATATCATGAATGGGAAAACCCGATGACCACGCCCACGACGAGGCCATGCCTCTGGTCGAATGGGCTTTGACACCTAAAGGGCAAACTTTGGCCCGCTGCGGCGTAAGCCACAGAAATGACCTCTACTATCCATCTAGACAGCCTCTGCTTAGTGACAGGGTCCCCTTTGGACCGACCACCAAAGCAGACAAAAAGCTGTTCTGACTGTCTAAACGACGCAGAACGCTCCAGATAGATTCTCAGCGCCCTAACAGGGCAGAGAAAATTAACCTCCCCATCCTCTGTGGAAGGGGGAAGGGCTAACAATGTCACCACCTGCGCTCTGAACGGCGTTGAGAGCACTTTGGGTACATAACCATGCCTGGGCTTGAGAATGACCCTGGAATCACCGGGACCAAACTCCAGACATGCCGGGCTCACCGAAAGAGCCTGCAGATCTCCCACTCGCTTGATAGATGCCAATGCCAACAGGAGGGCCGTCTTTAGCGAGAGAAGTTTAAGATCAACCGACTGTAGCGGTTCGAAGGGCGGACCCCTTAGAGCCACTAGGACCGTAGATAGGTCCCAGGATGGCACAGAAGGAGGTCTGGAGGGGTTAATCCTCCTAGCACCTTTTAAAAATATCACAACCAGGTCATTCCTTCCCAGTGACTGACCGGCTACCAGAACATGGTGAGCTGCAACAGCGGCCACATACACCTTGAGCGTGGACGGGGAGCGACCCGCGTCCAACAGCTCCTGTAGGAATGAGAGAACCACTGATATGTCACATGACTCTGGATTCAGACGGTTTTTTCGAGCACCAGCCGAAAAAAACCGCCCACTTTGAAGCATAAAGGCGCCGAGTTGACGGGGCCCTAGCCTCAGATATAGTGTTCAACACTTTCACAGGAAGGCCCCCGGATACCGGTTCAAGGGCCACACATGAAGGGCCCACAGGTCGGGTCACGGATGCCACAACGCCCCCTTCGCCTGTGTGAGGAGGTCTTTCCTCATGGGGACAGGCCATGGAGCTGTGTCCGAAATCTGAACCAGCTCCGGAAACCACGGCTTGGACCTCCAGAGAGGGGCCACCAGAAGGACCGGGCACCCGGTCTCCCTGACCCGTTTGATGACTTGCGGAATCATCGAGACAGGGGGAAAAGCGTGGGCCAACGCGTCCCTGTCCTTCGAGAAGAACAGATTGCAATGGGTGTTGTCTTTCGAGGCGAACAGGTCGATTTCGGCCCTGCCAAACACCTCCCATATCAGACTGACCGTCTGCGGGTTCAGGGTCCACTCGCCTAGGGGAGTGTTGCCCCGTGAGAGCATATCCGCGCCCAAATTCTGGACGCCCGGGATATGCGCAGCCCTCAGAGAGCTCAGATTGCTCTGCGCCCACAAGAGGAGATCTCTCGCCATAGCATGCAGGCCACCTGACCTGACGCCCCCTTGGCGATTTATATAGGCCACCACTGACATGTTGTCCGTACGGACTAAGACGTGATGCCCCTTGAGGCTTGACAGAAAAGCATTCAGGGCCAGACCAACTGCTTTCATTTCCAGACAGTTGATGTGTAAGCTCTGCTCCGTGCTCGACCAGAGGCCGGAGGCAGGCGTGCCCTCGTGTAATGCCCCCCAACCCAGGTTGGATGCATCTGTAAAAACCACTTTCCTTCTGGAAATGGTCCCCATTATCACACCGTCTTGGTACCAGTCCCGCGCCCGCCAGGGAACCAGGGTCCTTAAACAACCGTGATTCACTCTGATGCGCAAGCTGCCTGACTGCCATGCATATGTTGGCACCCGGCGTTTCAGCCAGTGCTGCAGTGGACGCATGCGCAGCAATCCCATGCGAAGCACCGGTGATGCTGCTGCCATGAGACCCAGTAGCTTCTGAAATTTCTTCAGAGGCGCGCGCTCCCGCTCTCTGAACGAGGATGCGAGCGCTCGCACTGCGAGCGCGCGCTCCGGTGTGAGCCGCGCTCTCATTGTCATTGAGTCTAAAACCATGCCCAGAAAGATCACATTCTGACAGGGGGATAGTTTGCTCTTTGAAACATTGATCGTGAGACCCAAGCATTTCAAATGGCCGAGAATCAGATCTCTGTGAACTATCAGTTCGCTTCTCGACTGTGCTAGCACCAGCCAGTCGTCGAGGTAATTCAACACGCGCACTCCTCTCTGTCTCAGGGGAGAGAGCGCCGCATCCACACACTTTGTGAACGTGCGGGGTGCCAGAGACAAACCGAACGGCAGAACCGTGTACTGATAAGCCTGACCCTCGAAGGCGAATCTCAAGAATGGCCTGTGGCGAGGGTTTATTTGAATATGAAAGTAAGCGTCTTTCAGATCCATTGTAACAAACCAATCCCCCGGGCGAATTTGCGCGAGGATCTGTTTGGTAGTCAACATTTTGAAGGGACGGCGCATGAGCGCCTTGTTCAAATGTCTCAAATCTAGTATGGGTCTGAGACCGCCGTCTTTTTTCGGAACCAGAAAATAACGGCTGTAAAAACCCGCTTGCATCAGCGCAGGAGGGATTAACTCTATCGCCCCTTTTGCAAATAATTTCTGCACTTCGGTGCGAAGCACATGACCCACGTCGCTTCTCACCGAGGTCTCGATGACCGCCTGAAACTTCGTCTGCGAGCAAACTGGAGCGAGTAGCCTCTCTTTATAATGTTTATGACCCAACTCGACACACCGGGGATAGATTGCCAGGCTAGAACCCGTGTGGCTAGGGATTGACACACTGGAAGGGGGGAGCCACCTAACACAGGGGGATCTGAAACCCTTATAATGTGATTTGTGCATACATCGAGTGCTTGACTGACTGTACAGGCATTTGCGTGTGGGGAAGTCAGTGTTATCACAGGGGAGGGGCCACCTATCTGAGGGGGACCGTGAACCCATGCATTGTGCTTGTGAAACATACTCTTTTTGTGATTTATTTGGGTCGCCGTGAAAACGGCGTTTGGTTGTAAAGACACACTTACTGCGGGCCTGTGTACAGAAATAAAATCCCCATCCACCTGAACTGAACAGGGGGTTGTGGGAAGTCTCGTTGGCTTTTTCGAGGGTGGTCCGGCTAGCGCGGGACACTCGCCCTCTCTATTTGTGCCACCTGCTAGGACGACTTCGGCGGTGCTGCCTCGGGCGCAGCGCTGGGCCGCGGGCCTTGGCGCCGGGGCATCGGGAAGCGCTTCGCGGCTCTTGTCGGGCGCTGGGCATCAGCCGCAGGGCAGGCTGAGAGGCCTGCTGCTTCGGTTTCGCTGGCTGAGGCGTAAATGAAGCGGGTTTGCGTTTGCTCGACGCAAAGCTAGAGCGTTTAGGCAGGAAGTGTCGCATGGCATGGGACGCCTTCTGCGCCTCGGTGTAACGCTCCGCGAACCCCTTCACCGCTGGGCCGAAGAGACCGGTGCTGGTAACCGGAGCGTCGAGGAACTTGGACTTCTCAGAATCCTTGATGTCGGTGAGGTTCAGCCAGAGATGGCGTTCAGCCACGACCAAGCTCCCCATGTTCCTCCCGATCGCCTGCGCTGTAGCCTTGGTAGCCCTCAGGGCCAGGTCCGTCGTGCTGCGGAGGTCCCGAAAGGCCTCCGGATCCGGGCCCGCCTCGTCCATCGAGCGGAGGAGTTTGGCCTGGTAGACCTGCAGCACGGCCATCGTGTGCAAGGCTGAAGCAGCCTCCCCGGAAGCGGAATACGCGCGTCCGAGGAGGGCTGACGTGTTTCTGCACGGCTTGTTGGGGTGCACGGCTCTGGTCCGCCAGCTAGCGGCCGTGTTTGGGCATAGATGAGCGGCTACGGCCTCGTCGAGAGGCGGCAACGCCTCGTAGCCCTTCTCCGCCGCACCGTCCACCGAGGAGAGAGTCGCGGAAACTGTGGCGCCTCGTGTGGAATAGGGAGTGCGCCATGACTTGGTAAGCTCCTCGTGAACCTCAGGGAAGAACGGCGCTGGTTTATGACGAGGGGCCTGTTGGTTTCCTGGCAAAAACCATCCATCCAGCCGACTCCGAGGAGGCTCGGCGGGCGCGGCCCACTCGAGCTCGAGGTCCGCGACTGCCTGAGTCAGGATCCGAAGCATCTCCGCGTCGGAGTAAGTCCTGGTAGCAGGCGCGCTGGATGCTGACTGAGAAGCAGTGACAGGGTCAAGCGAGCCCGGCCACTCGTCCTCAGAAGCATCGATGGACAGGGTGTCATGATCGCTAGGCCCGCCGAAGGAGACGAGGCCCGCCACGTGGGGGGGGGCGCTGATCTCCTTCAAACCAGACCGGAGACAACCGGGCGGGAGAAGGCGAGGCACGCGGGGACGTGGCCGGCGTGCGATCGCTTAGCTCCATGCTCTCGGGCTGTCGTTGACTGCGGCGCTTGGAGGAGAGTCGATGGAGGAGGCGCGGGCGAAGCGGCGTCCTCGTCCCTGGCAAGAGCCAGTCGCGTCCGCAGCGATGAAATGGGCATGCTCTCACAGGCCGCACATCCGCCGGAGGAGAAGGCCTTCTCCGCGTGGTCGAGTCCCAGGCATGATATACATCTCGCGTGGTGATCGGCCTCGTGCAGATGGCGCGCGCACGTGGTGCAGCGAGACATAGTTTGGAGAATAAGGATTTCGCCGGATAGCCACAGGTGAGACGGCGTCAGGGGACAAACGGCTGAGAGACGTAATCCGCTGAAATAATGCTCGCTCAGGCTGAAGGGCTTGTTCGACGGCGAAGGCTCAGTGAAAACAGTCAGAGACGTATAGTTTGTCGCTGAAGGAGTAAAATCTGCAATTTTGGCGAGTTCAGGGGCTTATATAGCCTAGGGCTCGCCCCTATGACGGGCTCTGACGTGGAGTGACCCCATTGGTCGCGCGTCAGAGTCGTCCTCGCCATTGGATATGCAGTTGCTGCAGCACAGCCTGTGAGCGAGTAAGACGCTCAGGGCGTCAGCTGTGCAGCTGCAAATGCGTTTTACATAAGGTTCAGTAAAACCGAGGAAAAGGAGTTTTCCCACTGCGTATAGCTACGCAATACGAAGTGACCGTTCGAAAGGGAACAATGGAGTAAAACCTTAACCCAACTTAACCTAAAAAAAAACATTCTGTCATTAGTTACTCACCCTTAACCATTGAAGTTAATTCTCTTGTTACGCAGCACGTTTGAACTTCTGCAAGAACCAATGGGGTTCATTCTCATGTTACACATCACGTTTGTAATTCTGCAAGAACCAATGAGGTTCATTCTCGTGTTACGCCGCACGTTTGTAATTCTGCAAGAACCAATGAGGTTCATTCTCGTGTTACGCAGAATGTTTGAATTCTGCAAGAACCAATGAGGTTCATTCTCGTGTTACGCAGAACGTTTGATTCTGCAAGAACCAATGAGGTTCATTCTCGTGTTACGCAGAACGTTTGAGCTTCTGCAGAACCAATGAGGTTCATTCTCGTGTTACGCAGAACGTTTGAGCTTCGCAAGAACCAATGAGGTTCATTCTCGTGTTACGCAGAACGTTTGAACTTTGCAAGAACCAATGAGGTTCATTCTCGTGTTATGCAGACGTTTGAGCTTCGCAAGAACCATGAGGTTCATTCTGTGTACGCAGAACGTTTGAGCTTCTGCAAGAAACCAATGAGGTTCATTCTCGTGTTACGCAGAACGTTTGACTTCTGCAAGAACATGAGGTTCATTCTCGTGTTACGCAGAGTTTGAGCTTCTGCAAGAACCAATGAGTTCATTCTCGTGTTACGCAGACGTTTGAGCTTCTGCAAGAACCAATGAGTTCATTCTCGTGTTACGCAGAACGTTTGAGCTTCTGCAAGAACAATGAGGTTCATTTCGTGTTACGCAGAACGTTTGACTTCTGCAAGAACCAATGAGGTTCATTCTCTGGTTACGCAGAACGTTTGAACTTCTGCAAGAACCAATGAGGTTCATTCTCGTGTTACGCAGAACGTTTGAACTCTGCAAGAACCAATGAGGTTCATTCTCGTGTTAGCAGAACGTTTGAGCTTCTGCAAGAACCAATGAGTTCATTCTCGTGTTACGCAGAACGTTTGGCTTCTGCAAGAACCCATGAGGTTCATCTCGTGTTACGCAGAACGTTTGACTTCGCAAGAAACCAATGAGGTTCATTCCGTGTTAGCAGACGTTTGACTTCTGCAAGAACCAATGAGGATCATTCTCGTGTTGCAGACCGTTGTGAGCTTATGCAAGAACCAATGAGGTTCATTCTCGTGTTACGCGACGTTTGATTCGCAAGAACCAATGAGGTTCATTCTCGTGTTACGCAGCACGTTTGACTTCGCAAGAACCAATGGTTCATTCTCGTGTAGCAGAACGTTTGACTTCAGCAAGAACCATGAGGTTCATTCCGTGTTACGCAGAACGTTTGAGCTTCAGCAAGAACCAATGAGGTTCATTCTCGTGTTACGCAACACGTTTGAGCTTCAGCAAGAACCAATGAGTTCATTCTCGTGTTACGCAGAACGTTTGAACTTCTGCAAGAACCAATGAGGTTCATTCTCGTGTTACGCAACGTTTGAGCTTCAGCAAGAACCAATGAGGTTCATTTGTGTTACGCAGCACGTTTGAGCTTCTGCAAGAACCAATGAGGTTCATTCTCGTGTTACGCAGAACGTTTGACTTCTGCAAAACCAATGAGGTTCATTCTCGTGTTACGCAGAAGTTTGAGCTTCGCAAGAACCAATGAGTTCATTCTCGTGTTACGCAGCACGTTTGAGCTTCTGCAAGAACCAATGAGGTTCATTCTCGTGTTACGCAGCACGTTTGATCTTCAGCAAGAACAATGAGGTTCATTCTCGTGTTACGCGAACGTTTGACTTCTGCAAGAACCAATGAGGTTCATTCTCGTGTTACGCAGAACGTTTGAGCTTCTGCAAGAACCAATGAGGTTCATTCTCGTGTTACGCAGAACGTTTGATTCTGCAAGAACCAATGAGGTTCATTCTGTGTTACGCAGAATTTGAGCTTCTGCAAGAACCAATGAGGTTCATTCTCGTGTTACGCACACGTTTGAGCTTCTGCAAGAACCAATGAGGTTCATTCTCGTGTTACGCAGAACGTTTGAACTTCTGCAAGAACCAATTGAGGTTCATTCTCGTGTTACGCAGAACGTTTGAGCTTCAGCAAGAACCAATGAGTTCATTCTCGTGTTACGCAGAACGTTTGAGCTTCTGCAAGAACCAATGAGTTCATTCTCGTGTTACGCAGAACGTTTGAGCTTCTGCAAGAACCAATGAGGTTCATTCTCGTGTTACGCAGAACGTTTGAGCTTCAGCAAGAACCAATGAGGTTCATTCTTCGTGTTACGCAGCACGTTTGAACTTCTGCAAGAACCAATGAGGTTCATTCTCGTGTTAGCAGACGTTTGAGCTTCAGCAAGAACCAATGAGGTTCATTCTCGTGTTACGCAGAACGTTTGAGCTTCTGCAAGAACCAATGAGTTCATTCTCGTGTTACGCAGACACGTTTGAACTTCTGCAAGAACCAATGAGGTTCATTTCTCGTGTTTACGCAGAACGTTTGGGCTTCTGCAAGAACCAATGAGGTTCATTTCTGTGTTACGCAGAACGTTTGAGCTTCTGCAAGAACCAATGATGTTCATTCTCGTGTTACGCAGAACGTTTGGCTTCTGCAAGAACCAATGAGGTTCATTCTCGTGTTACGCAGAACGTTTGAGCTTCTGCAAGAACCAATGAGGTTCATTCTCGTGTTACGCAGAACGTTTGAACTTCTGCAAGAACCAATGAGGTTCATTCTCGTGTTACGCAGAACGTTTTTGAACTTCTGCAAGAACCAATGAGGTTCATTCTCGTGTTACGCGAACGTTTGGAGCTTCTGCAAGAACCAATGATGTTCATTCTCGTGTTACGCAGAACGTTTGGCTTCTGCAAGAACCAATGATGTTCATTCTCGTGTTTACGCAGCACGTTTGATCTTCAGCAAGAAACAATGAGGTTCATTCTCGTGTTACGCAGAACGTTTGACTTCTGCAAGAACCAATGAGGATCATTCTCGTGTTACGCAGCACGTTTGTACTTCTGCAAGAACCAATGAGTTTCATTCTCGTGTTACGCAGCACGTTTGAGCTTCAGCAAGAACCAATGAGGTTCATTCTCGTGTTACGCAGAACGTTTGAGCTTCAGCAAGAACCAATGAGGTTCATTCTCGTGTTACGCAGAACGTTTGAGCTTCAGCAAGAACCAATGAGGTTCATTCTCGTGTTACGCAGAACGTTTGAGCTTCAGCAAGAACCAATGAGGTTCATTCTCGTGTTACGCAGAACGTTTGAGCTTCTGCAAGAACCAATGAGGTTCATTCTCATGTTACGCAGAACGTTTGAACTTCAGCAAGAACCAATGAGGTTCATTCTCGTGTTACGCAGAACGTTTGAGCTTCAGCAAGAACCAATGAGGTTCATTCTCGTGTTACGCAACACGTTTGAGCTTCAGCAAGAACCAATGAGGTTCATTCTCGTGTTACGCAGAACGTTTGAACTTCTGCAAGAACCAATGAGGTTCATTCTCGTGTTATGCAGAATGTTTGAGCTTCAGCAAGAACCAATGAGGTTCATTCTTGTGTTACGCAGCACGTTTGAGCTTCTGCAAGAACCAATGAGGATCATTCTCGTGTTACGCAGCACGTTTGATCTTCAGCAAGAAACAATGAGGTTCATTCTCGTGTTACGCATCACGTTTGAACTTCTGCAAGAACCAATGAGTTTCATTCTCGTGTTACGCAGAACGTTTGAACTTCAGCAAGAACCAATGAGGATCATTCTCGTGTTACGCAGAACGTTTGAGCTTCTGCAAGAACCAATGAGGTTCATTCTCATGTTACGCAGAACGTTTGAGCTTCAGCAAGAACCAATGAGGTTCATTCTCGTGTTAAGCAGAACGTTTGAACTTCAGCAAGAACCAATGAGGTTCATTCTCATGTTACGCAGAACGTTTGAACTTCAGCAAGAACCAATGAGGTTCATTCTCATGTTACGCAGAACGTTTGAACTTCAGTAAGAACCAATGAGGTTCATTCTCATGTTACGCAGAACGTTTGAACTTCAGCAAGAACCAATGAGGATCATTCTCGTGTTACGCAGAACGTTTGAACTTCAGCAAGAACCAATGAGGTTCATTCTCATGTTACGCAGAACGTTTGAACTTCAGCAAGAACCAATGAGGATCATTCTCGTGTTACGCATCACGTTTGAGCTTCTGCAAGAACCAATGAGGATCATTCTCGTGTTACGCAGAACGTTTGAACTTCAGCAAGAACCAATGAGGTTCATTCTCGTGTTACGCAGAACGTTTGAACTTCAGCCAGAACCAATGAGGATCATTCTCGTGTTACGCAGAACGTTTGAACTTCAGCCAGAACCAATGAGGATCATTCTCGTGTTACGCAGCACGTTTGAACTTCAGCCAGAACCAATGAGGATCATTCTCGAGTTACGCAGAACGTTTGAGCTTCAGCAAGAACCAATGAGGATCATTCTCATGTTACGCAGCACGTTTGAACTTCAGCAAGAACCAATGAGGATCATTCTCATGTTACGCAGAACGTTTGAGCTTCTGCAAGAACCAATGAGGATCATTCTCATGTTACGCAGCACGTTTGAGCTTCAGCAAGAACCAATGAGGTTCATTCTCGTGTTACGCATCACGTTTGAGCTTCTGCAAGAACCAATGAGGATCATTCTCGTGTTACGCATCACGTTTGAGCTTCAGCAAGAACCAATGAGGATCATTCTCGTGTTACGCAGAACGTTTGAACTTCAGCCAGAACCAATGAGGATCATTCTCGTGTTACGCAGCACGTTTGAACTTCAGCCAGAACCAATGAGGATCATTCTCGTGTTACGCAGCACGTTTGAACTTCAGCCAGAACCAATGAGGATCATTCTCGAGTTACGCAGAACGTTTGAGCTTCAGCAAGAACCAATGAGGATCATTCTCATGTTACGCAGCACGTTTGAACTTCAGCAAGAACCAATGAGGATCATTCTCGTGTTACGCAGAACGTTTGAACTTCTGCAAGAACCAATGAGGATCATTCTCGTGTTACGCAGAACGTTTGAGCTTCAGCAAGAACCAATGAGGATCATTCTCATGTTACGCAGCACGTTTGAACTTTAGCCAGAACCAATGAGGTTCATTCTCGTGTTACGCAGAACGTTTGAGCTTCAGCAAGAACCAATGAGGATCATTCTCGTGTTACGCAGAACGTTTGAGCTTCAGCAAGAACCAATGAGGATCATTCTCATGTTACGCAGCACGTTTGAACTTTAGCCAGAACCAATGAGGTTCATTCTCGTGTTACGCAGAACGTTTGAACTTCTGCAAGAACCAATGAGGTTCATTCTCGTGTTACGCAGAACGTTTGAACTTCTGCAAGAACCAATGAGGTTCATTCTCGTGTTACGCAGCACGTTTGAGCTTCTGCAAGAACCAATGAGAATCATTCTCGTTAGAGGCCTGCATTTCAGCCCGAGCCCGACGGGCCCGACTTATTTACGCTCCTAGGGCCGGGCTTCGGGCCAATTTTCACGTCATAGTTCACACGCGGGCCGGGCCGGGTTTTAGGCTTATCTTTTTTATAGCATATTTTAGACATTAATTAAAATAAATATGAGAAGATGACGATTGAAACGCAAACATAGAAAGACGTTTTATAACCTATCACACTGACATATGACTGACATGACAGTCTGCTCACGCTCACGCACACACACACACGCACGCGCACAGGTTTCCCGGCGGCGCGATCTGAGATTCGCGCGACCGGCTCGTTCTGTGTTTAGAGTCCCGGTAGCGAGCGTGACTTCAGCGCAGCTGGAAAAAGTACGACTGGATTAAAACCTTTCACTGTGGATGCTGTGCTTTTTCTTCACGATGCTCTGAGACTGTTCTTAGCCATGTTTGGAGGCTGTTTTTTGTTTGACTTCATTTTCATGAGTCTGTTGGAAACAAGGATGTAGGTGGAAATAAGAATGGCCATGTTCTGTAGTGAAGACTTGATTTTTGAGGTAAGATAACCTGCATGGTTGTTTTTAATGTAATTTATGTTGATTTTTTTTTAGATTGCGTTCTCTGTATTGTAGCCTATTGTATAAACTCATTTAGTTTGCGAGCGCTGTTGCTCTGAGCAGCAGAGCAGTTTGCCTCAGCTTTTCAAAAATGACAAAAAAACGTTTAAACAAACGTTTAAACTAACGTTAACTGTCTGTGTGATATGCTTAAGTTGTTTTATATCTATGGATTTTATTGTAGCCAAGTAAAGTGTTGATTTGAGAGGCTATAAATCAATGGATCAAACATGTTTAACTCGCTGTCGGCTACTTGGTCGTCATAAAAATAAAAAAACATTTTTTTTCTTAATTAACTTTATAAAGAAATGAAAATAAACTCACCGGTAAATACTTTGCCTTTGAAAACGAAACATATCTGGTTTACTGACTGCAACATAGGGCAGGCTGTGTATTATCCCTTTTTTTTTTTTTTGTTTTTTTTTATAAACGGGCTCGGGTCGGACTCGGGCTGATCATTCTGATGAGCTGTCGGACACGGGCCGGGCTAGGGCCTAGATTTGAGGCCCGTGCAGGGCTCTAATTCTCGTGTTACGCAGCACGTTTGAACTTCTGCGAGAACCAATGAGGTTCATTCTCGTGTTACGCAGCACGTTTGAGCTTCTGCAAGAACCAATGAGAATCATTCTCGTGTTACGCAGAACATTTGAACTTCTGCAAGAACCAATGAGGATCATTCTCATGTTACGCAGCACGTTTGAGCTTCTGCAAGAGTTTTGTTCACACGCGTCAGGCAATTATCTGTATAGGCCAAAAGTTATGTATCGGTGCATTATAGCACTTATATTAGTTCATAGTTAATTAATAGTTTATAAACTATATTTTATACATCAATAGACTATATACAAATTGTGAGTTCTTCATTTCTTGTCACTGTAATTAACAAAGTGTTAAATTGGCTCATATGTAAAGAATTATATAATGCAACTTATTAACTAAAAAATAGTTTTCCCTTTAGATTAACACATGGAAAATGTGAAAATTTTGTTAATTACAGTTTTCTGAATTTTTAAAACACTTAACCAATTTTTCGAATAAATCACTCTTTCTGAAAAATATTAAACAAGTATTAAACAAGTTAAGGTATTTAAGACACTATCCATGTTTCCATCCACTTGTCAATCGAATTATCTGAAGTTCGGTAAAAAAACTCATGCGAATAAAGCTGGTGAAAGTGTGTTTCCATCAAACGGCTTTAAAGCGAATAAAAACCTGTGTGTAATGATGTCACATGCTGTTTTACAATCAAATTGGTATATCGAATTGATTTGAGACATTTTAAGGTGTTTCCATTTATGTCTGCACAACATTCAAGTAAACATTTGCGAACAAAGTTTTGCTAGACAAAATGGATCGCATCATAATAACGTTTCCATCCGCGTTTATCGCATTAGGCCGTTTATCCATCAAGATAAAATCCGATGAGACCGAACGCATTTCATTTGAGTCGATATTCATGAAATTCAATGTAATTGTACTGTTTCCATAAGGCATTTTTCATTCGATGCAAATCTCATTAACTCTTTTTTTTTACAAAACTCTAAACACATTCTCACTCACTAAAACACATTTTTTTCACTGTGAAGCACTTGTGTTTCAAAACACTAAACACAGGCAGGCAAAAGTTAAACACAACATCGTTTTTTTGCCAGAAGAGTCAGATGTTCTCTGAATATGGTTTGAAAAATTGGTTTTGTGTTTAAGGTTTTTTTTGAGAAAGTGAGTGATGGTTTCAAGAAATGTGTTTTAGCAATTCAGAAAACTGTAAGTGCTTTAATAAAGCCTTTACTAGACATTAATTACATTAGTATTAAGATTTCCTTAAAATGTTTACAAATACATTACGCACCGGCACACACACACACACACACACAAACACACACACACACACACACACACACACACACACACACACACACACACACACACACACACACACACACACACACACACACACACACACACACACACACACACGTTGGGTTTCCATGTTTTATATTCCATAGAAGTTATGATTTTTTTACTATACAAACTGTATATTCTCTCCACTAACATCGTGACCTAATGAGTGTTTGCATGTATTTTATATTGACAGCATTATGTTATTACATTTATTTTTATTTGTTTGTCTTTGTAAACATTTTAAGAAAACTCTAATGTAATTAATGTCCAATAAAGCCTGGATTAAAGCACTTAATTAAAGACATTTTCCAATTTTCCGTGACCTAATCTAAAGTGAGAAATATTTACGGTTAATAAACGGTTAACAATGTCTATAAATGTATTATCTACAGTTTATAAACTATAAATCACCTATAATAGTTTATTACGGTATACTTATTATAAAGTGTTACTCAATTATTTAATTAATTTATTATTTACTTATTTGTGTACCGTTCTGCATTTCCTCGTTTTATAAAAGCAATAACCTCGAGTGATTTCGAGTGTGTTTGAGGTATTGCGTCATCATGTTTAATGCGGTAAAATCTCGCGCTTTATTGCTTCAATGAAGATGTCGCGGCAGTGATGACGCCGTGCCGCAGAAATAAGCAGAACACATTCAGTCTGTTCTTGTCAACTTAACCTCCCCTTCATAAAAACATTTAAAAAAAAGACCCCTCCTCCAGGCACTCTTCCCCACACTTCACAATCCCTCGCTCCATTTGAAAGGAGGAGAGTATAGAGCGGCTGCCACTGCCTCAATTACACAAAGACTCAGTGACCCCCAACCGGTTACATTCACTCTGCCCGCGGCTTTCTCCGCAGGAATTCAAAAGACCTTTTAGCCATGCGGACCGAACACGGGCCACCCTTTCCCCCCTCTCTCGCTCGCTCAGATTAATCATGTGTGAAATGGAGGCTGCTAACTGCCGATGTCACAGGTTGAGTTTGTGCCAGGTTGGGCCGGCTCCGTGCGGTAGCGCTCCGTTAGGCAGGTGTTAATAAAGACTAACGGGTCTGCCGGGGTCAAACATGCTTACATGCATGCACTAACTCGCTGGATTACATGCAAACCCTTTTTTTTGTTTGCGTTTTTCCTGTGGGTCTCAGATGGTCTGCTGTGACGCACTCTGATCTCCAGTAATTTGCCTGTGAATGCAGAGGTTATGTATTGTTCTGTAATTGGAGGTACTGAAATTAGGCCTGGTGAATGGCGTATTATCACACCGATTCAGTCATTACTGCATCTGATCACGGCTCGCTGGAGATAATATCCACATCACACTTCTCCATCATTTCAGACTGACTCCAAACATGGACTAAACTGATGAATATGAATATCATATCGATAATGCTGCTGTGAATGAAGGGTTAAACAATATTCGGCAGAGGGACATTTGATTTATCATGCTTTATACTAAGATTTATCATATTGTTGTAGGAGAAACAGCTAAGATATTAAAGAGGTCTCATTTTGTTTCTTTCTTGAGGGAAAATGTTATTTCTTAGAAATAGTTTTTTTTATATTTCATAAAGAGTTTGTTTCTGTCTTTGAAATTTTTTTGGAGAAGAAATAATTCAACACAAATGAGTCAATTGTTGAAATACTGCAAGAGTATATAGAGATTATTTACAATGATTTTTTTCCTAATGTCAATAACATTTTTATAATCTGAAGAACTTTACCCACTAAATAAGATTTTGTTCTGTGGAAAGTTTCCATAGATGTTAAAGGTTGTTCATTAGAACAAAGATACAAATGAAAAACTGATCAAGAATTTATTTTTTTTGTGAAAAGTTTAGCCTATATTGATATTTATTTGGTATTTAATTATTTTTTTGAACATGAAACATGTCTTTTATTATATTGCTGTATAAACGGCTGAGATAGTAAAGAGATCTCATTTGTTTTCTTTTTTATGGGAAGGGAAAACGTTTTTTTCTTAGAAATTGCTCTTTCATATTTCACTTAATGGAGTTTGTCTCAGATGTTTCTCCTGGAAATCTTGAAGAAAAATAATTAGACACAAATGAGTCAATTGTAGTCCTACAGTAAGGATAGATATACAATTAATATGCATATACATTTGGTAACATGCCCTATACAATCCATTCCACAAAAGGTTTTTTATTGTGGAAAAAGGTTCTTTAGATTATTTAAATGTTCTTTTTTTTTTTTTTTTTTTTACTGTTCACTGAAAGGCTATTTGGTGAACCAACCCGGCTTCTTCTATGGCATCGCTTCATAAATCCCCTTTTGAAACTTTTAATTTTAAGATTTAAAGCCTATAAGAAGAATTTTTTGGTTTCCTGAAGAGCCTTTCCGAGAACAGTTCTTAAAAGAACCATTTTCTTTAATAATCGGAAGAACCTTTTTCCACTAAATAACCTTTTGTGCATTGGAACGTTTCCAGGGATGTTAAAGCTTCTTCATGGACCCTTCAATGCCAATATGCTCATGAAGATCATTTGATCTCAGAGGAATTTGATGGAAAATTATTTTTATATTGAGAATTTAATATTGAAGGACGTTTATATTATAAATCTGAGCATATAGTTTAAAACTGCTGAAAATCGTATATTTTCATATGAGAAAAATCCAAGACACAGGCCACTTTAATAAGCTTGGTCTGCATTTGATTACATTGCTGTCTAAGAGAAACAACTGAGATATTAAATAGAGGTAATTTGTATTTTTTTTCTTCTTCTGTGTACATTATGGGTATTTATTTAAAACCAGTACAGTTGAAGCAGACTGAAGTAGAGCGGGCTGTAGCTATACGGCTCTATCTGGAGGAAACAGTCTGAAAGATGTTGTTCTTGGTTGCTCTCTGACACCCCCGAGACGGCAGTCTTCTGAATGTGTCAAATCTCTCTTTCACTCTTTAAGAAATTAATTACCGCTCCTCCTCCTTTCCTCTGCACAGCTTTTGATAGGGCCTTTTTCTGCGCTATCTAAAGAGGCTCTTCCATAGATTTCACTTGGCACCAAGTGCACACAACATTCGGCAAGAAGTAATGTAGATCATTTTTATTCATTGCCTCAAATTGTCAGCAATTATGTGCGTCAGTGGCCACCTGCTTGTTCTGAATGGCAGCGGGTCTGGCAGAGTGTGCGTGCGTGTGTGTGTGCGTGTGTGTGTGTGTGTGTGTGTGTGAGAGAGAGAGAGAGAGAGAGGAGAGAGAGAGAGAGAGAGAGAGAGAGGGGGGATTACACTAACAAGGCGCGTACAAGGCCTCCAGTCGCAGGTGAAATGGCCCTTCTTGTTAGGATAATGAGTGGTCAGAGGCTGTGTGTGCCCAGGCTGGAACAGGCCGGTTGAAAAGCAGGATTACCAGCTCCCGC